>CM052444.1:50815616-50897656 GCA_028533085.1 Varecia variegata | reverse complement strand
ACAGGAATAATGGGGGGAAATCCTAAGATTAATTTCCTCATGGTGCTTGATGGGGTAAGAAAGAGCAGCTGCTACCAAAACTCCACTCCAAATCATTGTTTTCTATCTCCTTTTAAGATCAAAAGCCTTAATCATTGAGGGTGGGTAATGGTGGTGAAGAGTTACCAAAAAAAAAAAAAAAAAAAAATGTTGTTTTAGGGCACTAGTGGAAACCCATTGCAATTAGGGAAATGAAATGTTTACAAAAGCACTACCATGGGGAGGAGCAAGAATAAGTTTCAGGATCAACACTGTAATAAGAAGAGAGACAAGAGCATCTGTGAAGGACACTCGCCTGTTGGGATCACAGACACTGTATTAGCCTAAGATTGAGGCTTAATTACAATAGTAGAGAATGTTCTCCTTCCTCCTCCTCCCATCAAGCTGACAGCTATTGAGTGAAGATAACAGTGGAGTAGAGTTGAGAGAGCTGCAAGATACAGGATTTTCTCTGAGGAACAGTGTAGTGGGAAAATACCAAAGGGAAGCAAATACTTAAAAAATCACCTTAGACAACCTTCCCATGCCCTAAGCCTAAGATATTACTAAAGGAATTTGAAGCTGGTGGTGAACTGATGCTAGCCATTGCAACAACAAATCTCAAACACAGCCGGGCTCCTGACTAGATAAACATAAACCCCTTACTAATGGGCTATTGGAACAAAAGATGTGTTCATAGTCAAGCATAGAGATATTTACCTCAGTATCTACTGCCCTACACAAGACATTTGGCTTTCAACAAAAAATTATACGGTATACAAAATGGCAAGGAAAAATATAAGACAAAGCAATTACCAGAAATAGACTCAGTTATGACACTGATGTTGGAACTATTTGACAGAAAATTTAAAATAACTGTGATTCATACAGTGAAAGCTCTAATGGAAAAGTTAGACTGCATGCAAGATCAGATGGGTAATTTCAACAGAGAAATATAAATTAGAAATAATTAAAAATTCAAGAAATAAAAAATAGTAACATAGATGCAGAATGTCTTTTATGGGCTCATCAGTAGACTTGACACAGCTACAGAAAGAATCAGTGAACTTGAAGAGTGACCAATAGATCACACAAACTACAACATAAAGAGTGGGGAAAAAAAGAGAAAAACAGAACAGAGCAACCAAGAGCTGTGGGACAATATCAAATGGTTTAATACAGGCATGATCAGATTTCCCTAAGGAGAAGAGAGAGAATGGGCAGTAGAAACATTTGAAGAAATAACAACTGAAAATTATCTAAAATTATTGAGAAACACTAAACCATCTAGTTCAAAAAGACCAAAGAACACCAAGCAGGGTAAATACCATAAAAACCACACCTAGAAATTTTATATTTAGACTGGAATGAAATACTAAGAGATAATTTGAAGGTAATCAGACGGAAAAAAGATAACATCACCTATGAAGGAATAGGACTTATCAGAAACCATGTGAGTAAGAAGACAAGTGTGGGGCATCTTTAGAATGCTGAAATTAAACAAAACAAAACAAAACAAAAACTGTTAATCTAAAATGCTATGCCCAGTGAAAATATCCTCTAAAAATGGAGGAGAAATAAATACTTTTTCAGACACACAAAAATGGAGGGAATTCATCACGAGAAACCCCCCTCTATAGAGCATTCTAAAGGAATTTTCAGGGAGAAGTATTATGATATTAATTATAATAGAAAAATAAAGAGTGTTGAAAAATGAATAAATTAAAGTAAAATGAAGTTTATTTTTTCTTAGAAGTTAACAGCTCTAAAAATATTGTTAAATCAAAAATATTAATAACAATGTGTGTTTAGAGTATGCATTAAAAATATGACAATGGTGCAAAGGATGTGAGGGAGGAATTGGGAACATAATTATAAAATCCTCACACTACAACTGAAGTGGTATATCATTTGAAAGTAGGCTCAGATAGTTTAAAATGTATATTGAAAAGCCCTATGGCAACCACTAAAATCTTCAAAGGGTATAAATAATAATTCAATATAATAGGCAGAATGGAATCATAAATTTGATTAACTCAAAAGAAAGCAGAAAAAGCAAAAAAAGACAAAGAAAAATATCATCCAGCCTTTTTATTCATAAGTATTTATCTAAGCAAAATGGAAACATATGTCCATAGAATGATTTGTATGTAAGTGCTCGTTAACTGCCTTATTTGCATTAATAATTATATATCCTGGAAGCAACCTAAATACCCACAGAAGAATGGGTGAGCAAATTATGGTATATCTATAAAATGGGATATTTTTAGCAATCAAAAGGAATGCACTATTGGTATATACAATAGTATGAATGAATCTCAAAATTATGATAATAAAAGTGAAAGAAGCCAGTCAAAAAGGAGCATGTTTTTATTTGTATAAAATTCTAGAAAGACAAATTAATCTATAATGATAAAAAGTAAATTGGTGTTGCCTAGAAATAGAGGCATGGATGGGTAGGGTGTGGGAGATTACAATGTGGCAAGAGAAAACATATTCAAACTTTGTTGGATACGTTTATCATGATGTGAGGGTTTCACCAGTGTGTGTTTGTGTGTGTGTGTGTGTATGTGCGTGCGTGTGTGTGTGTGTGTGTGTGTGTGTGTAGGTGTTACATATATATTGAAACTTATCAAACTGTAGTCATTAAATATGTGCAGTTTGTTATATGTCAATTATACCTCAATAAAGCTGTTGAGAAAATATGTTTAAGGCAAGCACTTATTATAGCACTTTTCTGGTTTGAAGCAACTGTATTTTTCATTTCCTTATTACTTTACTGTGCTTCCATAAATTTGTTTTCTTACTTTTCTGATGCAGGATCAGAATATTATGCCTAACTTCACTTATACAAAAATTGCGACCCCAAAATAGTAAAGGATTTTTGCCACTTCATATGTGATACTTGGTAGTATCACAAAGTCCAAAATTCTGACTTTTAATTTCCATCTAGTGTTCTTCCCACGAAGTCATTCTGTGGCTAGCTGCTCATCAGATTGTTTTCTTCTTCCTGGACACACAGCTAGACTACCTTTCCCATCCTCCCTTGCAGTTAGATATGTCCATGCAACTGAGTTTTAGCTAATGACATATAAGAAAAAGTGGTAGGCAACACCTTCAGATCTACCCCGTAAATATCTTTTGTACATGACCCCATTGTCTGGCTGAATGAGGACCCCTTAAAGACCCTAAAGAAAGGCAGAGCCACAGTATAAAAATGACTTTGTAAATTAAAATGTGGAAAGCTGCCTGCTAACCATGGATAGCAGAATTAAACTGTTGTGTAGTCATGAATTAAATTTTATTAGGGTAAGCCATGAAATTTGGCAGTTGGTTTGCTACAACGTCTATATTATCATAACTAATATACACTGTTAATTTTTACAGCATTAATGGTGGCAATAAAGGTGACCCTTAAGATGGCAATGTCTTTCCCTGAACAATTCTTCTTTTGGCTGTTTTTATACATGTTACTCTGGTACCAGACACACAATAGATATGTAATAATTGCTTTTTAATTTTTTTAACTTAATTTTTTTCTTCTTTTTTTGGAATACAGTAACAAAACTTATACTTTTATTTGTTTCAATTAGCATTTGTTTGTGATAAAATTAAGTAAATTTTAGAAGTTTTGTCCATACACTTGTCTCACAGTAGCTTTCTCTATTATCTACAACAATAAGAATCACGTAACATTGTGATTGAGGGAAATAATTAGTATTGAAATAGAGTGTGTATAAGGATTTGTAGTTACTTGCAGAAAACTTATTTACGCTTTTGCTCAAAATTCCATTATAGAATCCCAAATTATGTTTTCAAAAACAAATTACAAAACAAAGTATTCTTCTTTACTGCAAAACCATCTTGTAAAAGGATTATTTTCATGAATAGTGATATTTCATTTCAATTTGTGGGTGTTATTTCTAAAGAAACTATTAAGTGGTTCTATTTCTCTATAGGATTTACGAAAACCAGTGTCACTACATGACTGCAGAAGGAATATAGCCATTTGGTTCCACAGTCCAACTAACTGGTAATTGTTAAAAAGGCAACCCCATGGTGTTCTTTTTCTGGGTAGACTCAGTAACTGCAATACCACCTCCACTAGACAATCGCTCCACCTTGCGTGTGGCATAACCACAGGCTCTAAATTCAACACGCACCCCAGAGGAGGAAAAAAGGAGTCTGTTATCAAATTGCAAGAAATAGCCTTTCGGGAGAAATTACTGCAATCATAGCAGAATTGCTATTTCTTTAAGAAATAAAAAAGGAATGTATGTGGATAGTTGGGAGTCTGGAGTTTAGAGAGGGAAGTGTGAATGGCCACTCCAAGATGTAGAAAAGCCCTTTCTTTGCAGCGAATTGTTGAATGGAGCCCTTACTTGACAAGTATGGACGGGCTCTGAAAAACATGTGAGCTAACTCAGCTCAGAGGGTAGTGTTACCTGGGGCTACGAGCTTTACACCCTGAGATCACAGATGTTCAGTGAACACTGAGATACTCCCGATGAAGCTCTGTCCTTACTACTTTGTTTGTTTATTTATTAGACATAACTATTCACTAGAGAATTAGACGTATGTTTGGTAAGTGATAGACTTATTCCATAAATACTAAAAATGAAATTTTCATTCAAAGAGAGGAGAGCTTAAGAGCTCAAACAGGTTGGGAATACCCCAAAGAGTGGTTGAAGAGAAAGCCTTGAGGCAGTTCATAGGTCACAGACCTTCAGATGGGTAAGGAGTCACTGAAAACCCTCCTCTATACTTTATTCAAAATATATCAATGGACTTAATGTGAATAAGTCAACTCCATTCCTTTTTCCTGGAAGATCATAAATAGAAAATCAAACAGCTAAAATCAGAGGGCTGAAAAGGACTTAGAGAAGTCACAGAGTTCACCAGTTTGCCTCCCAGCATAGGATGGCATCTAAGTCTAACAAGGTAGGTGATGAATATTCTTAAAGGCAGCTGGAGGTTCCCACTGTTCAAATGGATGTCCAACTACTGTTTATTAAAAGAAAGAGCTTTTTTTTTCTTTTTACGCTGATACCAGTGGCAAAACCCTTCTATCTTAAATACGTGCTAAATATCAGAAACTACCCATGCTCTTACAGAGGTTCATATTTCTTGAACTTCTTACCAACACTGGATAAGAGTGATTCAGAATTATGACTTTTAAATTACTTACCTGTGGACTGATGGGACAGATTTTTTAAAACCAGTTTTGGCTTTACTTTTCTCCCTGTCCACAAGCAGTTGTAGCTGGGCTATGTATATCTTTTTTTCCTATGTCCTTTTCCTTTCTGCTCTGGTTTGGATATTTGTCCCCTCCAAATTTCAAGTTGGAATTTGATTCCCACTGTGGCAGCATTTAGGCCACAGGGTGGATTCCTCATGAAAGGCCTTGTGCAGTTCTGGTGGTAATGTATGAATTCTTGCTCTCGTGAGACTGGACTGGTTCTTGGGGGAATGGATTAGTTTCCCCGAGAGTGGGTTGTTATAAAGCCCTCAAGTTTGGCCCATCTTTATAAGTGGCCACTTCCCCTTTGACATTTTCTGCCATATTTCATATTTTGACACAGCACAAAAGCCCTCACCAGAAGGCAAACAGATGCAGGCATCATGCTTCTTGTACAGTCTATAGAACAGTGAGCTAAATAAGCCTCTTTTCTTTATAAATTACCCAGCCTCGGGTATTCCTTTATAGCAACACGAAACAGACTAAGACGCTTTCCCTCGATCTTATTCCTGGGATCATGATTTGGAATTAGAAAAATCTGGTATCTAGAGAGAACCCTGGACAGGAGTCAAGGGACTCAGAGACTGGGGTTACTTGCATGATGTATTTGGAGGCCTTGGGTGATTCATTTGCCTTCTCTGAAGGAGGTTGTAATGACCTCAAAAGTCACTTTAATTATATCAAAAGCTGTTTGTAGAATACCTTTTATGTGCCAGTCACTTTACAAACATGCTGTCATTTAATCCCACAAGAACCCTTTGAGATGTTAGATCAATGACTTGTCCAGTGTTACCAGGTGGCAAGTGGCAGTGTGGCACACACACACTTGCTTTACTTCTCAGAGTAACACCTAACCCACTGTTAGTCTTAGAATGGAAGGCCCTTTGTTTGGAGCATCTGGGAAGACAAGAAATTTTGTCTTTGACTAGTGTCATTTCTACCTTGAATCAGAATAATCTAAAATAAGGGAACTACTTTTTCCTCTATTCTAACCCCTCCTATACAGAAGACTGTGGTCTACTGAAAACCAGATTTCTGTGGCTTTGGAAACACTAATCTATTGTCAGTGATACAAAGGCAATTGTAGAAAGTGTTAATTGTTTTCTAGCCTTACTATGCTTAAATTCAGATACCTTGGCAGTCTTATTGATAACAAATATACATTATAATCTGCTCCAAGTTTATGGTCAGAAGTGCACAATAGCTCAGGTGGGTGGTTCTCAGCTGGGGGCAATTTCACACCCCTCTCCACCACTGAGATATTTGTCAATGTTTGGAGACATTTTGATTGTCACATCTGTGCAGTGGGTGTTCTAGTAATATCTAGTGAGCAGAAGCCAGAGATGCTGCTGAACATCTTACAATGCACAACACAGATCTACAACAAAGAATTATCTGGTCCAAAATATCAATAGTACTGAGAGTGAGAAACTCTGGTTTAGTTCAAAAACATCTTTTTAATGCCATCTTTGTGCTACTCTGCTAGTTGTAGGGGATGTGAAATGAATAGGATATAATCTGTGTCCCCGAGAGTTGTCTGTCTACAGGAGGAGCAAGTAAGCAGTTTCAAGGGAGTGTGGTAGAGGCTCTGATGGAGGTATGTGTAGCAAATCACTGATGGGCCAGATAATCCTCATTGGGGAGTTAGGGAAAGTATCTAGGGAGTGATTTGGCCAAGAGGAAGGAGATGGAGATGGGTGTAGGGGTGGTGCTGTTCCAGGCAGAGGAAATAACATATGCAAAGTCTTGAAGCTGTTAAATAGCATATCAATTCAGTGTTTAGTCATTATTGAAGTTTAGAGTGAGAAGCACAGAGAACCAGAAGAGAAGCCCACAGGTACTGGCATGGGCCAGGACGCAGAGGGACTGTGTCACTAAGAGGCTTTTGGATACTATCATTGGCATGTTATCAGATCTTAATCTTTCTGAATGTCCTTTCTTTCCATGAGAGTAATCCAGGAACCAGCTAGCAGGAGGCCACAAAGGCTAGAGGGGCTGCTATGAAAAGGGCTGGAACCTGAGTGGTAGACCTGCTGAAAACAACACCACCCAGCTGTGTTCCTCTCGGTGGTTCATCCTGATGAACCATCCTGCTGCTCAGAACTGTGGTCGTCTCTAAGATTTAAATAGTTCTGTCCGCAGTTTAGATTGTGATGGCAAGACCCAGTCTAATTCAGGTCAAACATTTATCTGCGATTAGGACTAGGAGACAAGGTTTTTACACAGCTGGAAGAATAGCTGGCAGAGTTCTATTTTTGTGCAAGACGATGTCCAACACTTTAAGTCTCAAACCATTCAAGAGACTATTTCTTTTTCTACCTCATCCCAATCCAGGGCAATTTCGTATTGCATCACTTCCTTAATAAGCTGACAAATGTTGCATATTGTCTCAACTGTCCTTTCTTCAAAGCTAACTTGGGCTACAAAGAAAGTTCCAACTTGTCTTGAGTTGCAAAGTCAATCTCCCTTAATGGTGATGTATTAAGACAGCTTTTATTTCACAAATAAGAACAAGAATAAACAAGTTGAAATGGGCTTTTGAGAGTTCATGTAGCAAAGAGATGGAAGCCCAGGTGGACTCTCATTGTTATCATAGCAGCAGAAATGTGGATATTCCTGTAAGTCACTACATTCATTGGTTTCCATCTTGTATTCATGTTTTCCCAGAAGAGTGCAAGGAGCCTCTTTCCAGGCTAAGCAGGGATGTGAATAGTAAGAAGGAATAGTGCAATGTCAAGGCTTGTCTAGATTTTCCCCAAGAATCCTATAGCCATTTGCATTTTCCCAAATATAAAGGTGTTGTGCCAGTCTGGCTTCAAGGGTGATAATGAAAATAAGACTGTCTACTTGAAATTGCAAATAAGTAAACAAAATTTTAAAAGAGAAATGGAAGAACGAAGTCTCTAGCCTGAATCCCAGCTTCTCAGAATTCCGATGAGCCCCAGTTCTAGGCCTGGTTTCTACTTTCCCACCTACCCCAAGTTGCTGTTCTCATTGCCTTCTGCTGCTACACGTTGGGAGAGCACTTTTTCTTCCTCTTGAACTGTCCATGAGCATCTAAATCCTGATGGGGTAGGAATGAATTTTCAAGACAATGTATCCAGCCTGTGAAGCTAAACATTTGTTGCCAATTAGACCTATTGCCTACTTCCAATCTCCCTCCGGTAGAGAGTTATAGGCTCTTCCTCCATACATATAAACCTCTTTCTGTGAATATCTTCCAAACCTCTCTGGGTCACTAGAAATAACAAGCACATATAATGGTGGGTCCGCAAAGGGGAAAGGACTGGTTTTCAAGGAAGGGTGCTCTAGGTCAAGAGCCATTTAGAGAAGGTCCTATTTCACTTTTTGCCATCTCAATACTGGGTCAAATGAATTTATTTTTGAAGTTAAAATGTATTGTGTGAAATCTATTCCATACAAAATAATTCCATTTGAGGCCATATTTTAGAGTTCCTATTAGCAATCTAAACAAATAATTATGACATGATTTTTCTAGCACTATACTTTAAGACACAAATCTTAGTCATCTTTTAATGGATATGTGTGTTC
The DNA here is from genome assembly GCA_028533085.1 of Varecia variegata. NCBI lineage: Eukaryota > Metazoa > Chordata > Mammalia > Primates > Lemuridae > Varecia > Varecia variegata. Next base: position 50,888,847 of record CM052444.1, on the reverse strand, counting down.
TATAGTACTTGATTTGTAAGGCATAAGTTATTTCCTGTAACATTGTAGTTTTCTTCTTCAGGCATAGGATCAAAGTAAAACCTCTTAATTTTTAAGATTGTGGTTAGTGCTATTAAAATTTATTTTGTTAGCATCCAGGTTACTATTTTTGTTAATATGAATTTTCACAAACTAATTGATCTGAAAATAACTAATTATACAGTGTGACAAAGGAGATTTGTACATTTCTCACCCAAAAGCATTGTGCTGAAGGCACAATTTCCATTTTATTTTTCACAATGTAAAAATTAAAGGTAGATTTTAGAACAAATAAATGTCTCAACTTTATGTATCTTTCTTCTCTGTTCCAGACTCTCATTGTGTATAATAGACGATGGGAGTTCAGGAGGACAGTTCCATTGTTCAATTTGATATCCTGACATTCTGATGTTTTCATCATGACATCTAGTTGTCCCAGATCTCTTCATGCTGTTTTCTGGGAGTGACAGAGTCAAAAAACATGCCTCTTTAAGCTGTCATTCTGCTTAACTCCTCCTCTGCAATTACATTTGCATGCATAATACATCATAACAAATTAGATGTTGCAAAGGCACAAGGACAGAAATTATGAGAGCTTGTGGCAAGAGATGTAACTGATGTAACAGGAAAGGAGGAGATTCGAGGGTAAATGAAAGAAGAGAAAGAAAACTAATGAAGGAAAGGCAGCACAGAAAATGGCAGCTGAAATCTATCTTCTCATCTTTTTAGGGCCAGTGATCAATTGCAGAAAATAAATGAAAAGGGAAAATGAAAAACCAATTTTGTTACTCTGCCAGTCTTCTAAGAAATTAAAATTAAACAATGTGTTTGGTTCTAGAGAGGAAGATACTCATTGGATTTTAGGCAGTAAAAGTAACTATGACTGAGAAAAATCCTTTATTTCACATGTTAACCTGAAAAAATAAAAAGATATTGGGGTTGTAACTCAAGGTTCTTGGAAGTGTTTTCTAGTAGACTGGAAACAATCTTCTTGACTGAATGAACTTAGTCTGAAATTACAGCTATACCCATAAACACTACAGCCACTCTGTTTTGCTCCTACCTTATAATGACTCATAATGACTGGATTAAAGTGTTTTTCTTATGTGATGGTATGTCTTCTGGGCTCTTGACACATGAAATTGGCCAATTTAGAAGCACTGGTACCTGATGGTCATTGAAAGGCCATTGTCCCTGAAGTGCTATTAGTACATGTCACACCTTAGCCAATAACTGATGTAACGACCAGGTCGGTCTCTAAAAGGTTTGAATAGCCACTTTCAAAATGGCAAGGATCAGCCAATATCTGCTGATGATTTTAAATGTCTTACTGGGTCTGACAAAAGCAGGAGAACAGGAATTGGACTCACAGTAACCTCAGTTCTTTGTCTCTTTTTCCCTCTGTCTCTTTCCATTTTTCTATCTGTTTTCTACAAATCCATAAGGGAAATAATAAATTTTCAGTAACGTGGAAGTTGGATTAAGTTCAGGAGAAGCCCAGCATATTAGAGCGGTTACGATACATGCTATAAATCTTTTCTTGCTGCCCTGCTCTCTCCTCGGGTTCTATTTCCTTCACTTCCTCTCCGTCCTATTACTTCTCCTCTCATCTCAGGCCAGGCGTCCCACTCTGCACGGAGGAATGTAACAGATTGCTTCAGTGAAGCATTTGCCATTCTCCAGGTTTTGTCTCATCATTCTCTTGCAGCCTATTCCCAGTGCTCCTGACAATGTGGAAGAGCTCCCCAGCGAATCCTTTCCTGGCATTCCATTGGTTGCATGGCGGGATCCAAGGAAGCCCGTCAGCCTCTGCTAGGCTGATAACCATCATTGCTCCTAATGCATGCTTCGGTATTTCTCATCACAGCATGCATCTGTTGGGGAGATAAAAAGAGAGATTTACAAATATATAATCAGCAGATGTATGAAGGCTTTTGAGGCAAAGTAGACTAAGAAAGAAGCATATCCACATTTTCTTGGGGTAAGAGTAGATAAATATGCTGGCTTTTGTATGATTAGGTCATTACTAACACCTGGAGGCTGTCTCGGTCCTTGGAGGAAAACCATGGAGAATATTTGGTAACGAACACATTTGGTTCACAGAGGGGGTTATTCTGAGCCAGATTGGAAAACATTTTAAAATGGAATATTGCCTGCATAAAAGAGGCAGATATTTCAGCTTTGCTACATAACAGGAGTTCTCTAGTGGATCCTTCTACATAATGGAGCCGTATGGTAGGTCTATGGAATATCACACTCTGATGTCAGAAAAGCATACATATCCTTAGCCAAATGTTTGCATGCGCGTTAGAGCGTATACAGGATTATTTAATCACTTTCTCCTGGGCCCTTGTGTATTAGTGCCACAGTCCCAATTGCATAAGGAACCTCACTTAAAACCAGTGGGGTTTCTGAATTCTAATGGAGAGTTTTCATAACTGTAGTCTTTTGAATATTGTTGAAGTCTGTCTTCTGTTACTCCTTAGTATTCTCTTTTTTCCCCTCTAAATTTCCTACATGAAAAACACGAGAAATTCTGGAAACCATTAGAACAAAATATTAAAATAATTTCATATTTAATTGAGGCTTTCTGTTTACTTTAAATAATATAAAACTAAGAGGTATTATTGTCTCTTCTCACAAAACACATTTTATTGCTGAATTTCTTTAGCATGTTGGTCAGAAGCTATAATTTTTAAGGAAGGGAGAAAGGATAGATCATCCAACCAGGGTTGGGAGGAGGAAAAAAAATACCAAGAAGTTAATTACCTAGCCTTAGCTTGACACCAAGGAAAATATAGTGTGGTGATTTCTCACCATGGATCCAGATTTCTAGAAAACTATACATAACCAAGAAAAGCTCTGTGGGTCACACTAAGTCATCAGGATATTGGGAGATTGCATTAGGATGACACTGTCCGACAGAGAGGAATTGCTTGCCCTGGTAGGAGATTAAAAATTTAATACCATAGGATATTATATCATTCCAGGTCTCTCCATTCCTTTCCACTTTCTCTCTCATATTTCCTCATTGTTTTCTCCTTCCTGCTCTATCTGTGGTGAAAATCCTGTGCTTTTTTTTTTTTTTTTTTTAATTTTTAAGGAACTTTTAACCTTTCCCTTTCATAAACTGATTATCTCTCTAGGCTAAATTTCTTAAAACTGAAGTTTTTCTTTCTATATGTTGGAGTTCGAGGAAAAAAAAAATCAACCTGAGTGACAAATACTGTGTCTACAAACAAGTAAAATGGCAGTGATTTTTGGATAGAATTAAATACATAAAGATGCTAAAATAAGAATGGCACAGACTAATGTAAATACCAGCATCAGACATGCTGGCTTCCTTGGTTTAACATTACTTAAGTTTTTTAGGACACAACTACCTGTCTTTAATGATTACAAATATTCTTTGATCTCCAGAGTGAGATGAAAAAGAAATTATATCTGTTTTTCTTCATTGTCTAAAAGGTATAAACATAATCTATATGATAAACATGTGGCAAGCAACTGGCACATAAATAATTCAGGAATGCTGAACAGGGATACATTATAAAATGCCGCTCCCCACGCCCCCCCTCCCCATCCCCCTCCCCATCTGCAGTTCTCAACACCAGCCTGACATACACGGAGTAGGCATGTTCAGTTTGAAATTTAGCAAACTTCTCAAATTCTCACTCAAGAACAAAACAAAACAAGACAAAATAAAACCTGCTATTTCATTTTCAAAATACTATATTCCATTCTGAAGAGATAAATATACTCCTTCTTCTAGTCAAACAGTTTTAAAATTCAGATAATCACTTACACCCTACTTCATAGAATTTCTATGGGTCATATTGTTTTAAGGTTTCATAAAAGAGTACACTTGGTATTGTACCAATTTACTGTTCTAAAGGAAACATTTGCCCTTGAGATTCTTCTAATATACTGCATTTGGATTCAATGAAAGAGTCTATGTTCATAACTTTTGCTATCTTATGGGATTTTCTTTGTGGTCTGTCTTATGGCAATTTGGGGATGAGAAAGGAAATGAGAATCAATATTGCATCACCAATTTCTGTTAATCATCATCAGCCTCTCTCCTTCCTCCCAATACATTCTCATCCACACAACCTTCTCCTTTTATGGCATTAGTAGGTGATAACATTTTGCTTCACAGCCCAAACATATTAGTGTGAAGGAAAAGGAAAAAAATGCCATTTCAGAACAACTATTGGTTTTGTAGTCAAACTTTTCTTCAGTTCTTAATGGAAAAAATACAAATTGCAACAATTCTACTTTTCCCATACATTCGATAGCTAATCACATTACTATTTTATGTGATAGATATGCCTATTTTATCTGATAGAAATGACTTTTCAATTCTTAATTTGGGTATGTATTTTGAACACTGAAAAGAAAATATTGAAAAGATTCAGAAGTTTATAATATTGTAATATCTTATATGCATGCTGCTTTCCCTCTGTGTTGGTGTTGGTGAGCAGATACTAACAATAACACTCAGAGAAGTTTATTATCCAATTTTGTGTGCATTCAATAGGATTATGAGTTTTTGATCATACAAATGCAAAAGAGATTTGGCAGTAACAGGAGTAACATAGTTCTAGAAGCACAATTTCCATTTTATTAATCTGAGATAGAACTACTTTTTCCAAATTGCTACACAGCTTGAATTATCTGTTCAGCTCTCTCTGTTTATTCCTTGCACCACTAACCTCAGAATGTTGGTGGTTTACATAAATTCACAATCCTATGAAATCTGGGGGTTGGAGATCTTTGGATGCTATCCACATAACTAAGTCGGAGCCAATAAAATTTTTAGCTTTCTTTGTAGGTGGTCTCTGTTAGTCCTGTTTAGTGACCTGTGTAAGTTAGAAGCGATGAAGACGACTCCAGAGATTTATTTAAGGTAAATAATTTTAATAGCTCACAAATTTACTAGAACTTTCTCTAATGTGCCTTTGAAATCTGTGCTAAAATCCTCTTTTTATATGAGAAGCTCATAAAATGAAGCGGCTCGGTTACTTCAGCAAGTCACTCCCTTGAAAGGACACATCCAATCTAATTCTATGTCGCTCGAGTACAGTGGACGGCCAGGTGCCAGAGCAGTAGCCATCACAAGAAGGGGAAGGTCGGGAATTCTCCCACAGAGGGATTCCCTCCCTCGGAACTCACATTGCCTCTTTCATACTATGCCATCTTTACACAAAATACCCTGAGGACCAGGCCATCCGCATGAGCCCCCCAATTGTCATCTGCTATGTTCCAGTCCCTGCATCTCCTTTGAAGACAAAGTTGGCATCTCTCACAATCCTCCTCTCTGATACTACTCCTGTCTGGATATAGGTTGTATCTGATTCAATTTTGAGTTGACAGAAAATATTGCCAGTTGTAGTGTTCTTCCTCAGCTACTGTTTTTTTTTTTTTTTTTTTGTTGTTGTTTTTAATTTTGTTTTGTTTTTAGAGACAGTGTCCTGCTCTGTCACCCAGGCTGGAGTGCAGTGGCCTCCTCATGGCTCACTGCAAACTTGAACTCTTGGGCTCAAGAAATCCTCCTGTCTCAGCCTCCCAAATAGCTGGGACTACAGGAACTACCACCATACCTGGCTAATTTTTCTATTTTTTTGTAGAGATGGGGTCTCACTCTTGCTCAGGCTGGCCTCAAACTCCTGGCCTCATGCAATCCTCTTGCCTCAGCCTCCAAAAGTGCTAGGATTACAGGCATGAGCTACTGTGCCTGGCCTCAGTTACTGTTTTATTGAGCTGGTACCAGAAGAAGACTTCTAGGACTTAAACTTAAGCTCATGTTTCAAGCCTGGATGGCTGGGTTGGTGATGGTACCACTGGCAGAAATAGTGGCTTTGTAGGGGGAGGGGAAGGTTGAGGTAGAGCGGGGTGAGGAATTGTGAGCTCAGTTATTGGATGTTTGGTAAATGTGAATATCCCACTGGGAATGTCCCTTACAGATTAAAAAAAAAAAAATGTAAGATTGAAAATTTCTGGAGAGGTGAGGACTGCAGATAGTGATCTGGAAGTTTGAATAGTTGTCACTTCACAGTAACAACATTAAGGGAGATTGACTCTGCACCTCCTGTATTTCATGCTCTGTCATATGTTCTTTTATGAATGTTATCTCATTTAATCTAAAAGAGATAACTAAAAGTATGATTCCCATTTTACAGTTTTGAAAACTGGAGCTTAGAGAATCTATGAATATAGCTGCAAGACAACTCAATGGAAAAGTACAGAGGGAATAGAGTCCAAGGGACATAAGATGGCTTTAGTATAAGTTGTCACTTAACAAACACTTCCTTGTTAATTGATGTAGCAGTATTACAAAAACACAGGGAAAACATAATTTAAAGAAAAACGAGGTGGTTTTTTATATCAAATGCCAAATGTTCCAGGAAGGTAGAAGAAGAAAGAGACTGGGAAGAAATAGTTGGATATTCCCTACTCACTCACTGGTGATCCTTGAGAATTCAGGCTCAGCAGGGTGAAGAGGATTGAAGTTAATCACATGACACAAGAAAACCACAGCTCGGAGACATATGACAGTGAATGGATGCAGAACTTTAAGGGTCAGGAGATATAAGGAAAGATTTGCCTTAAATTAGTTTTGTGGTTTGTATTAGTCAATATGGGCTAGGCAGGCTGGATGAAACCCAGTGGGTACCGTAGGAAAGCAACCCTTTCAAGTAGTCACTGCAGGAGGGTGACACAGGGCAGTCTGCATCCAGGCAGCCTTTCAGCACGCCGGCCCCCTTTCTAATTGGCGAGGCAGCAGAAGAGAAATGGTAGGGAACTCACGCCCACTCCTAACCATGTCAGACCAGAGCATCTCTTCAGCTCACAGCCCAGCGGCAAGAGAGTCAGTGGCCCTAACCTACCTTCAAGGGAAGCCAAAAAACGCAGGGGCACGTGTGCAATGTTTAGTGAGTGCAACTCTCTCTGCCATGCAAGCGAAGTAGGTCATACTCCTTATTGAGATCTTAAAACTATGGCCACACCTGTAATCCTAGCACTCTGGGAGGCTGAGGTGGGAGGATCACTTGAACTTAGGAGTTCGAGATCAACATGAGCAAGAGTGAGACCCCATCTCTACTAAAAATGGAATAACTAGCTGGGCACAGTGGTATATGCCTATAGTTCCAGCTACTCAGGAAGCTGAGGCAGGAGGATCACTTGAGCCCAGGAGTTGGAGGTTGCAGTGAGCTATCTTGATGCCCCTGAACTCCAGCCAGGACGACAGAGCGAGACTCTGTATTAATAAAAAAAATGAACAAAAAAGCAACTATATCATACATATTGGACTTTACACCTGGTCTTGGACTGCTGTAAACCAGATGATCCTGGAATGACTAGCAAGTTCCATGTGGAGGTTTCTCCTGATTAGGCATCGACAGGACCTCCTTACCCTACTTGCTGTGATGCCCTCCCCTATTAAAGACTAGCAATGGTAATTTTGGAAAATTTTTGCACAAAAAATGTTCAGAAACATTTGATAACTTCATAGATGTATGATTTGGCATGGGATTGCCAGCTTGCTGGGCTGTAGAGAGAGGCTGAAAGGTAGCGCTCCACTAGGGATGAGAAAAATGGGAAGAAAATAATAAGCAGATCAGCAACTGGAGGCTCTGGGATTGAAGCCTTCCACTTTGCCTTCCCTTATTACCTACTGCAGGTTTGCCAAGCCCACATCCACTGTGTGTCAGTGTTAGCCTTCATACAGCCAACCTGAGGGACAGTGCTTGGGGCGAGTGGGGGAGGGCGAGGCTGTGTCCCTCTGTCACCTTTTGTGCCAGCTGGTGGTCACCTGGGCTGTTTTCTCAGTCTGGAGACTCAGTACCCCTATTTCTCTAGTGTACAATATGTACGACAATTGCTACTCCTCTCTCCCCAGGTCTCAGAACACCATCAACCATCCTGAACAAAGCCCTGGAGGTTGCAATAAAAAGGTTTTAAAACCTCAGAAAGGAGAGCCGGAGGAAGTACCACCACAGTCAAGGCGAATTAGTGTCACCCAGTGGAAAAAGAAGGCTGTCCCTTTCATAAAGGGGAAACTCCCAAGCTCGCCTCTTGAGGCATCACATGTTTCCCGAGGCCCTGTGGACTCATGAGTTAGCGCCCCCCCCCCACTTTAAGACAAATGATCTGATATACTATGATGATCCGTGGGCAAGCATTCAGCAGAGAGAACAAGGACAAGCTCTCAGAAAACAAAGCACAAGCTCCTCTAGGCAAAAGAGAAGAAAATGTGGATGAAAACCATATATCAATAACCTCATTGCTCATGGAGGACAGTAACTTTTCTCTCTCTCTCCCCTACTTCCTCCTTCCCTCCCCCCAGTCCTTTCTTCTGTTGATTCTTTTGCAGAAGCCACACACACACACACCCCTGCTCTGGGTTGCTAGCAGGGGACAGGGGAGTCCTTGAGAGGGGCAATGCCTACACCATGCAGCTGGGCTGGTCCCTCCCTGCCTCCCCCCTGCACCTACTCCACCTCAGGCCCCTGCTGAGGAAGCTCTGCGGGAGTCTAGGACTCCGAAAATAACTGATCCAGGGCAAAAGAGGCTAGTATTAGAGGCTGTAATCATACATGTAAGGTCATAATGTGTTGTACCCAAATAAAAAGAAATCGTGAGTTTCTACTTACAATTCTGGATTTCCTTCTGCCCATCTATTCCAAATCCCTGATGTCCAGGTTCCTGTGTGATTTGACTTCTCCCTGCCTTTCTAATGTCACCCAGCTTCATTCTGTCCCTTATTTTCTATGTGTGAAGATCTCATCCATGCTGCTTTCTCTGTCTGGAATCTTCCCCTTTGTGTTTACCTTTAGGTCTCAGCTTAGTGACATTTATAGAGAACACTAAAATCCAAAATATGGTTTAGGCCTTATACTCTCAAAACATATTCTTCCTTCATAACAATTTGTCATGATTTCAATTATATAGTTATTAGTGTGATTATCTTAGTAATATCCAGCTCCCCTTATTAAACCCTAAACTCCATTTGGGAAAGTTTATATATGTCTTAATTATCACTTTGTAACAAGCAACTTACAAAATGGATGGAAAATGATGACAGTTCACTAAAGATTTGTTAAATGAATAAACGTCATAACTAGATGAACCTTCCCATTAGCTTCTCTTTAAGGTCAAATAAAAAGGTTGCATTTCTAATATTCTAGTGTATGTTTCCAGTTTAAATCTCATGGACATTGGATTGAGGGTCCAACAATCATATTTTTTCTTGGCATAAGTAATGGTCCTATGTATTTGGATGGTACTTCTATTAAAATGCTATTTTTTGGTATTGTAGCATTTAAGCTTCATACCAACCCTGTGAGGAATGTAAGTCAGTTATCATTATTATTTTGTGCATGAGGAAACTAATAAATCACCTGAGAAGTTATATCTTGCCTTAGCTTCTAAAGCTAATTAGAGACAGAACTAGAACAAGACCAGCAATTCCTAGCCAAGTGGTAATTATGTATGAAGGAGTATCCACATTTGGAGACTATTCAATGACCAGTCCAAGAAAACCAATCCATAATGTATCTCCATTAAAGTCAGTACCATTGATTCATATCTTCACTTTAGATTCTGGGTAACTGAAAAAAATCAAACAAAAATTAGATTCTGGCTTATATAGCTGAGTGAATGGAAACCTTTCAAGAGGGTTTCTGGACAGTCAGGTTGTCATTTTATATACATCTTCATGTGTACACAAGTACATTATCCTCTCAACACAAATCCAAATGTGGCTATTCAAAACTGGCATTTTGCTAAAACAAGTGTCAGTAAAAATCAGGACATCCTGTTAAACAGTGGCATCCCAAATACTAGGACAGAAATAAGATTGAAATGCTTTATATGAAACTGGCAAATGTAATCTCAGTAAACGAAAGGGTTAAAAAGTGAAAAATACTCAGAGGAAACCTTGCTCAAGGAATTAGTAATGGGATATGGGAGCATGTTATCTTCAATTTGTGGGCATGAATCCAGACTCAATTATTAGGAACCAAAAATCCATTGCATTTGGGAATTTTAGAAGCTCTGGTAAAATAATTTAGGATGGAATGCCTCTGTTTAATGGATCACTGTGCATTGACATTTTTATTTTTAAAAACATTTTTCATGTGTATGTGTTTTCTGACTCCTTTTATGTATTGCTGAACAGGACCTTCTCGTGACTTATTCTTCTTACATTGTTTCGTGCTGAAGATCATCTGTTTGCTATACATTGAAAGTCCACTTTAAGACTATTTGCCTCTGAAAATACTTTGACAATTAAAGAAAACCCTTTTTGGATCCTACCCAAGAGAATTTAATTTCTGAGATAGCAGTTATTTTTTTTTCTACCTCAGTCTTATCTCAAGAAGTTTCCACAGTCTTGGAACTCCAAAGACAGCGTCATAAGAAAGTGCCACCAAGTTTTCTCATAATGTTCTGGAAAGACTGTGTGGCACATCAAAATGGAGCTCATTTTGGGTTCTGTTGTACAACTGGGCCATCCTCCAAAACATTTACTGTTAGGTGGGAAAAGGAAGTATTCCGCCAAAGGAAAGGTCAGAAAGAGAGCCGGGAGGAAAATAAGGCAAGGCCATGAGGAGAGCTGGTGGCATTGGCCCTGCCCACACCATTCTCAACACAAAATTTCTGCTTTAGTTGGAGGTCATTGAGGAGTTCCTACAATATTAATGGCTCTGGGCCAAGTAAAGAAGGAAATGAGACAAAATTATATGAGGTAATACATTAGAGAAGTGATATGTTTATTTCTAGGCCCAGCTGATTCTGAAAAATCACCATTGCAATTGGTGGTTTTACAGATAATGTCAAAAATAGACTAAGAGTGATAGATCCACAGAGGTGATAGGGCCCTAGAAATAGAGCTTCTGAGTTAAGCTTCAGGCATACTTGGTGGAATTTGAGGAAGTTTTTAATGCCTTAAATGCCACTCCCTCTGCTGCACCTGTTCTTGGTGAAATAGAAGACTTCATTTAGGAAAACAAGCACCTTCCACGAGCACTCAATTTACTTGTTTGAAAAAGTAATTGGGGAAAAACAAAGAGATTCTTGTTCAGTCTGAAATTTAGAAGAAACTCTTGCCAACTTTATGAATGATGAGAGTTCCACTTTCCATGTCATAATTGCTGGCCCTGTTGCTGATATCCATAAATTAAGCAGCTGGGTTGTTGGCTTTTTTTTTTTTTTTCCTTTTTGCAATTAAGCATGCAGTGCTCACAATGCACAATAGGTCCCTTAGAAGTGTGTCTAATCTTTCTACTCCCATTAAAAAAAAAAAAGCTGGATACAGGATCATAAACAAAGAGTCAGTTACAGTACATCTGTACAAAGCTGGAGAGTCAAGTCCCAAGAGGATTTACATTGGGAAAATCCCCAAAGCAATACAAGAGACAAGCACAAACGTGTCCCCACTCCAAATAGTGAAGCAAAGTCGGCTCTCAAGCCAGCATGCTGTTTCAAAGGATTGGAAAGCTTGTGTTTAGTAAAACATCATTCAAATAGCTGTGTTCACAGTATCACAGGTGACTGATAATGATTGTTTTCACGAATGTCCACATTCTTGCTATAATGGTGTCATGATTTGAAGACCATATCATCCAGCAGAAAGCTGATTTCCCCTACTCCAGTGAAGTCTCAGAATAGACCTTTAACCAAAGCTGTGAGACTCTAGCTCCTTTTCGATAATGATAGACCTTAATCACCGTATCATATTTTTTAAAATTTTAGGGTAGCAAGCACCATCAGTATCTTTTTTGAGGTCTAACTACTTATTTAGAAAAGAAGTTGACTGCAGTCAGTGCCGTTCACCCTGGGAGTTGTGGCACTCTCTGGTTCACCTTCACCTCAGCGTGACAGAGCAGGCAGCAACCTGGAGCATTCACTGGGGATGGAGCTTGGCTGTGTTTATACGTAACACCTGTGTTTATCTGTGCTTGGAGGTGCCAGATACCCCTTTGTCAAAAATAGCAAAGCTTCCACCAATATGCTAGTCATTTCTGAGGAGGGTTTATGGTATTGTTTTGTTTTCCAAAGAATCCTTTTTTTCTCCAGCTTTCTACATTTATTTAGATTTGAATAGAATTAGAAGTGTTCAGAATGAGTAATTCCAGGGCTGAATTTCTAAACCTAAGTGATAGAAATAATTTAAAAATGATAATCCTCTTAATTTATTACAGAAAGAGATTCCTTTCTTCTTTATCCTCATATTCTTTCTTTCTTTTTTTTTCTCCCCCCTTAGCAATTGTGCACATGTTTTTGGAGACATAGCAGCTCTAACCCATCTCCAGAAGCAGACACATTGAAATGCCTCACTATTGCGATTTCAGTTCAGGGTTTACTTTGGACCTTGAGCTCATTAGGGAAATATTTGACATCTCAACTCCAATTATTTAGTAGTCACCAAGCTGCAAAGGCCACACATAACTGCCTGCAACTGGTTATAATTGGATAGGATCAGAAGAATGATAGCAGAAAACTGCATTTCTCTTAATCTCCAAAGGCAACAATACCTCAGGTCATGGTTCCTTTCCAAAGTATACTGAAAGGCTGGAAAACAATAGAAGTCCTTTCAGATTAGAAGTAACCAAAATGTTTCTGCAGACTGGAAATATTATAAAGTCATCTTGAGAAAGTCTTATAGATGTATGAGTGTTCCTTCGCTCTCTCTCTCTCTCCTCAACATTGTGCATAAACCATTCCTGAAAGATTTATCGAATAGCTACCTGGTTCTTTCTCCTCTTTGTTCTTCTCTTTCTTTTCCTTGCCCACAACCCAGTCTTGATTCTGAATCAGTCTGCCAAGACATTTCATTGCCAAAGGCAAATATGTGTTTCCCAAGAGTTCTGTTTGTGAAAAGAAACTATTTCCTCAATTATAATATTTCATTAAAATTTATTTTTCTCTTCTAGAGTTCTGTAGTTGAACTATTGTTATTAATATATCAGTGTTTTCTTTAATCTTGCTGTAGGCTTTATTTTACTAATATACCCTTTACTTTCATGGAAGGATATTCATGGTTTCCATGGGTTTTGTGAAGAGGATAGTGTTTATTTGCAGGTTATTAGCTTTTCATTTTAAATACATATTCCTAAAAAAAATTAAAAAGCTTATTCACTGCTAACATTTGTATTTCTTTTCTACATTTTTTCTCCCAACATAAATACATTTCCTTTTCTTTTAACACTGTAATTTGAGAATGTCTCTCATTTTTTTTTTTTTTTTGATAGTGGAGTACAATGAACTCATGTACTTCTCATGCCATTTCAACAGTTATCCCCATTTGGCCACTGTTGTTTCATCTCCTGCTTATTTTTAAACCTTGAGAATATTGTAGTGTAATAGCTGTAACACCATTTGCATAACTCCTCTCTTATTGTTGGATACCAGATTATTTCTAATTTTCCAATACTAGGGCAAATGCTTTGATAAACCAGTGTTTTTACATGCTTTGCCCCCTCACATTTACATTTATTTCCTTGAGATCCAAGACTATTTTTTATACTCTTGATTGCTAAATTACATTCCAAAAGCCTTGTACCAATTTATACTCTATACCACAATTTTATTATACATAATTAAAAACCTGTAGGTTACAGACTTTTTCTCTTGAGTTTATTTGGCATTTCTTTTATTAATGGAAACCTTGAACAATTTTCCTTAGTTTTCATTTTCTATTTGAATTTCCTGATTTTTATTTGTCCTCATACTTTGCTCGTCTACTTATTTGGTTATTAGTATTTTTCAAATGCTTTCTATGAGATCTCTAGTCAATAAGTGATGGAGCTCATGAAATTTCACCCCAAAATATGACTCATTGGTATTTTGAATTAAGGCTCTGAAAGATTAGTAGGCCCTTGAAAAAGAACAATGTACTTACCTTCCTTTCCCTGTTATCTCAGTATATTGCAGAAAAAAATGATCAAGAATGAAGCTAGAGCTGGCCCAAATTGTTTAAATATAATACCTGTCCCTCAGGTTAATTTAATTTGCAAAGAGAATCATTTACAAGTTGATCTGTTTCCCCCAACCATTTGTCCCCCCAATACCATTTGTCACCCCTAAACAGAATTACCTGTACTCCTCATTTCCCCTCCTCTCCAAAAAGACAGGTATATAAACATCCGAATTTCATTGGGATATTAAGTAATCACCCTGTGATCCTGCCATGTGCATGGTAAATAAACCTTTCTCTTATGAGTCTGCCTTAATTGTGAGTTGATCTTTTGTAATAGAAATAAGGGTCTGAAAAAGGGCAAAATGTTTTATGAGTTGTGTCTTTAAAACCCCTCACCTTTTTTGAGGAATTAAAACCTACACCCTGCCCGAGGCCACTAATCAGAGGGGCAAAGGCGTGTTTTTTGTTTTCTAGGATTTTAAACCACAGAAGGTGACTCAGCAGAATTATCTGGACAGAGGTCATGAGAGCATCTTCACCAGAGATGCTATAGTTAAACAGCAATAGCCCGAAGCTGAAAACCCTCTTTAAAAATGCTGCATTTCTGCTTAAAGGGGTGGGGGTGATGGTTTTTTAAGACAAGAGTCTGCCATCCTCCTCATTTGCTGGCAATAAACTTTTCTTTCCTTTTCCTCAAACCATTTGTCCTCATTCTTCAGCCTCAGGGACAAATACTGAACTTTCAGTAACAGAATTTGGTGTCCCTGGGTGGGCCCATTGGTGTCCCAGTGGACTAGCACACTGTGACTGCTACTGTGCTGGGAAGAGGCAGGGAACAGCCCTAGGTCAAGCCTCAGGTCTTCACTAGTAGGAGCATTGCCTTTTTGGGGTGAGAGAGTGAGGGATCAGCCCAGCACCTGCAAGAGCCTGTTTAGCTCCAGGGAACTCTCATCTCTCCTTTACCAAATTAGACACAACTCCTTGAAACCTGAACCTTGTTGAGGAAAAGGAAGTGGATTTGGAAAGAGTCATGACACCATGGTCATTTTGGTAAGTTCCCAGTGTGCACACTGAGACCCTTGATTCCACCCATTTAGGGAAGGTTATGAACATTCCAGCCCTGTCGTCGGGCATTTGTATGTGCCATGGAGCTGGAAGTCAGAGTTGAGCAGAACTAGGGAATCTGGGGAATTTATTCCCTTTTGGGTTAGAAGAAGTCATTTCTTATTTGTACAGTTCCTATTTGTTTATTAGGGAGCATGGGGGATTCATTCCCTTTTGGATTAGGAGAATTTTGTTCTCATTTGTATGGCTCCCATTTATTTGGCAAGGCTTTGGCATTTGAGATTGTTTGCTTTGGGAATTCCCTGTATTGTCTACTTGTCAACTTGTGTTTGTTGTTGTTTGTGTGTTTTGTTTCAACATGGGAGGCTCTGTTTTCATTCCATCTGAAAGCCCCTTGGCTGAATGCCCAACTGATAGCTATAAGTCTATGTCTAAAAAGAGGATGGTGTTCTATTGTAACACTGTTTGGCCAATGTACATGCTGGAGTGTGAGACGTGGCCATTGAATAGAACTTTAAATTATTATACTATCTTACAACTGGAATTATTCTGTCAAAGTTCAGGTCAATGGGATGAGATCTCATATGTACAATCTTTCATACAATTGTACAATAAAGATGCTGAAAGGCCTGAGACAAAGTTAACGGTATGGATATTTAGACCCTGGGTGATAAAACTGAGGAGGAATTAACCAGGGTGGCAATCCAAACCTCATAGAACTCACTCCCCTACTGCCAGCTCCCCAGTTGCTGCGGAAGGCACCACAGGCTCAGCTGCACTCAAGTTCATGCTGCCAGGGTCCCGCTGCCCTGTCTGCTGTGGCCTCTGCCCTCACCAGAGCCATGGGTGGCCCAGGAAGTGGTCCCATGTGGAGCCAGGCCTGGGGCAACTCCAGCCACCATCTTGGCACTGTGGCAGGGGGGAGTCAGGGAGGGCACACTGAAACAAAATCTTTAGTCCCATGCTTACTGGGTTATGATTCAGGAATGGGAATGGTCTCTCAGGGAACTCAATTTGGCTAGAGGGCACCCATAGCCATGGCAGGGAAATTTCCATTGCGGCAATATCAGACAGGGGGCTTGAATGTGCAAGAACAGCTGGCAGGGTATTATTGGACTTACACAAATTGGGACCTGGCAGGTCTCCAGAGGGGAGTGCCTAGATAGAAGAGTTTGAACAAGGTCCAAGAATTACAACAAAAAGTTAAGGAAGATCCCTCTGAATTTTTGGAATGCATCTATTAGGCATATTGGAAATATACAGATGCAGATCCAGAGGCCTCTGAAAATATACACATAGTTAATATGACTTTTATAGGGCAGAGTGCTACTGCCTGTGGATGGGGCAATTGGCATGAATCCCTTGCAGCTTGGTGTTATCGCCTTTAAAGTATATAACACTAGAGAAGAACAGAGAGTCCAGGACTCAGATGATGAAGGAGGGGGCCCAGGGCTCCATGCTTCACTAGTGGAGCCAATCTAAATATCCCCACAGAAGCTTCGGGTATGATTGACAGTGGGAACTTAATTAGTGGGCTTTTGACACGGGAATCCCACCACTACCAAGCCACATGAGCAGAAGCGGTCTGGGGCCCCCGTGGTCATTGCTCCAGCCCCCCCAGCTCCAGTCATGCATGGCTCTCCACAATCTAGACAGGGGGCGGGGGCCAGGCAGCAGTGAGGCAGCCGTCAGCTAAATGATGGCTGCACATAGGAGGCTGCCACTGCGGAGCAGTTCATTTTGAAGTTTGGGCCTTGGCAGACTTACACATTGTGGCCTGCAACTGCAGCATTTGAAAGAAGAATTTCTGTTCCTCCTGAGGTCTACCAAAAAGTGAATAAGGCCATATGGGCTCACGGGACCCTACAACATGCAGAAAGAATTTAAATTCCCCATACCAATGAGTATAGATTCCTGCAAGTCTCAGAGATTTACAAACTCTCCTACCATGTTTAATAAGAGCTTAGCAAGGGACTAGAAGAACCTGCAATTGGAACAACAGGTTACTTATTTGGGATTCCAAATTAGCTGGATCCCAAACTTTGGCTACTAGCAGAGCCCTTGTGTGAGGCACTTAAAGGGACAGATGTGGAGCCCCTGATCTGGACCACAGATGGTTAAAATGCCTTTGAAAAACTAAAGCAGAGTACTGCCCCTGGTTTTTGGTTGCCTGACTTGCAGAAAGAATTTAAATTATATGTTCATGAGAAAAACAAAGAATGAGCCTTGGAGTCTTAGTACAGATGCTGGAGACATCCAACGGTCAGTTGCATACTTGTCAAAGCAACTGGACAATGCTGAGAGAGGATGGCCTCCTTGCCTCTGGGCAGTAGATATTTTCAATCCTGTCACCCTATTACCAACTGAAAAGAATGAGCCTTTATAGCATGATTATTTAGAGATTCTGGACGCTGTCTATTCCATCAGGATGGATCTGTGCATACCATTTGGAAGGAAAGGGGGCTCCTGATGGCAGGAAATAAATATATTATGTATTCCACTGAAGTAATAGCCTTGATACAGGCCATGGCTGAGCCCAAGCAGGTGGCTATCATGCACTGGCCTGATCACCAAAAAAAGAGGCACTTATGTTGCAAACAGAAATTAGGCCACTGACAGGGCTGCACAGGGAACCCAACATGTGGGGACCCACACTTTGGATGATTGGCAAATTGATTTCACTCAGATACCTAAAACAACTGGAAACTTCAAATACTTGCTTGTATTAGTAGATACTTTTTCATACTGGGTAGAGGCTTATCCTATCCAAATGGAGAGAGCATCTGAAGTTATCAGGGGAACTCATTCTGAGGTATAGCCTCCCTCCCTCCATACAGAATGACGCTCCTTTATGTCACAGGTAATTCAGCAAGTCCCTACATATAGAATGGAAAGGACATGCATCCTGAGACCCAATCTATGGGAAAAACAGAGAATCATGCTTTAAATTAAACTATAGCAAAATTGATGCAGGAAACCCATCTAAAGTGGGATAACGTGTTGCTGTTTGCCCTCCCCTCTGGATAAGGGTAGCCCCTAGAAGCAGGCTTAAGCTAAGCCTCTATGAAATAGTTTATCAGAGACCCTTCCTAGCACCTCAAAGGAAGTATGGTAATATAACAAATAAATCCAATACTAACCACTATGCATCAGTTTGCTTCTTTCAGGTCCCTGCCCCAGTTGGAAGCACCGGTCCATCACTTCAAATCAGGAGACCAGGTGTTGGTTAAATCTTGGAAAGAACAAGGACCTGAACAACAACTGGCAGAGAAGTGAAAAGGACCCTATGAAGTGCCTCTAATAACTCACACCTCATTGAAATGATCAGGAGTAAAACCTTGGGTCCATCAACCTTGGGTCCTCTTCACCAGAGTAAAGAGGTGTCCCAAGGAAGAAAAGGACCCAAGCCCCCAGTGGATAGGTCAACCTTTAGGCAATCTATAGTAACTGTTTAAGAAGAAGGATAAAGGAAAATGTTGATATTCTTGCTAACCTTTCTTTGGTTATTGGTTCTGTTTATAGGATGGAGAGACAACTCCTTAGGATTTCCCAAACTATCACCTCTTCTGCTGATCTGTCTTGCTGCTAGGTTTGTCATCCTAAACCTCATTTGGAGCAAGTATTCCTGTATAGAAACCAGTCTTTTGGATCACCAACAGGGTGTGACTAATAGCTCGGTACTCAGAGGTTCCATGTTTCTTTCTTGCCCATCGGTATATCAGACATTAGGTACCAGGTGACAGGAAGGACCCACAGACCTACTGGTGGCTTAGATACCAACTGGGGTAAAATCTCTCTTATCAGGTATTCTCAATTTCACCTTGTCATTCATCACAGTTATAGCTGTTGCTGATGTCCTCTTTCCATCTTGTAATTCATTGCATTCTTTCTTTTTTCTAAATCTACTGCCAAAGCTTTGCAATGGCATAAAGCAGTACAAGCCTTCCATCTGAAACACAGTCCGAATTCAGCAGGAAGTAGCTTGATGATCATGTGGCCCCCTCCTCCCATAGATATGGAAGGGTAAGATTGATAGTGGGGAATATGTAACAGAAGTAAAGGGGCAGAGGAGTGTCCTTTGTTCTTTGCCTTCTCTTATCTTAAACCACAAGAGATGGATCAACAGAATTATCTGAACAGAGGTCACATGATCATCTTCACCGGAGATGCTATAGTTAAGCAGCAATAGCCCAAAGCTGAAAACCTGCTTTAAAAACTCTGCATTTCTGCTTAAAGAGGGGGATGTGAGAGCCTATCATTTGCTAGCAAATTAATAAACTTCTCTTTCCTTTTCCTTAAACCACATGTCTTCATTCTTCATTTGGCCTCAGAGACAAGTACCAAACTTGCAGTAACACTTTCAGGGAACTTTTGGGGGGAAAGGGCAAGTTTCCCCTCACCCCAATGTAAGGATATTAACCATTTGAGAGTACTAGTTTCTAAAGGACAAAACAATGCAAAATGCTCATTGTTTTCAGTGAAAAGCTAACATTAAGACATTTTAAATCCATAAAGACTTAACTTGTCATGGTTTGACCAGACCTGCATAAGCACAGTAGGTGATTTTATGGCCTCTACAGTGTTCCTAAAGGGAATGTCCTTTAGGATCATCCACAGATGCTTTACTTCTTGACAACGGAATGCAGACATATGAGAAGATATGGACAAACTTAGAGAAAACTATATTGAGAAATTTAACGCACTAAACTTGGAATTGTTACTAAACTGCCTTTTATAATAATACATTTTCCAAATAACTACCCTCTATTTTTTCATATTCTACTTAAGTATAGGGTGAACCAGGAGGAGTTTTCAGAGAAGAGTTTGTGATAGATAGCTTGTGATCCAGGAGCTGTTTCAGTATGAGCTATGCTATTATGCCTGGCATCAGTCCTGGATCTTCCCTTGATATTTAGGTGATTGTTTGCCCACAAATATGCAATTATTATTTATAAATGAAAAATGTGTCTTTAGTTGTTACTTTTGCCTCATTTCACCCCTAACCATGAGAAAGAAGAGTAACAGAGAATACATCTTGAAGGAAGCAAAGGTGATAGAAAATATTCTCTGAAGACCATGTGTGGTTGGCCACTGTGAAAAGTAGCCCTGTAAGTCTGAAAAGGCTAGTGTTATTGTGGGGAGGCACGGCTCTGCTGAGAACAAGCCATTGCATATGTTACGGAATGTGAAAGTCTAATTACAATGCTGTGTGCATTTATGCATTCAATGGGCATTTCTATCAGCCTTGAGAAGAGCCTGGCAGAATAAATTCAAATGTGTATTTAAAAGTACCAAGCCTATGAACACTATTAAGCTTTCCCTTCTCTATCTGGTAATATCAAATCTACCCATTCTTGTTCTGGGTGATCTGGTTCTTCAAGGATCTGCTAGATGATTATAGTTAATTGGTTAAACAGAATTGTAGCATGGTATTAACGGCTTATAATGAGTTAATGTGATACACTCCCATCTTTACTCAATAACACAATAGTTTTAACAAGATTCTTTGATGTCCCAACTCAAGAATATGACTCCTGGTGGGAATACTTATGGAGCAATGATTTGATACCTATGGAGCAATGATTTGATACCTATGGAGCAATGATTTGCTTACATACTCTGTGTGTGTGTATAAATAGAGGGAGAGATGGAAATTTATGTAGGACATAGGATAAAAATGTCTACGAGAAAACTTTAACTCTTTTATTTCAGTACTATAATTTTTAAAAGATACTACCATTAATTCACATTAAAATAGAAAAATTATTTATTCTCTCTTCAATTCTAAGTCTAGTTTTCAATATCTAAAGAAAAGTAGATTTTACTGAAGTGGGAGAGCAATTGATCATTCTACCAATACCTAGCAATGTGATCTGGGTATCACAGTCTTAGAGCCTCAGTTTACCTATCTATAAAAAAGGATCAATAATGCCTATCAGTAAGGATTTTTTTTAGGATTACTAAAGATAGTATATGTTATTACACTCATGTACATTTTAACAGGCTATTGATGACATAATTAGTGATAGAGCTGGAATGTGAGAATTGCAATTTAAAAAAGAACAAAAACTAGGAAATTCTGGCATATTGAATTCTGTTCACTACTTGTTTATTATAAACAGTTATATTAAAAATGATAAAAGCTATAAGGCTAGATTCATTAAATATACTTGGTTGATGACTTCTAAAAGGAACATTTACTGAGTTCAAAGAATTGAGGAATAAGTTTTTAGGGGGTTGCATTACGTGTATTGTATTTGTTGGAATATTGTGAGTGACTTCTACTATCCACCTGTCAGGAGAACTGACTTATTAACAAATTCCAGGTGCAGCTGTGAAGACGAAGGCTGTCAGTAACTTCTCATTAAGTTCCAAGCTTCAGTCTAGCATGGAGAATGTGTTAGTCTCTGTCACGGACAATCCTTTTCAAATGCTGCATTGCAATGGTTTTCTGTGGTGAATGGTTAATCTTACTGGGTTCAAATCGAGGCTGTCTCAGAATTTGTATATCATTTCAGTTTTGAAATTTGGGATATTTAGGATTCAATTTCTTATTTTAAGTTATATTTTATTTTTGATTGACATATAATAATTGTGCATATTATTATATGTGTTATTTTGATACATGTATACACTGAATAACGATCAAATCAGGGTAATTGCCATATCCATCACCTTAAACATTTTTCATTTCTTTGTAGTGAGAACATTCAAAATCCTCTCTTCTAGCTGTTTTGAAATATACCATACATTGTTGTTAACTACAGTCACCCTACTGTGCAATAGAACACCAGGACTTACTCCTCCTACCTATTGATAACTGTAACATAGTACCTACCCATTGACCAATTTCTCCCCATCTGCCGTTCCCTCCACCCTCCCTAGCCTCTGGTAACCACTATTCTACTCTCAACTTCTATGAAATGAACATTTTTGTTTTCCTCATATCAATGAGATCAAGCAGCTTTTGTCTTTCTGTGCCTGGCCTATTGCACTTAAACAATGCTCTCCAGGTTCATCTGTGTTGTCACAAATGATAAGATTTCATTATTTTTTTATGGCTGAATAGTATTCCATTGTGTACATGTACCACATTTGCTTAGTGCATTCATCTGTTGATGGACACATAGGTTGATTCCAAATATTGGCTGTTGTGAATAGTGCTCCAATAAACATGGGAGTGCAGATGTATCTTTGACATACTGATTCCATTTCCTTTCGCTATATACCAGTAGTGATACTGTGGGATGATATGGTAGTTCTATTTTTAATTTTTTGAGGAACTTCTATATTGATATCAATAATGGCTATACTAATTTACATTCTCGGTAGCAGTGTGTACTAATAATAAGTGGTCCCTTTCTCCACATTCTCACTAATGTTTGTTATCTTTTGTCTTTTTTGTGATAGCTATTCTAACTGAAGGGAGGTGTTATCTCATTGTGGTTTTAATTTGTAATTCCCTGATAACTAGTGATATTGAGCATTTATTCATAAGTCTCTTGGCCATTTGTATGTCTTCTTCTGATAAATGTCTATTCAGGCCTGTTGACCACTTTTTAATTGGGTTATTTGATTTTAGGGATTGAGCTGAGTTCCTTATATATTTTGGATATTAATCCCTTATCAGATATATAGTTTGCAAATATATTCTCCTATTCTGTGGGTTGTCTTTTCCCTCTGCTGATTGTTTCCTTTGCTGTGAAGAAACTTCTTAGTTTAATATAATAACTTTTATATATTTTTGCTTTTTTTGCTTGTGCTTTTGAGGTCTTATCCAAAATATACTTGCCCAGGTTAAGGTCACAAAGCTTTTCTCCTATGTTTTATTTCACTGTGTTCATAGTTTTGAGTCTTACATTTAAATCTTTAATCCATTTTTTAGTTGACTTTTGTATATGATAAAAACAAAAGGGTCTAATTTCATTTTTTTGGCTTATGGATATCCAGTTTTCCCAGCACCATTTATTAAAGAGGCTGTCTTTTCCCCAATGGATATTCTTGAGACCTTTACCAAAAATCAGTTGGCTGTATACATGTGGCTGTATTCTGTTCCATTGGTCTATGTGTCTGTTTTTATGCCAATAAAAGAGCATAGCAATCCCATGTTGTTTGGGTTATTATAACTTTGTAGTATATTTTGAAGTCAGGTATTATGGCGCCTTTGTTCTTTTTATCCAAGATTTCTTTGTCTATTCAGTGTCTTTTGTGGTTCCATACAAATTTTAGAATTGTTTATGTCTATTTCTATGAAGAATGTCATTGGTATTTTTATAGAGGTTGCATTTGAATCTGTATATAGCTTTGGATAGTATGGACATTTTAACAATATTAATTCTTCTAATCCATGAACACAGAATATCTTTCCATTTAGTCTTCTATTTCTTTCATTAATGTTTTATGATTTTCATTGTAGACATCTTTCACCTCCTTCATGGTATTCCTAGGGTTTTTTTTTTTTTTTTTTTCCGTAGCTCTTGTAAACTTGGTTGTTTTCTAGAGTTCTTTCTCAGATCGTTCACTATTAGCATATAGTAATGCTACTGATTTTTCTATGTTGATCTTATATCCTGCAACTTTACTGAATTTGTTTATTAGTTCTAATAGTTTTTTAGTGGAGTCTTCAGGGTTTTCTATATATAAGATCATGTCATCTGCGAATAGGAACACTTTAACTTCTTTGTTTCTAATTTAGATGCTTTTATTTCTTTCTTTTGCCTTATTGCCCTGCCTAGGACTTCCAGCACTATGTTGAATAGAAGTGGAGAAAGTGGGTATCCTTGTCTTATTCCAGATCTTAAAGGGAACACTTGTGATTTTTTTTCCCTGCTCAGTATGATATTAGCCATGGATATGTCATATATGGCCTTTTTTGTATGTCACAGTACATTTCTTCTATATCTAATGTGTTGATATTTTTTTTAACATGAAAAAAAGCTACGTTGGATTTCGTCAAATGCTTTTTCTGTATCAATCGAAATGATCATATGGCTTTTCTGTTAATGTGATGTGTTATGTTTATTGATTTGTATATGTTGAACCATCCTTACGTCCCTGGAATGAATCTGACTTGGTCATGGTGAATGATTTTTTAAATGCGCTATTGTATCTGGTTTGCTAGTATTTGTAGAGAATTTTAAAAAATTTTATTTATTTTTATTTTTGTTGAGCATTTTTGCATCTATGTTCATCAAGGATATTGGCTTGTAGTTTTCCATTTTTGTTGTGTCCTTGTCTAATTTTGGTATCAGGGTAATGCTGACCTCGTAAAATGAGTTTGGAAAAATTTGCTCCTCTTCAATTTTTTAAATTAGCTTGGGATTAATTAGTATTAGTTTTTCTTTAAATGTTTGGTTGAATTCAATAGTGAAGCCATCAAGTCCTGGGCTTTTCTTTGATGAGCAATTTTTTTTATTACTAATTCAATCTTCTTACTTGTTATTGGTCTGTTCATATTTTATATTTCTTCATAGTTCAATTGTGATAAGTTGTATGTATCTAGGAATTTATTCATTTCTTCTAGGTTATTCACTTTTTTTGGTGTACAATTATTCCTAATAGTCTCTTGTGATCCTTTGTATTTCTGTGTTATTCAATTTTTAAAAACCATAGTTTTACTACTGTTATGGAAGGAGATGTTTTTATAGGATGATATTTTTCTCATTTAGCAGAAAAATAAAGAAATTATTAATGTGATTTAAGATGAGGGCTCTCTATCAGATCATTGAATCTATTTTGAGGACAGACTTATTTTGTTATCAACACTTGAAATAATGCATCAAACGATTAGAAATTTAACATTTCACTTTACTTGATTATTGTCAATGTGGGCCTCTTTAGTTGTTTTGGTTACCTATTATGGTATTAAAGCAGTCTCTGCCAGAAGTTTGACCTTTCAGAAAGATGGTCCTTATTTAAAATTTCATCAGTGGGATATTTTCCTGTAGGATTTGAAGGAGTTTTTCTGTCATGGCTATGCTTTAATGAGTGCAAAACCCTTCACATGCTGGATGACTTGCTGTGGTCTGATTCTCTTCACTAGGTTGATGGAGTTAGGATCTTTGCCATCTGGATGAAATGAGGTCATCTCCTGGGTCCTTTGAAACCTAATTGGTAGAAGGGCTGGGTGCATCCTTGATAGTGAGTGCCCTTCATTGATGGATTCTTAGTAAAAACCTATAGGTCAGCTATTTCTCTATAGTGTGAAGTGGAACTCAGGGTGTTTTCAATAATACCTGCCTAAAGCAGACAGATAAAATGATAGACATTTTTGGAGATGATTCCACAAGTCTTTAAATTTAGTGATGGGTAAAAAAAACATAGTGGTTAAAGACTGGGGGCTTTGGACTCAAGGGATTTCAGTGCAAATCTTACCTCTGTCACTCAGTCACAGAATGGACTTGGACAAATGGCTTATCATTCTCTGTCTTTGTTTTCTTGTCTACAAAACAGAAATTGTTATTATCTCTGAGTGCTTTTAGAATTAAATGATTAAACACAGATAAAGTACCTAGTTGAATTGCAGACTATATTGGCATGCAATAAACTGAAGTTTCTTTATGTATGTATTTCCCTAGATAAACTTTTTCTCTCATTTAATAATCTGGTTCCTTTTCCCCACTATTATGGACTGCCAGAAAGAATGCTATTTGGGGTATAATAGAAAATCTTTCTCAGATTTTCCTCCCACAGAGAACAAAGAATATAGCAAAAGGACCTCTATTCTTGGGCCATCATTATTCTCAGTGTCTGACTGACGTGGAGCAAATGCATGGACATATTTGAATGCCCCGCTATTTCCTACAGCAGCAGTCAAGGTCAGAATGATACTATTGGCCATCAAAAAGTATAATCTGTTGGATCTTGAAAGGCTTTAACTAGAAATTCTTCCCCTTCTCATATGCACCATCCTAAAGGCCAGTCTCAAAGCTTTTTAGTTTCTCTTTAGACTTTTATTTTTGGTCCTACATACTGTTAGTGTGCATTGCCTTGAACTATTTGAAGTTCATTGTTTACTTTCTTCTTCTTTGGAGTGTACTTCAAGCATGTTATTCTTCATGGTCTTTTGTTAAGTCTCTCAGAGGCCTTCAGGCTTTAAGACAACAATGAATTAAAAGTTAATGTGTTATTATTTTTTCCTTGCTTTAATTCCATCTTAGTATTTGAGATAGTTTCACCCGGGAGTGCCAAAGCTTTCAAATACCTGACTCTAAACCTGACACAACACTTCAAATTCCTCTCAGAATTTACAAAGACCCCTAAATGAACCAGCAGAATGATTTTCCCAATGTTACAGAGTCTGAAACACAAAGCTTTTAACCTCTGAACGGTAAGTGTTGAACTTTCCTGGCACAAGGCTGCCATTTGACAAATGATGGCTTCTTGATTGCTTGTATACCCGCCTCATTCCTTTTCCTGTAAAATTTAACTTCCTTATCCTTCCTGCTTAAGAAATAACGACTAAGTATTCCTTCTTTAATAGTTACCTCCAACTACCTGTGGCACTAAAGTGTTACCAATTTTTTAAAAAAACTATAAAAAAATATGATTATTTCCCCTCCATATTATATGTAGCTAGGAGCCAAACCTTCTGTGTTGAAGAAACCTATAAACTCAGTATGGTGTGGTACACTAGGTACAGTCAGAGCAGAAACAGTATAGCTCAACCCTATTTATTTTTGAAAATTTTGTTTAGAATTTAAATTAATATCCTTAATATGCTACATCGTTGATTCAGTTTCTTGGATGGTGCATCCTAATTACTTATCAAGTACACCCTTGAATCAATTTTTAAAACTTGTGCCTGAAATTCTACTGATGGGCTCATCCTGTGATGTTACACATTGATGAAAGGGACAAGAAGACCCATAGTGTCCAGTTACCACAATAGTCCCGGCAAGGGAGAAACAGTACACATGGCCATGAGCTGAAAGCACACCTTTTGCATATCAGTTGCATTGATGGATATTTTGCTTTCATACTCAGGACTGTCAGACTGCAATTTTGATTATGGGTACCAGAAGGAGTTTCAAATGTACATTTTAAAAATCTGTAGGAACTATGAACTAGATGAAGTACATCCTTGAGTTCAATGCAATGCATTAAAAAATCTACATCCACAACATTGAATATTTCACAACAAAAGCAGTGTAGGTTATGAATAAATCAATTTCATGTCATAACATTTCACATTATAGAAAGTCACTCCAACCTGAAGTACTGTAGGATGTTTGCATTTTAGGACTTTCAATTCTCCTAGAAGATAGTTCTGATGTTGTAGATAATTTTATGCATTACAAAATGGCTGAAGATATTTTTAAAGTTAAAAAAAAAAACTCAGAAAAAAAAGTCAGAAGAGAATTTGTTGAGTTTGTGTCACAGGTTGGAAGACTGGAATTAAAACAAAGCTGCCCTAATTCTAACTGCTGTATTTGTGATGGGTGCAAGGCAACAGTGATTAATTCTTTGCTGTCTTCCAGAAGTGGCTGCCTGCTTCTCCACTTCATTTCCGGATATAGCCCAAAATATACTAATGATGCTTCTTTTCTATATTATATAACTGTTGGCCTACAATCCATCTTGCAAAGGAGTTTCTAAAGACCTATAAATCACCATAGCCACTTATGACCATAGGTACTGGATTATTAATTATTCATTCACCTAATTGGTTATTTTCAATGCCCCCCTTCCTAGATGTCTAGGTCTTTCCTGATAAGGAAATCTAAGTGGTAATTTTACTTAAATCTTATAGAACCAAATACTGTTGTAAGCGGAGTCAGTGGCCCAGAAACAAAGATTCTTAACAAAGAAATTTGCAAATAATGCTTAGTTTTATTTAGGTTGTTTTAGACTGTGAAGAAAGGGAACAGTGACACTTGAAAACTGACCAGTAAATAATAGTCTTATGATGAAGGGTTTGGAAAACAACTGTGTGCTCTAAATAGTTGGTTACAAAAGATTATTAGTTGACCTGCTATTTTTTCCTCAATGGTTATATATTGTACTCCACTTTATAAAGGAAATAAAACACTTAAAGATACACATTGGATAAAAAGCATTACTCTCAGCTTTCATACCACTCTCTAGTTTGAGACTTTGTCCTCTATCCTCACATCTGGTCATTTGCAATCTGCCAGGTAAGTAAATTAATTGGCTGAGTATAAATGTGCAAAGATTTTCTGCAATCTTGAAAACAATGAAACTGTGGAAGACAATAGAACTTGCAGCAGTGAAATGGCTTACTAAAGTGAATTAGTGGGTTGCACCAGATTTCATCTAACTCTTTAACATATGTTTATCTATCCAGCTATCTATTTATCTATCTAATGTGTGTGTTTACACACAATACATAAATGTTATGCAAAAAGTATATAGAAGCAGATGCTTTACAAAGATTAAATGTTATTTTTTATATGTCTCTAAAGTCTGTGTCTCATATTAATACAATGGATTGTCAGATTTTTCCATTGTTCCACTTCAAAGCATGCAATTATATTGCCTTAATTGGAAGCACTGATGTGTTTTCACCAAGGATGTTTATTTGTATTCTGACTACTGAGATATAAATATGGGACCATTTGCTATTTTTAGTTTTCTACTTTAACATGGATTTTTTTTTTACTTTTTATCTTTATAAACAGGCACGTTGAGTTTATTGTCAGTTCAAAACTCTTAAAAAAATGTTACCAGTTTTTGTAATGAAATGAATCTTTATTCAAAGGTCCTGATAATACGTAGCAGAAAGTATAACAGACAAATCCAGGGACTTGCTGACTTATGTGTTACCACAAATCCAACTGGCACGTATTTTATCCAACAAGCTTTGGTGTCCATTTGACCAGAAGATCCTTAAATATTTTGTTATCTCTGATCTGTTTGGTCAGCAAGGATTTAAAATAACTTTTTGATAGTCACATGTTGTTAGTGAAAATAGTTTGCTTCAAAAGTTTTTGAGGATATAATCTTTCCACGAATTTTAGTGGAACAACATTTTCATCTTGTCAGGTAATATCAGCATCAAATTATACTAATTCTCACCTAATAGGAATTATAGACTTTTCTTTAACCCTGTGTGTGTTAGCAAGGCTCTGTTGACCAAAGTTACAGAGATTCTACCTTTTCCCCTGTATCTGCAGTCTCAGTGCGATGAATTCATCAGTTGACGTAAATTGTCTTTGCTGTAGATTGAAGTAAACACTAATTCTGGAAATGCCATTTTTAGCATTGACTATTTTCCAGGTATTATTTCAACACCTTGCATATATAAATTCATTTAATCTTCACAACACACAATGAGGTATGTATAAAAAGTTTCCTCATTTTACAGTTGAAGGAACCCAGGCATGTGTAGTGGGTAAAGGTACTAGGTGCTCTTATGGTATTGAGGCTACTATTCTTTAACGAACAAAAATGTCTCTACAAATAATTAATATATGTCGAGCATTTATTAGGAGACCATCATAGTACCAACATTTCATTTGGTTTTTCACAATGTCTTTCCTCAAGGCCCCCAGTGATTAATGTAAATGAGAATGCAGTCCACAGAGCTTTGAAATGGAGACAGTAGTACAATAATAATTTGTTCATTCATTCATTCATTCATTCATTCAACAAATACTCTATTTATTGCACATCTGCTATGTGCCAGGCACTTTCCTAGGCACAAGGGTTACAAAGGACACAAAGATTGGCAGAGAGATTATGCTATGTTCACCACCAAATAAATAAAATCATTAAAGATCCTAGTGTGCATTCAGAAAAAAAAATAGTAGATGCTGGAATAAAAAATACAAAGAGGGACTTCCTTTAGAGAGGGATAGTCATAAAAAAGCTTCTCTGAGGGGGTGACATTTCAAATGAGACCTAAGGAGAAAGAGTCCTGTGAAGAGCCAGGAGAAAGGTATCAACAGGAGCCTGATGAAAGCCAGAGCCTAGAATGCCCCAACTTATGGAAGGCCAGTGTGGCTGGAGCGTGGAAGTGAGCAAGGGTTATGCATCTGAGATAAGGCTCAATGGCGTGACGCTGTCAGATCTTACCATGGCAGCACAGGCAGCATGACTCAGTGCTCTGTCACCTGCTCTGATGGGCTTCATCAGCACAGCACAACCGCAGAGGTGTGTGGACTTTGTTTGTTCATGGTGAAGTGTGTTTCATGCTAGTGGCAGGAATTGAGATTTACTAAATCCATCTTATATGGTAATAAATATTTTAAGTATTTTTTCTCACTTAATGCTCACAATCCTCTAAGTGAAATGCAGCTATAACTATTTAGATTAAAAAAAAAAAAAAGAAAAAAGGGGGTCCAGAGTAGTTAAGTAACTTACCCGAGGTCACAAGGCCATGAGTGAGTCATGGAGCCTGGGATTGACTCCAAAGCTTGAGGTCTTCCTACTATGCCAAGCTGCTTCCTTGTGACAGTGACGGAGCAGGATGATGAAGATGAAATTGAGTGATGCCACGTGGAAGTGTCCAATACAGAAGAGCCTAGGGCTTCCAGAAAGATGTGATGGATCCCCAACAGGGGTTTGTTGGACCCCAGGGAAGCTTGGCCTGTATTAAGCATTTGTGGAAAGCAGATGCTGGGACATAGAATGCAGGAGTCAGAGTGGAGACTTGAAAAGGGCAAGCATTTTTCCTATGTCCCTAGGATGTATGTTTAATAACAACCATGGGATGAACTGGCAGGTAGAAATGGGGTATTATCTGTGCAACTTCTATCAAACTAGTCTAAGTCTCATCTTTAATTTAGTATCTCCACTTTTGACCAAGCAAAGTAGGAAAGACATGGGCATGGCCTGAGGCTCAGAGAATGTTTTAAGAATATGACATTGGTCTGTGCAATGACATTTGAAATAGACCTAGAGACTAGTGAGCATTTCTACTTGTTTTGGGACTAAAAGGATGGAAGCTTTGTAGTTCCCCCTTGGTATTAACATAATTCCCCTCTTCTGTATTCAAGTTACATATGCATAGTGCATAGTTTTATTTTTAAAAATAGGGCCACTGTTTTCTCTCTCCAGAAATCTGAGCACTGATATCATATTGTATTTAGTTGTTCCATGGGACAAGATGGATTACAAGTCTGTGAATTCAAATGGTGGCCTAGTGCTGCTTTTTAAATCATCAGGATCCTGAATAGTAATTTCACATGTGCACATCTTAAACCATAATTAAGTTGAACAGCAATTTGGTGGAAGGTTCCATCTCGTAGTACTCAGACCTCATTCGCAGACTCCGTGGGGACACGATAGTTTTCTTTTTCTGTTCAACATCCTTCATTTGATACACCTCTTTGGGGTTATATGTCTCCATTAAGTTTTTATAATTTAGGACCTTTTTTATGGAAATAGGTTCCCCATTTTTGGGCCAGTCTAATGGGAGAAAAAGTTGTAGAGAGGAGTGGAAGAGGATGCACAGTGAGCCTTCTAGTTTTTTAACCAGGTTCCTGGCTGATGAAATACTATGTGAATTTACTTAATTGATACTTGTTAAGTGACTGACTCTAATGGGAGAAAAGAGGGAAGCAAAAGGTGAGGACAATGTGCATCATAGTGATGTATTTTCATTTTTTAAACAAATTTTTGTAGAGTTGTGAATTGAAGAATCCCTTCAGGTGATCATAGTTTCCTGGGACCTCTGCAAAAGAACATTCTCCCCATCAGTCTTAGGAGCTCTCATCAGGTGAAGAGGATTTGGGATTTGGGGCAAGCATCTCATTAGAACCTTCCAGCTGCCTAGGATTGGTATAAACTAGAGTATAGATTCCCAAACAAGGACTGCATCAAGTAACATAATGACCTGGGAGGTTTCTAAACACAAAGTCTTGATATTTACATCCAAAAATTCACATTCAATGGGACTGAATTAAGGTGGGAATATGAAGGATGTGAAGGAGATGGGGAAACCAAAGGAATCCATGCAATTTAAAGAAAATTCCCTGTAAATTCTGATGCATAGCATGTTTATGAATTACTGAGTAGATAGATAAAACCATAGGTTGGGGACAACTGTCATTCAGTCATGGGAGTCCTCATTTTTTCACTCAGCTCCTCCATGCAAGGAGGAGATAGACCATGGGCCACCCCACAGATGAGAGCTTGTCCTCATCCTGAAGAGGGTAACTCTTTTCTTACCAGTATTTCCTCATTGATTTCTCTTTCTCTTCTTATTCATTTTCTTCCTTCTTGCCTCCTGACTCCATCCTATTTATTTTTGAAGAAGTTTAAGGAATTCTTTTCTCTGGAAGATGATAGATCTACTGTGACACAGGGGCAGAAAAGGTCTTCTGTGAGATTATCCTTTTATTCCTTCCTGAATGTATCCCACTGAAGCCTGGTCTGCTCACCTCCCTCTTCATGAGTGTGGGTGGGGAAGGGCAAGCCTGTTCCTAGTCTTTGTCTTCAGTTGACAGACTCTATGTCACTAACCAGCTCCTGACACTCTGTTTCCCTTCACGTGAAACCCAACATCTTTAGACCTTCCAAATCCTGATGCTAATGTCTATTGTTTTCATGGATCCACTTTCTCTGAGTTTGATTATTTTATCACCTGCCTAACACATTTCCTCTTATACCATCTTCTACCATGGATCTCAGCAGGGTTGACCTTATGATCCCTCTGACACTGTCCTGATGACTGGCTCTGCAGACACTTCTCTCTCTTCTGGTTAGTCCACAGACTCCTGACTTCATCCTCACCCTGATCTTTACTTGCCATGGTACTCACGGTACTCCCACCTACCTCTCCATCTCACCCTCCACAGTCCTCCAGTAGGTCCCCATCCATAAGGGGGACAGAAAGTATAGGAGTAAGATCATGGGTTTTAGAAAAGAAATGCAGGATGCCTGGTTATATTTTAATTTCAGAATGACAATTTATAAGTTTTTATTATAAGTATATTCCATGCATTTTGCAGGGACACTTACACTAAAAAAATTGTTATTTACCTAAAATTTAAGTGTAACCAAATGTCCAATGTTTTATCTAGCAGTCCCACGTGTGGGTGGAGGTATTCCTTATAGAGGATGGTGAGTGAAATACTCCTAATACGTGATATTTGAGAATTGCAGAGTAGCAAGTGCAGAGCCAGAAATGTTGCTATGTCTGGAAAGAACATGCCAAGGAGGCAACAGCAAGAGCAAAGGCCTGAACCAGGAAAATCATGTGCTTTGAAGAATACAAGGACATCAGTGTGCATAAAAGAAAAAGTAATGACAGTTGGGGAAAAATCCATGTTTACTGGGGACTGAAGCAAATATAGTCATGAAGATTCTTTTTCAAAAAAAAAAAGAACATGAAGTTATAAAAATTAGATTGAATAAATATCTATTGAGAATTAAAAAGTAATTCACAGAAAATTACAAAATTAAAGACAAAAGTACTGCAAGCATCTTTTTTTTTTTTTTTTTTTTTTGAGTCTGGCGGCTTTTATTAGTTTTGTCTCCTATGCCATGAACTCACAGGGCATAGGTTCCAGCAAGGCTCAAGGTCCTTTCCTTATGTTTCTTACAAAGTGGGCTATGCACAGATCCGGTCCCAGCACCTCAGGCTCCTCTCCACTGCTTCTCACGAAGCGTAAGACACCTATTATGCCATGAATTCATAGGGAATAGGTTCCAGCAGCTCGGGCTCCTTCCCATTGGTTCTCACGAAGTGTGCTTCTCTGGGTGGAGCAGGCTGGCACTTCAGTTGAACCCAGGTACCTTTCTCTTTGGCTTCCTTCTTTTTCTGATCATTTTCCTTCACACGTTTCAGGAAGCTATCTCGGCTCTTAGAGTGCTTAACGTGCTCAATACGCACATTAATCCTCTTGGCAGGAATCTTGCCCTTAACTTGTTTGTTTACAACAATGCCAACAGCATGCTGGGTAACATGTAGACTCTTCCAGTTTTACCATGGTAACATTTGTGGGGCATGCCTTTTTGAACAGTACCCATTCCCTTGATGTCTACAATGTCACCTTTCTTGTAGATTCACATGTATGTGGCCAAAGGAACAACTCCATGCTTTCTAAAAGGCCTAGAGAACATGTATCGGGTACCTCTCCTCTCTCCCTTTGTGTTCGTCATTTTGGCGAATTACTGGAAGATGGCGGATCTGGCCGAAAGGTGCAAGCATCTTAAAATGCAGAAAAATCAAACATTACTTTCATCAATTAACTGCCTGAAACACCTCTGAAATATATTTTCCTTACATTTTTGGTGTTCTCTTTTTCTCTTTATATATATATATATATGTGTGTGTGTATATATATATAAATAATCTCCTCTTCTTATGAAAACAAAATTATAATGTTATTTTTGTAGCATGAAGATAGATAATTCAGTCTTTCCTGTAGCATGGTTGATCAAAATTTCTCCTTTATTCTTGCTAATTTAGAAAATTTTCTTTCAGCTTCACAGTTTGTTAAGTGAAGTTTTAGATTTTTGTCCAATTTGAGAAAACTCTCTATCAAGCTTTTGTCATATATAAGCGATAAGATTTCAGGACGTTTCAAATTTTCTTGGGCAAAAACTGACCTTAAACACTTTTTGAATCAATGGCTCTCAAGCAGTTTTGTGAATGATGTCCTCATTGTAGTAGCATATTATAAATTTGATGTCATATTTGTTGATGTCAGTTTCATGGTATATTGTGGACTATATTTCTAAAAGAAGGGGACTATTATGCGTAAGCTTTGATGAGAACTGAATCCTCCAGGTATAGTTTTATATAGACTAGTGAGATGCTCGATATTAGGTGTCAGTTTGATTGGATTAAGGATTATCTAGAGCACCATAAAAGATTATTTCTGGATGTGTCTATGAGGGTGTATCCAGAGGAGATTTGCATGTGAGTCAGTGGACCGAGTGGGGAAGATCTGCTGCCCTCAATGTGGGTAGGCAGCATCCAATCAGCTAGGGGCCTGGATAGAACAAAAAAGGCTATTTTCTTTCTCTTCTGGAGCTGGGACACACTCTTCTGTTCTCGCACATCAGAACTCCAGGCTCTCCAGCTTCTGGACTCCAGGACTTACACCAGCACTCTACCCTTGCCCCACTGCCCCCTTCCAGGTTCTTAGGTGTTCAGCCTCAGACTGAGTGTTACACCATCTGCTTTGCTGGGTTCTGAGGACTGAGCCAGGCTACCAGCATTCCAGCGTCTCTAGCATGCAGATGTGCAGACATGCAGATGGCCTGTTGTGAGACTTCTCAGCCTCCATAATCAAGTGGGCCGATTTCCCTAATAAATCCCTTCTCACCTATCTCTCTATCTATATATCCTATTGGTTCTGTCTTTCTGGAGAACCTTGACTAATATGACTAACTTCAGGCTCCATACATTTCAAACTCTGTTACTTCTCCATGTTGTCAGTGTTTGGCACCCTGGTGCCCATTTATATTGCAATAACTTCACCCTGCCCTTCAGATCATGATGCTCGGTGACTTGGCATAGCATCAGTAGCAATAGCTTCACTCAAATTGGGTGGCTAGCAATAGTGCCACAGCACACAGAAGTGACTGCAAACTATATAAAATTATCTCTTTAAACCCAAACTAAATGTACCCTCATATTAACTTCCCCTACAAGTATTATGACTAACCAATTGTCTTAGTACATTCATGATGCTGTAACAAAACACCTGGGACTTGGATAATTTATAAAGAACAGAAATTTTTTTCTCATAGCTCTAGAAGCTAGAAGTGCCTGCAGGCAGGATTGGCTCTTTGCATCCAAGACAGCACTATGTTGTTGTGTCCTCCAGAAGGGGTGAATGCTGTGTTTGCACATGGAGGAGGGGTGGGAGGGGGGAAATTGGCCTCTTCAAGCCCTTTTATAAGGCAGTAATCCATTCACAAGGGCAGAGCACGCATGGCCTAATCATATTCTAAAGACCCCACCTCTTAACACTGTTACATTGGGGATTAAGTTTCAATGTGAATTTTGGAGGGGACACCATAAAACCATAGCACCAGTCATAAGGAATAATGTGACAGCTGGTAACTGTGAAGTCAGAGTGGAAAGGGATGGTGAACTTAACTAGTTATTAAAGTATCTTACTTCTGCAATTTGACAAAAAAGCATGACGGTGTGCACATGTCTTTAGGTTCTCTCCCAGTGACTTTGAAGATGCTCATGTCAGTGAGGGACCCTGAAACCTCATTAACTTCACAGTAAATCCACCTCTGAAATGATTAGCATTTACATGGTTCTAATAAATAAACATGAATATTGGTCTAACCAAAATGATATTTTGAATTTTATTAATTCTAACATGTGCATTTTAACATACTTAAAAATAGGCATCCTCTTACCATAAATGGTGTCTTTCAAATGTTGTTGGCTGGGCAGTAATTCATAATAAGGATGTCATCATCTATACAAGCAAGCAAGAGCATCAAAAAGTGCCAACATCCTGGTCTACTGGAGCTGTTCTATACTTGCTTTGGTGGTGGCTACATGAGTATATACATATTAATATATGAGAAACCAATGGTGTGGGAAGAAAGGGATGTAATAAAGTAGATGTA
Organism: Varecia variegata; assembly: GCA_028533085.1. Lineage (NCBI taxonomy): Eukaryota > Metazoa > Chordata > Mammalia > Primates > Lemuridae > Varecia > Varecia variegata. The sequence goes on along the minus strand of CM052444.1, from coordinate 50,852,330 downwards.
TTTAGTAATATTCTTGAAGGAGAAAAAAATCTAGCTAGCTATGCATAATGCAAAACTTGATTAAGAGCCCAACATCAAAATCTTTTAGTATGTGAAGAATTATTTTATGAAAACTGCACCATGAACATTTTTGATGGTACAAAGGATGATAGTGTGGAAAAGCATGGATAGTAACACTCTTTGTCAAATAAGTGATTTGCAACAGTCAGATTCTGAATTTGAAAAATAATTTAGGTTTATCTTTAACAATTTATTTTGCTTATATCTTCAGGTTGGGTTAGAATGACACATGATAAAATCTATATCTAGTTAATTCTAAAAGACCTCTTTCAGTACAAAGTCTATGTGATAAGAAAGTTTTGTGTGATAGTTTAATTGGCAAAATTTTTCTTTCTTAGTGGTACATAAAGTGATAGTACATCTTAAAATCAATGGCCTTATGCATCAATAAAATACAGAAACTATACTGGAAGGCTAGGAGGCATGGCTGCCCATGTATGTGAGTGTGGGTGAGAGAGTGATGAAAATGACATAAATTCTCATCTTTTCCAGGAGGAAGTCAATATATATTGCCTAAATCTGAAAAATCAAGAAAAAACAGTACAAGTGTATTATTTGGAGATAAACAAGAATATTGTCTTAGTTTGCTAGGGCTGCCATAACAAAGTACCACAGACTGGGTGGCTTAAAGAATAGAAATTTATTTTTTCACAATTCTGGAGGCTAGAAGTCCAAGATAAAGATGTCAGCAGGGTTGGTTTCTTAGGAGGCCTCTCTCGTTGGCCTGTAGATTGCCATCTCCTCTTTGTGTCTTTAGGTGGTCTTCCCCCTATACTTGTCTGGGTACAAATTTTCTCTTCTTATAAGGACACACATTGGAGTAGGGCTCACTCTAATGACCTCATTTTAAATTAACTACCTTATTAATGACCCCTATCTTCAAATACAATCACATTCTGAGTTGCTCAGGGTTAGGACTTCAACATACACATTTGGGAGGGAAGAGACACAATTCAGCCCATAATAAAACTCAAAAAACTCAGCTAAATTAGCAGTCCCTAACATTTTTGGCACCAAGGACTGGTTTCATGGAAGACAATTTTTCCACGGACGGTGAGGGAGGAAGAGGTGGTGGAGCTCTGCAGACCTGTACCGGGGGTTGGGGACCGCTGAGTTAAATGATTTAAAATTTCTTGCCACTGAGGAGAAGGATAGGAAATGTTGTTTCCTTAACAAATTTTTACATGAACTAGTGCATGTACAACTTGAATAAAAAATAAATACAAAAAAAAAAAAGGAGAGAGAGAGAATTGTGGGAGATAAATTAGAAACAGTAAGGAGACTGACCTTTTAAGGAGTTATAAAGAACACAGAAACAGCAGTAACAGGAAAGGTATGTAGGGAGAAGTCATTATTTTTTAGTAGCAAGTATATATATTATGGTAATGATCTAAGAGAGAGGAAGTTGACAATAATGAGGTTGAGCACTCATCTTGAGAGGCGAATGGACACTGGATGGAGTGTACAGAGTGGCTGGCTCTCGGAGACACAGTGTAGGTGGGTCCTGATGCCCAGGAGACAGATTGGAGACAGGAGCCTGTAGAAGGTCTGTTGGATTGTTTGTATATCCCAGTGAAATAGCATGCAGTGTCATCAGCTGAGGGTGAAGACCAGGAAGAAATATTGGTAATTTAAGGGGAAGGAGAAATGATAAAATAGTCACCTACAGGAGAGTGAATTGACTGGAGAGAGGCTGTAGGATGGACAAGGGCCCACTGGTGGTGAAGTTGGAGTGAAGCCAGGGAGCATGTGGTGGTTGATGACATGCTGGGGAGGAGGGACATGGAGGGAGGAAAGGAAAGCGCCTACAATAGCTTCTGAATTCTTGCCTTGAGCAATGGGTAGATATTGGTACCCCTGAATCAGGGGATGCAGGTAAAGATACACAGGTGTAGATTAGGGAGTCAAATTTTTATTATGTTTTAATTCCATTTTTAATATGTTAACTAAAAAGTGCCTTAACTGGACAGCAAAGGAAAAAATCAAGCTTGGTAATATACATTCACATCACCAGCACATATAAACATGAATTGAATGCAATTGGTCAAGTAAAATGTTTGAATAAGTCTCATGGTGTTTGCTGGTTGTAAGATGTCTGTGGAACACTGAGTTGTTAAGGAGGACGGCATGAGGGCTATTCAGGAATGGGGAGGAGAAGGGGTTTTTGCAGTGTCAGATGCAAACAGTCAGGTTTGTGCTCGGCCCGAGCTGATGAGCTGCCCTGAATATTTGACTGAGACCACCGTGGTGTTGAGTGAGTCCACTGTTCCCACAGCTCCTCTGCACTTGTGCTGTTTTCATTTCCTTAACATATATTCATATTTTATTAAAATAAAAACTCATATTCATTTATTTAGAAACATTTTTTATTTGAGTCAGATGTCAACTGAACAAATATATAACCGAATATTGGATCCTTCCGGCTTTCACCGTCCATAGAAATATTTCTGTTACATACAGGGTAGTTAATATACATGTGCTAAGTGACTGAAGGATTGAAAGTACAAAGATGTTTTCAATCAAATCTGTTATGTTAAAAATCTATGATGTCATTATAATTTTATTTTGAAAGAAAATGGCTCTTCTGAATGTTCTTTCATAGATGTTTAAAACCTGATTAATAAATATGTCATTTTCTTTAAGTTACTCAGATTTTAAAATCTATTTTCAGCTTACTTTTTGAATAGATCAGAATTAGAATAAATGATAATTAGGACAGGATCCAATTTATATGTACTTCTCTGGTTGAATTACAGGAGCATTTAAAGATATATAACAGAGTCATACAGTTCAATTTGATTATGCATTACATACTTCATAAAACTGAAACTTGAAATGTTTTACAGTTAAATAATCCAAAAAACAATTACAAGAACCAATAGTGTCAAGATAATGTTTAGGGAATAAATTAAAGCATCTGGACATATGTCCAATAGCAGAGGAAAAAATGCTTGAAAGGGAACTATATTAATATATTTTAATAGTATTTAACACCATATGTACGTAGTATCATGAAATTGAACAGATTGACTTTATAAGATAATGCATTTTGCATGCTATTATTAAATTATATTCAAATTCAACACTTTGTAATCATTTAAAGCAGAACTTTCATTTTAATTTTATAATATCCAGTTAAATGACTTAATATGAAAAATTTAGTGTACCATTTTGATAATGTACCAGGATTTATAGAAAATTAGTTTCTTTTATCTTTTATTCCCAAATCCCTAAAAGAAATAGTGTTAGCATGTGATATTCAATTTATATTTTCTCTTATAAAGATTTCTCTTCAGAGAATTTGAATAAAATGCTTTTGGGGATCTCATAAACATTTCAACTTTGAAAATTAAAATAAATGTATTTAATCATGATTTTCTGATCAATATATGTTTTACGTTCTCTTGGGAGAAGAACTTTATTAAAGCTCCAGGATAGGTTGTACACAACAAACAGTATTGGGATGGCCTCCAATCCTTGCTTATATATTATGTGTTTGCTTGTATATGTTTTTGTGTGCATAACTACGGTTAATAAAACTTCACATAATCTTATTTATTTACATTTACTCCTTCACTATCACTAGACAGAAATAACCTCTGCTGTGTTTTGTATACATCTGCTTTTTCCTTCTCCTTCCAACTCGCCACTTTGTATTTCAGGTCCTGTGCATAATTACTGGGTGGATTCTCTCCTTTATATCAGTACACTGATGCAACTAATCATCTAGTAAATTTTGGGTTATTCTATATATTCAAATAGCTTTGCCACTAAAATGGCAGGAATTATAGCAGTTCTAAGGACAAACTTTGAAGTTAGACAATTTAGGGTTCAAGCTACCATTTTCTAGCTGTGTGATTCTGAATAAATCACTTAAATTCTCTAAGCCTCAATTTCTCATCTGTTATATAGGGATAACAATACATATGTGAATACCTACCTCACAGGATTATCATAAATATGAAAAGAAATAACATAAGTAAAACATTTATCAACATGCATTGCTTATAGTCTTTGGTTACTATTATATTAATATATTTCCCTTATTTTAATTAAGTTCAGTTGGACTTGTTCCATGACCTAGTCATGTATATCCACTTAGATGTTGTGGTGGACACCAACTGGAGTATCTTCTAGCACAGTATGATTTCCCCCTTTCTGAGAAAGGCCCTGATATTCAGAAATGCCTCATGAGGTGGCCTTTCTGACCACAGTCAATTGGTTTAGGGGTATGACTTGACCCAGGCCATGCCAGCTGAGGTTCTTCCCCAGAAATATTCAAACTAAAGCTGGAGTGTTATTGAATCTCTCTCTGAGGGTGGTGCTAAAAGATATCATGCTCAAATACCACAGGCAGCTTGTATGGTACCATGTGAAGGGATCAGGTTGTTAGAGAGAATGCGGTTAAAAGCAGAAAGAAGCATGACTTCAGTCTTTCGCACTGTGTTTATTAAGCACCTCTTTGCTAGATACAGTGAAAGGCCCTAAGGACATCATGATAAGTGGAACCAGACACTCCTGTTTCCTGGGGGGGCCTCAGCAGAGTTGGAGATGGGCACTGTGGGAATAAGCACGAGCAAGAGTGGGTGACTGACACTAAATGCTGTGAAGGTAGGAATAAGGGTCCCATGACAGCCTTCAAAAAAGAAAGCCGACGTAGCCCAGAGAGTCAGAAAAGTGTTCTCGGAGAAGGTCACAGGATCAGAAGTGGCAATCTAGGTAAAGGGACGAGGGTGGTTCAGGTTGGCGGGGGCTGGCTGGGGAGGAAGATGTGTAAAGAATGCAGGGAGGAACATGCAGCCTTTAAAAAACTGAGAAAAAGTTAAAGTATGAAATGATAGTTCAGAACGTAGGCTCTGGACTCAAACTAGTTGGTTTCAAACAGAGATCTGCCAGTAATTAGCTGTAGCTAATTGTTTAACAACTCTCTGCATCAGTTTCCTCAAATGCTTAAGGGAAGGACACAACTCACCTAGCAACCTCAGAATGGTCTGTGAAGACTAAGTGAAATAATATATGGGCAGCACTTAGCACAGTGTGTTCAGCATACACTAAGTGTTCAAGGTATACAGACAGTCCCTGACTTCTAATTTTCTGACTTCATGATAGTGCACAAGTGCCATGCATTCAGTAGAAATCGTACTTCCAGTACCCATACAACCATCCTGTTTTTCATTTTCAGTACAATATTCAATTAATTACATTAGATATTCAACACTTTATTATTATAAAATAGGATTTGTGTTAGGTGATTTTTCCCAACTGTAGGCTACTGTAAGTGTTCTGAGCACATTTAAGGTAAGCTAGGCTAAGCTATGATGTTTGGTAGGTTAAGCTTATTAAATACATTTTTGACTTATGATATTTTAAACTTACAATATGTTTATCGGGATGTAACCCCATTGTAAGTCGAGGAGCATCGTATCTGCGATCACAGAGGTTAAGAAGGAGGCAAGAGGTTGAGCAGTAGCCAAGAATGTCAGAGTTTATCTGATTTCTATTTTGGAAAGATCTTCACATCTGTAGGATGGAAAGGAGATTTGACAGAGACAAGGTTAGGTGTACAGAGGCTGTTTAGGAGGTGATGGCCAATGCTGCAAGGCTAGGAGATGGGAGCTTGGATGGGGGTGGTGGCAGTGGAGAGGACAGATTTTAAAGCGTTTGGGAAGTGAAATCTATAAGATTTGGAGATAAATTATAAATAGAATGTAAAGGAGAGGAAGATGTCAGAAGTGAAAAAGTCCTAAGAGATGAGGAGGAGGAGGGACAGGAAATACAAGTACAAAAAATTATAATTCAGGATTCTAAATCTTATTGAGGGGATGGGAACAAATTGCTGCATGAACACAGGAGGGAATACGTTTGTAAACAGTCTGAGGGCCCCTGGGAATTTCCATTACGGTTTGGAAATTTGTTGCTTTTTTGGACTTAAAATCGAAACAGGGAGCCTGAAAATAATGTTGAGATCATTTTCCTGTGCTTTCCTTTGAAAAATCAGGTGGTGACTTGCTAAATGCACAACATTTACATAAACTGGTGGTTTGCTTTTATGTTTGATTATTTTATCCAAACAGTTCCATACTTTGTAATAATTATTCAATGCTGATTTTTGAATACAAAAACATAATTAGAAAAAGTGAGCATTTCTGATAGAGCAGATGATAGATATTGGACCCCAAGGGATTTCACCAAGCAAAGAATTTTCCTGTCTTTTGTGAGGGAAGTAAGCTGGGCGGCGGGTGGAGTGTTCACTCCATGCTCTCTGCTCCCTCCCAGGAGAGAATAATTTCCTCTCTACGGAATCTTAATGTAAAAGGATAAGCAGACTCTCCCTCCCCCACAGCAGAATTATGTAGCAAGTTCAAAGTAAACAATTGATTGAAGTTTCTAGAAATTGAACTTCTGAATATGTGGGAGCCATATTTTATTTTTAATGAAACAACAAAGACATTTGGTATAAGAATGTGTTCTTATTTAATAATTTGGAGTATGTCCAAACAAAAATCAAAACTCAATAATACAAGCTTTAAAACTGCAAATAAAATTTGTATTTCCTAAAATTGATTCAATAATATATATCACTGTTGAATAAAGCATAGCTGTAGTAATAAACTATAGTTTTATTAAAATGATGAAATTCACTGGAGGAAAGAAAAAAGGAGGAAGCAACATCACATAAACTTTATTTAGGAAATTGAAGAAAAAAAAATCAAACCAAACCATGAGATCCATAGCTGATGTTGAATATGCAAACACCTGCTTCTATTTTTTAAAAGCTGTTTTTTTGTTTGTTTTGTTTTATATCGTGCGTTAAGTTGTCAATTCTTAAAGAATTTACTCTCTAAAACTTTAGAATTTCAAGATTCTAGTTCCTATTGATGCCAGGAAGTTCTACCATGAAAGTGAATTTTGATCATCCTGACGTTCACTTACTAAGTGCCTATATTGTATATATAAATGCAGTATGGTATTAATTTTCCACTGATGCCTTAGCAAATAATCACAAACGTAATGACTTAAAACAAAATATCCTTTATTGCCTCACAGTTCCGTAGTTTGGAAGGCTGACATGGGTGTCACCGGACTACAATCAAGGTGTCAGCAGAGCTGCATTCCACACAGGAGGTTCATGTCCAGGCTCATCCAGTTTCTTGGCAGAATTCAGTTCTGTGCAGTTGCAGGACTTAGGCTACCATTTCCTTGCTGGCTTTTGGCCAGGTGTTCTTTTCAGCTTCTAGGGATTGTCCGAATTTCCCGCATGTTCAAAGCCAGCAAAAGTGGGCAGAGTCCTTCTGTACGTATTTTCTCTCTGATCTCCTTTCTGCTTCATCTTCCCTGCTTCCTAGCCTACATTTCTTTGACTTCATCAGAAAGTTCTCTGATCCAAGATAGTAATAATGTCCCTATTTTAAGGTCCATAACCTTAATTACATCTGCAAAATCCCATTTTCCGAATAACAATGTTACACATTCACAGTCTAGGGTATAGAAATCTTTGGAGGTGGGTTATTTTCCTGTCTACGTATTCCCAAGTAGTTATTTGTTTGAATCTTTGGAGTGTAAGTTTCTTTCTTTTTCTTTTACTAATAAACTAAAAAATTTTGTAACATATATGTATTGCATTTTTATAAGGAAATTTGTAAATCATACTTATATTAGCTAACATTGTTTTATTTCTTAAATTACCATCAATTTACCAACAATTACACATGTTTGGTAACTCCCTTTGAAGTAAATGAGCAACATTTATTTTCAATAAAGCTCCCATTTTAACTAGGCACATTAGATATCATTAGCACAAATTCATTATAAATTACATGCAAGATTTCATACAGGGTTTATTTACCCAGCACTTGTTATATATGAAAAGTTAACTAAGATAATATTAATATTAGTTTTAGTAAATGCCCTGCAGTTAACAAGAATCTACTTAATATGAGAAACATTTTTTGCTTTCTTTTCTAACATTCACAATGGACAAATATCTAATCCGTTTTTAGTTTATACTTGTTAACCTATCCATTCTACATTTATTTTCATTCTAATGATATATGTAAATTCAAAACCATAATTTAAAATAGATGGATTTTAAATTTCAAACTTTGGTATTTTATTTCATTAATTATGCTAAAAGGCACATAAATTCTCTATAATTACCCAGCTTATCACTATTTTAATGTAACATCCTCTTTTAGAAATGTAATTTGGGTTTTTTTGGCATTAGTCCTTGATTCATATTTTATCCAAGCACTGCAGTCTTGGATATCCCCTGCAGAGATGGATCCATTCCTAACAAGGGTCTGTTTTTTGGAACTTGGTAATGATTATAATACTGATGACAATCCCTGTCACTCTTTTTAGGCTGTAGCTTTTCAAGGCAGAGTGGTGCTCCCTGATCCTTCTTAAGCCCCTGTTTAAATGTAAATTAGAGGAGACCAATTTACATTACTTATTCCAGGCATCCATATGTAACACCAGATTGCAAAAAGAAATATTTGTAAAAAGCTATCCCTATATTTATCTTATGACACTCATCACTATGACACTTTAGTGCTTGAGCAGCCAAACTAGAATCATTTCAATTATCTACCTAAGAAAAAAACCATCCAAAACAGACAGACTTTTGTGCCTTTCAGAGCTGGATTGAGTAAGAGGGAGTGACTTTTAGTGCTCTTAGTCTAATTGGATAGCAGTTTGGTCAGAGGTGTTATTTACATCATTTTCTGAATTAGAGAGATTAAATGCCCTTAACTGGAGTTTGAAAGGCAAAAAGGAACCTTAAATAGTCTCATATCTCCTCTTCCACTGTAGACTTTAAGTTTTTAAATGTTCCAGCTCTAGGTAAATGATGGTACAGTAGCATGGGCAGAAGGCAATTATTAGCAGCATTCAAGGGCAAAGAAGAAAAGAAGGCAGCAAGACCCTTCCCCAGCCCGAGGATGGCAAAAGACAGTGAAAATTTGGGCTTTACCTATGAAAGAAGAAATTTCTTTCTCTAAATTTTCATCAAGTTTTCCACTTAACCTTAACTTTGGTGATTTGGTATCCTATTAATTTAGAACTTGACTGTGGGAATTTTTCTTATCTGCAGAAGTGCAATTATTACCACCCAACATCATTATCATTTGAAAACAAAAAGGCCAGGAAAACAGAATACTATCCTTGTTGGTATTTAATGAATAGATAAAGTCTCACTGATATCCTTTACACAAGATATCACCTAAAATCCTTGGGATTGAATCTCTTTGCTTTCCCATTTATAATCTGTGGAGCTTTAATTCTCTGAGCCTAACTATTCTCAACTGCAAAATTGTGTCAATATTACCCATTTCATAGGTTTGTTTCAATGGCTAATTGAGATAAAAATGGTGACATCTTTTGCTCGTGTTTATTATCTAAGTGCTCAGTAAATGGAAGATGTTATTAATGCCATCATAGTACTTATTTTATTAGACGCTTACCGAAAATTTGTGAAATAAGCAAGAAAGGCATTATTAACACCATTTCACAGTTGAGGAAACTGAGACTCAGATTTAGTTGGAGGCCTTCTTGTATGAGAGGGAAGGTGATTTCCACTGCTCAAGGCTGCTTGTCAGCCATGCAGTTGCCCATCTCGACATGAAGGAAACATAGTTTAGAGTATCCTTCTGATTTGAAGATGTATAGTCACCTTAGCACACCGCTAAGCACACTGGAGGAAACAGAAAGCATAACTGCTATACATGCTTGCTATTCAGCAGTCACGAGGCCTATGATACTGGGTTTTGTTCCTCCTCGGCTTAGAGAGTCGACTCAGAAACATAACGATGGTGTTGAGGTCAGCACTAACTTAATGCTACCGATAAGGTCCATGCTCTTACCTACTAAGGACTTGGTTCTAAAGCTGGATTTGTTCTTCATTCTTTTATTCAAAATAATCACTCCTCACTATCCATTATTTTTTCCATTTTTCTCCATATTGAGTAGACTTTTATTAGAAAATAAGCAGTTAAGCCTGACCTCTCTAGTAGGTAAATGCATTATTTCCTTTATGTGTTTATTTTTGTGTCCCTGAAAAGCCAAATCGTTAGCCTTGAGATTGGATGTACAAATGATTCTTTTTTCCATCTCACTATTGAAATTGGCTATCGTTGGGTATTCAGTAACAATGTTAATAAGACACTTGAATTTTTCTACTTGACATAGAAATTAACTAGCACTGGTTGAAGGAAACATACTCTTTTCTTTTAATGTCCGTGTATGGTCTGAAAGGGGTGATACTTTTCTTCACTCATCATAAGGGTCACAGCTGACACTCTTATGACAAACGATAAAAGCATAACAAACTTATTTAATCAAAGTTTAATGTGATGTGTGAGCCTTCAGAAATGAAGATCCAAAGACCCAGGGAAAACTATTTTTATGCTTAGTTGATGAAGTATAGACAGCCATGTAGAAATGTGACTGGACAAAAGGGTAGGATCTAATGGTAATAGACTGAGGGGGGAAACCCAGCAAGCCTTGTCTTTTGGATTCTTCTTGGCCTCATCTTGGCATTCCTTCCTTCTGCTTGTGGGACAGGATCCCACTGGAATGAGGGTCTTATGACCTGCGCTATCAGACAAGGTAGGTCAGAAAAGTTCTTTATGGCCAGCTCCTACACAAAAAGGTGGGGGATGGTTAGAGTCATAGTTTTAGGTTTTATGGCTTGCTTTAAAGAAGAGGAATTCTAGTTTTTATGACCTGCCTTGGGAAAGAGGAATTTTAGTTTGGGAGACAAAGAGGGGTGACAAGCAGGAAGGCAGGCAGGATAAGGTCAGAAAGACTTTGCCTCTGAGGCCTTCTAATCTCTTTTAGTTCAGAGGACTCAGCATGCCAAAGTACGATATCTTGGGGTATCATTTTCTGAGCCCCAACAATGGTTTTGTTATAAACTTTGTTTTTCCAACACGAAAAAGAGCCAGCATTATCTTTTAAGTGGCACAAGGAGATGGCTAATGTTCCCTGCAACCTGAGTGTGTTGTCTTTGATCATATAACATGCTGACAGATGCCTATTGGTTTCAACAACACAAGGATATAGGAAATAAGCAGGTAGTTTGAGTTAAATATTTGTGTGTTTGTGTGCTTTACGAGTGAGTGAGAGAGAGAGAGGGTGTGTGTGAACTAGGTGAATTACAGCAGGAAGGAATTAAGAGTGGAAGAGAGAATAAAAGCAAGATACAATGGCACACAAAAAGAATCTAGATGATCCAAAACCCTAAGCCCTGATTTTGGTGAAAATCCAGTGGAGCGCAGATAACGTTTATCTGTCTCCCATGGCTTATCACTCCCCTCCATTCCTTTAGATCTGTTTTAAATCTGTTGGGTAATAAGACAACTCTAGTGAGCTATATTTTTCCCTCCAGTTTCATTTCAATAGGAGGTCTATGTAACTGGAAAAATCTGTTTTGAGGCAACTAGCATGACCTACACAGCATGAAGATATTTCTGAATGATAGACAACCAGATTGGTTATAGAAAATTCTAACAGCCTTCTTTTCTGAGTTTGTTCCTTAGAGCTCAGTCTTAAAACATCTATCTTGCCATGGGAACAAGGGCTAGTTGTCTTAGCTTCTGCTTCATTTTGTTTAATTAAAATTGAATAAGCAAGAGACAGGAAATGGCCAGAATACCCATTTACCATGTAAATGGGAATAAATAAAATCTTTCAAGACGCATCCCCACAAATTGTTAAACCACATCAGATTGTCTTTATTCTGAATTCTAGACATCCATCACATTTTAGAATCCAGAAAATGTGTCAGAGCAAAATGAACTACTTTTTCAAGGTATCTCTATGGGATCATGAGGTACATTTTCCTCTCATGATATAGTGTCACCGTCTATCTTAATTTTAGAGCTGGGAAGTGTTTTATAAATCACCCATTTTAACTACCCTTTAATAGATATATTAACTGACTCACAGAGAGACACAGGAACTTGCCTAATTTTGCAGAGCAGGTTAGTGAAAAGTGTTGAATAAGGACAACTTTAAACTTCTAGGAAATCTAAGATATTGGAAAAAGCTAGGCATATTGAGAATAAAAAGCATGATTAAGAAGCTCAAAATGATTGCTAAATGAACTGCAATGCAGAGGCTCTAATTTGACTCATCTAACAACAGGAACAATTCCGCTACTCTTGTCAGACCTAAGCGATGTGTGGCTTTCCAATAATCCAGTTCTTTCAGCTGTAGCTACCCAACATGCCTCTTTCTGGTGAATGTCACCTCACAGCTGAAGCAAGTTTATGGGGCACTGCAGTTCCCCGGGCGCTCTTTGTTCAGTGGAGAACCAGAGAACTTCAGTCTCAGGGACTGTGAATCCACCACCTTTCATCAGTCTGAAATGCATTTTAAATCAATGTCAGGCTGACTGCAAAATTGATGTTGCCAACTTCATAGTAACTCCAGCTGTCCCGCAGTCCCGTGAGTATCTATCCCAATTACATATGATAAAACATAAGAAATGAGCTAAAACAATCATTTTATGCTAACTGAGCTTGAGATAAGAGAGGAAAATGACAAAATTATAAAACTGTAGAATCAAAAACAATAATCTGAGCCAGAGTCATGGTGGGGGGTGGAGGAGGGACTCTCAGGGGTATACTGTCATGGATGTGAAGAAAATATATGGAGAGAGAAGCTTTAAGTTCCTATACTTACCAGAGTGAAACTATTAAATTTTGGTGTCTTTGCTGGAGAATGTTGAAAATCTTTCATTTTCTTTTTTCTGATATTTCTTTAGTTATTTTTCTCACATCTGACTTTGGTTAGTCACTATTTCAAACATTATTACACTGAAAATGTTATTATATACTGAAATCTCAAGTAAAATGATTTTGCCTGTGGGTCTCAGATTCCACACAGAATTCTTTAATTATTAGTGAAGAAGTTTTGATTTTTTCCATATTGAAACCAGTCTCCTTAGTACTTCAAGGATGCAAATACTTTTGGCTTTAATTTCATGTCACTAATGTAGTCATCAGAGTTTGTGCATTTTCCTATTCACTATTTCCCTGATTGGTGATTACCTGATCAGAAGTGAAAAAGCATTCCATGAGGTAGTGCTTACTAGCTATTTGCCTGCATGTGCAATGTGGCCGAATGTGATTTGGCTACATTGACAAATTTGAACATACCTGATGGCCTGATCATGTCCATTGCCAAACTGCATTGGTTGAAAAGTTGTAGAAAATTTGGTTATGCTGGAAGATGCTTTAATATTGTTCAGAGTACATGGGAAAATAAAGGGTTGTTTGTAACCAGACAAGAGAATAAGGGAAAACTAATGAATACATAAGGAAGAATAAGAAAAATGTGGCTATCAGAAAAAGGGAGTGGAAGCCAACTTTCCTTTCTCTCTGCCAGTTGCTTGTGAGACATAGTGTGGGGGGGGGGCGGTGAGGAACAGAGTTTTATTTTTAAAACATAGGGAAGTAACAGAGGGCAATGGTTAAACACTCAGGTGGTGGAGTCAGGATTCCTGGGCTTAAAGCTTATCTTTGACACTTCCTGCTGTGTCAACAATAGCAAACTGCTTAATTTAAGCTAAGTCTCAGTCCCTCAGATCTGAAATGGGGGCCCATAATAGTATCTACCTCATAGATCCATTGGGAAGATTACATGAGATAAACCAGGTCTTGGCTTTTAGTCCAGGGCATGAACCTCTCTCTAAATGTTAGCTGTTATTATTATTAAATCTCAAGAGCGCTTTGTGGTCATATATGGGTGAGCTCTAAGGAAGACTGTAAAGCCAGAGCAAGAGAAAATAAAATTAGCTTTGTAGATAAAAGGGATTTGATAAGACAAATGCATGCTACAATGGCTACAATGCAAACTTGCTGGAAATAGCTTTGAAAGAGTGTAGGTTCATGACAGCCAATTTTAAGTTGGAAGAAAAGTAGGGTTATTATTTTTTAGGTCCAAGTAGAATTGTCTAATGGATTCCATGCGTAATGTAAGACTATATGCCTGGCTCACTTTCCCCAGCTCCGTTTGTAGGGGGAGAGTGAGAGATCTAGGAGAAGGTGACTTGGCATGCTAAGCATCACAGTCTGTGTATTCATTGTCTCTGAGGTCCCGGTGAGACACAGAGTTGCAGAAGTTGCTGGAAAGTGGACACAAGTTTCCGTCCAGTCCTCTTAGGCCAGAAAAATCTTGAGGCTAGGACAATGATTCCACCAGACCAGTCCCCTTAACTTAAAAATCCTGTACTTTGGTGGTTGAACTATTTTGTAGAGATTAAGTTTACCACTATAAGTAAAAAGTTGCACTTATAATGGGGTAGAGGGAGCAGGTTTCTTTATGGGTTGCAGTTTCCATATCTTTAAAATTGTTATAATCATAACTTTCTCACTGGCAGGTCATAAGAATGAAAAGAAACCACTTATTTTTAAAACTACCTAGTCCAATGTTTGGTATGTAGTTGTGCTACAATTGTTAATTCCTTTCCCTTTACCTATTTGTTTGGTATTCCTTCCACTATTCTTTTAGGTACTGTTTTGCTTCTATTCTATTGCGACAGTCCATGGAGCGCATGAAGACTTCTCAAACATTTTTCTTGCCTACTTAGTTGATAAGCTATTGCTTTTCCTTGGACATTGTACATTTCCTTCGTCTGCTTTCTTGGTCCTGTGATGGATTGTTCTTTTCAGTTCCCTTCTGTGCTCAATGTCTTCTGTTTGCTCTTCCAGAATCATTTGCCTTCTTTACTCTGCTTTAAAAATGGCTGCATCCATGGTCCCATGCTTTCTGGCTTTTGGATGGGTTTCACCAATGGAGAACGGGAAAATACTGAGTATGAGAAATTTCCTTCCTTGGCTCCCTTTCTATAGGTCACCATGAGCTCCCTGCGTTAGGTAAGGTGCTCCTTTCTACCCAGCACTGCCTCCTCATTCAGGTTAACCACCCTGCTCCTCTTCCCATCAGATTGAGCTGTAGCTCCCCATTCTTGCTAGCCTAAGATCTTCATAAATAGCTCCCTTTTAAACTCTTCTCTAATTACCCAATTTAAACATGCTAGCTCTTTCTGGCTAGGTTCCTGAAAGGGTATACTACCTTTGCACTTGGATTCTACCATTCTTGATCTCATTTCCCTATAGTAAAATAAGCACCTGTCTTACATCTAGAAAGTTTCAAATTGATAAGAAAAATCAAAGGACATTTAAACATATTTCAATATGTTTATATGTACATAAATAATATGTTTCAATATAGGTCACTTTGGTTTCAAGGTTTCACTGATCTAATTATTAGATGCCCGAGTGGATAAGTTTCTAATCTGTAAGTACACTTTTTCATGTCTTAGTATATAAGGTAGAAACTGGCTAAAGATATAATATATGGTAGAATTTGATGTAAAGTGATTTCCTTTCAATATCTCTTAGAAAATAGTGGCTGATTGTCAATGAACTTTATAAATACAATGCTCCCAGGTATGAATCTCTGGGACAGAATTATAGTGAGATTTCATATTCTGTGTATATATGTTTAAATATATAGTACATTTACATTACTAACTCAAACATTAGATAAAAGGATATTTTATTTTAGTACATTCTAAATGGAATTGCTACTGTTTAAAATTTTTTTATTATTTAAAGTTTCAAAAGTTTGAAATCAACACCGGAGTAGAAAGGTATTCGGGAAGATAAAACATACAAAGACAGGAGGTTTATTAGAAATTAAATGTCCCTTTAATTAGAGTTGGTTTTTACATCTGGGGAAAATCAAATGGCCTTTAGCATATACTTTACAAGCATGGTTTTTGTATCAGGAAAGGTAGGTAACATAATGATCAATTATGAGACTGACATACTATTTTCTCTTATCTTTGGCTGTTCTATGAAAATTCAAAGTGCTGTGTTATACTACAGCATATCTTTTAGGAGTCCTATTAGATGTGATTTTATTTGCTGATTAGTGTTGGTAGTTCTGTAATTTGTAGCCAACAGGGCACTAGGCATTGGATCAGAAAAATATCTAACATGCATTGACATGAATGATCAGAAAGCAAGACCTAAATTTATTATATTTTCTATCTTTCTAGAGAATTTTTTAAAAATATTACTTTGATTTATATGTATTCTCTGGGTAAGATAAATGCTAAAACAGAATTTAACATTCTGGTGCATAAAGAACTGTCTATCCCTGCTTGTATGATACCAAATACCATCAATATAATAAACTTCTTAAAATTCCACAAAGTTTGCCCAAATAATATTTTTTCCAAGTATAGTACTGCATATGGAAATATTATATTTGTGTTAATCAGTTATATACTAAATAAATATAACATATATGATTTTTACATATATGTATTTGTGTGTATGTGTGTATATATACTTATACATTCTATTTATTGATTTACTCAGGAAATATTTATTGAGAACCTCTGATGTTCAGGTTCTAGGGCTGTAACAGTAAGCTGAACATGATCTCTGCCCTCATGAACATTATATGTGATTAAGCATTTGCTGTAAATATGAGTAATTTTCTCTATAAAGAACACAAGTATTTAGGACAATTTAGAAACGAAATAGGAAAATAAAAGAAATATTGTTAATTAAGGCCTTTTTAAAACAGTGGATTGTCTCTTAAGTTTTGAAAGAAACTAATTTCAAGTTAATTGAAATATTAAGTATCAAGATATCTTTTTCTCATTCCTATTTTTAATCAATATGTTAATCTCTCCTGTTAACAAAAGTTAAACTTCTTCCTTCCTTTGATACTCAGTTTATAATTAAAAAATTATATTTCAGCTCTACTGTTATTACTACCTATAATATTGTATTGTTTGAAATTATTTAGATGTCATTAAATAATATCTTTGAGGTATTTAGTTTTCATTTATACTTTTATTTTTGCTAGAAATGATAGTCTTTTTACGTTGCCAGGAAAAATCGTTTCATTTTCTAAATACCATAATCTGATCTCTAGGTTTATATATTATGTACAATTTGCAAATAAAAAAACCCAAATAGACTAATTAAAACACTGTCCATGGTATATGTGCAGAAGTTGCCTGAATCGGACCTGAGCAAGAGTGGGCATAATAACAAGTTGCCAGAGGGCAATTCAGGGACCCCGCTGACCTTCCAAGATAGTGCCAAAGATTTTATTAATTTTACCACCATTATGAAAAGAAATAAGAAAAAAACAATAATGTAGATATAACAATTAAGATAATCTTATAATAAAAATGAAGATAATAAATTATTAATGGCATAATAAAATGAAAATATGGTAGAAAAATAGAATAGAACTAGATACAACATAGCCCATAACCATACATTTAAAAAGGCATTAAATTGCAAGTGTTCCCAGCATGGTCACCCAAGTTGAATATCATGAAATAGGTAATGGTTCACTCGATACTTCCCAAAGTTGAGAGAGCAGCAGGGTTAGAAAAATTCATCTGTCAGTTGAGCCCTTATGAATGACTAAGGGAAGTACGGTTTCATCCACATTCACCAGGCAACTGCAGGAAGAGCGGGCAGTGTATGGTGGAAACCTTGACATCCCACACAAGGACTGAAAGATGAACAGCTGTTGATGGAGGGAGGGAATGTTGTCGTTTAGTGTGGGTGGAGAAACAGTATCTTCTGGAAGGGAAAGCAGGATCCTGGCAGGAAGGAATTTCACATAACATGATATTAAAATCACTGATCCTGAAAATAGTATAGAAGTAGCCTTGAGTTTTCATAAAGTCTGTGTTCTGGAATAATCAGCCCAACAGTGGTTCTCCTCATCCCTCACAGATATGTTTGCAAAACTGCAGTGCCACACGAGGAAGCCTCTGGTTATCAAACGTGGTTGTGTGTAACCATCCACGAGTAAGGCAGCACAGACCTCTCCTAAATAATTTTGTTTCACTAACCTGCAGTATTATTTTGAAGTACTTTAAATGCAAAAAAAAAAAAAAAATTACAGAGTATAATTGGTGAAACTTGAACAGAATTTTCATAAAGCTTTTAAAAGATTAAATCATAAAAGAAGATCAAAGAGTACTACTGGGGATTAAAAACTGTTTATAGAAGAAAAAACAAAGAATAAGAATCTATGGGCCATTTTCTGTATGATGAAAGGCACATGGATTCCCTGAGGACTATACTAGGAGCAGAGTGGTTCAGTATATTTATGAGTTAAGGAGGGGGTGAATTGCAAGCTCTGCTAGTGATATAAGATTATTTAGATTAAGAGTGGATAAAAACTCAGAACCTAATTTTAGATTTACAGAATATTTTTAAATTCTTAAAATATGTAAAGAGCTTTAAAATCCTTGAAATGAGAGTGCATACATGTAAGAATAATTTTATTGCTTACTTCATTTGGTAGTTATTATAGTCAATCTCAAGTAGGCATTTTAGTCACTGGCTAAGAAATTTCTATAAAATTTGTGAGGTGCAGAAATCCTTGGGTTGTATTTTACTGAAGAAAAAATTATAAAAGTTATAACACTATAACCCTTTCAATTTTAAAATGAGTTATCTGTGTGTTAAGTGCTGATGGTGTAAGTTAAAAGTATGTGGGGAGAGCTTAAATGTATGCGTGGGGCACAATATGAGCACTCTTATTTTCCATTTTCTCTGGCTACTTTTAGGCATACTATAGATAATTAACTTTTTAATCCATTAATAAGGATGGTTTCTCACCTGCACACACTCAAATGAAAGTCTAGAAATGTGCCAATTCAAGGCTGCAGTGGATTGTTATTTTGCCTTTTTGCTTCAACTCACAATTTATTGCTGAAATCAAGGCCCATTGTACCTAGTGTACCTGCACAGTTTATTCAAGAGTGGAAACTTTCTATATATTGCTGGAAAAAATGTTGTTTGTGATTATGTACCTTGTGACATAAGTGAATTTACCTAGAAAAATTATAAGAAAACTGCACAAGTTCATAGGCATCTGAAGGAGACACTGTGAGGCAACACGGAGTGTTCAGTGTGCTGGAATGTAAAAGAACCACTTGCTGCAATGCTCACCCCATGCCAGAGCTAACTTCTGAGAATAAAGTACTTGAAATCATCGGAAAAAATAAAATGGGTGAAAATGAACTAAAATCATGGAATCTTCAACTTAAATAGTGTTACTCTGAGCCAATGATGAAAGAATTCTCGAGGAGGCAGGTACTTGGACCTTTCCACCAGCAATCATGCAAGAGAAACTTGGAGAAATTATCTGACACTCTTTGAAAACATAAGTAAATTATAAAAAATGGAAAAAAGGAGAAGCAAGCTAGGAGGAAAAAAAGCCGGGCACAGGCACTTTTTAAGATTTAAGTTTAGGAGCTAAGCCTTGTCACTTTTTATTGGTTAATAAGATTGAGGAAATAGGTGGCAAGTGCAGATGGTAAAAAGACTATATTCTGGGCACAACCCTAACAGCCTTCAGAGTGTATATCTTTTTAATGGTTTTTGCCCAGAATGTTCTTTTTTCTTACTTGACACTCTCTCAGAGGATTTAGTCCACTCTTCCAAACTTTAACTTCCACTTACATCCTGATGACATCTAAATAAATATTTCCAGCACCAATATCTCTCAGAAGCCCCAGATCTGAATTTCCAAATGTCTGCTGGACATAGGCTCCCCAGATATTTTATGGGCATATCAAACTCAACCTGTTTGTTGCTCTCCCATTCTTTCTATAATATTTCAGAGCTTCCTGTGTTCATGATCTTATTGATGTACCATTATATACCAATTACCCAGGCAACATGTATTGAAGTCAAGCATGTCTCCTCTCCCTTCTAGTTCTCTAAAATCCAGTTCCTTAGTGAATCTTTTCAAAAGATCTCTGAGTGACTAAATCTAACTCATAATTCTTGGTCCTCCTAGACCTGTCGGAATTGTTTGATGAAGTGGATCACTCCTTTCTTAAAATGCTTTATGCACTTAGCTTCTATTCTTTTGGAAAAGTCCACATTCTTTTGGTTTTCTTTCAACTTCATTGGCTGCTTCTTCCCAGTCTCCTATGCTGGTTCCTGCTTTCTGTTGTAGACCTTTGAGCACTCCAGGGATCAGTCCTTAGATATGTTCTCTCTTTCTCTTTCCCCTTCTCTCTCATTAAACTGTGCTTACTTCCTAGTTTATCTTATCCATTCTTGTGGCTCTAACTGCTATCTGTCACTGATAACTCCCAAGTGTGTATTTTCGGATTGCATATTCCTTTTAACTGTAGACTCAACTGTGTACTTTACATCTCAACGTAGATGGGCAATTGGCATCTCACACTTAATATATCCAAAACCACATTCCTGATCTTCCTCCTCAACCTACTCTTCCTGTAATAGTTCTCATCTCAGTTAATTATAATTCTATTCTTTCAGTTGCTTAGGCTACAGTTGTTGAATAATCCTTGACCCATCTCTTTTGCTCACAGCCCACATCTAATCTGGCAGCAACCTTGTTCGCTCTGCTTATAAAATATATCACACATCTGACCACTTTTTACCATCTCACAACTCTATTTTCTGGTCAAAGCCCCCAACATCTTTCAGCCGATACATTGCAATGGCCTCATAAATGGCTTCTTGCCTCATTTCAAACTATCTCAGTATAGCATCCAGAGTGAACCTGAATAAATTACAATCAAAAAACCTAATACTCATGTGCCCCAAACCTACCAAGAGCCCTTTGCCTATGCCTCCCACTCCCCTTCTGGTTTTGTCTAATGTGACCTTCACCCTCACTGCACTTTAACCTTGCCACACTGGCCTCATTAGAGTTCTTCAAACGCACTAGGCAAACTCCTGCCTCGATGCTTTTGTACTTACAGTTTCCTTTACCTAGAATGTTCTTCTCTAAGAAATCAGAATAATTTATTGTCTGACTTCTCCAACTTTCTGCCCAAATGTCACCTTCTCAGTGAGGCTTTCCCTGGCTGCCTGATCTAAAATTCTAAAACCTCCCATTTCTCCTTCTCCCTGCTTTATTCTTTCCTTTAGCACGTGTCTATTCAGCATGACTTAGATAGGACTTTCTATGAACAGGACACTGTCCTGAGCACTGAACACTTTGAGCTCAACAATATCATTAATCCCATTTTACAGATGAGAAACTGGAACCCAGAGAGGTTAAGTGACTTGCTCAATGTCAAGACAAGTTCAAAGTCAGATCATCTAGCTCTGTAAGTTGCACTTTTAACTACCACGCTAGGTAAACACTCTATACATGTTACTTTTATATTTTTTGGATTCTCTGTCTCCCTGACTTGAATGTAAGCTTCAAGAAGGCAGGATCTGTGGCAGTTTTGTTCAGTTCTATAGTCCCAACACCTAGAATCATATCTGACACATAGTAAATACTCAATAAATATCAGTTGCATGAAAGAATGAATGAATAAATAAGTACACAGTTTCTGTGTGTAAGAAACTAGTCTTATTGAACTGGGGAGACATAAATACCATAAAATATTTAAATTGCAGTGAAGTGCTAAATTCCAAGGAACTGTGTGCACAAGGGCTGACCAGCACATGGCCACTTTGTGGTTGTCACACATGATAAATTGGTATAGGAAAGAGTGGCAGGGTTCTGACTGTCATATGAGTTCTGAGAAGGAAGGAAAAGCTTTTTGTCAGCAGGAGAAGGAGAAGAAGGCTTCATTCACTTCCCAATATTTGGAGCTGAATCTCTCCTGTCTCTTCAGAGGAAGCTACTTGAAAGAATAATCCGTGCTCACCCATTTTCTCTCCTCTCACTCTCTCTTCAATGCTTGGCAATAGGGCTTCTGTACACACTCTTCAATGAAATTGCAGCAATAAAGGCCAGTGGTATTTTTAACCATAAATTGCAGCTGGCACTCTGAATTTCTCATTTTAGTTAACCTACCTGTGGTATTTGACCAGATCACTGGCTCTTCAATTTTGAAACTCATCCAATTTCCTTTAACTCATTGACAATTTATTTGAAGCTTTTGTTAATTCTTCTTTCTATATCTAGGTATTCTTCTCATTTCACTTGTTCACTCTGGGTAATTTCTTTTCCCAATACTGTAATCACTATTTATATGATTTTGACATTCACACTCAATGTGTCCAAAATTTACTTCATTTATCTTTGCTTCAAAATCATCTTTCCTCATGTACTCCAAGCTAGCAAGCTAGCTATATAGTGGTTATTTTAGAGTCCTAGCTATATAGTGGTTATTTTAGCATCTTATCTCTCCCTCATATAGCTACATATGGTCATGGTCAGACACTAAGCCCTGTTGATTCTTTATCTCAACTATATCTTGCTTTGGTACACACCTCTCTGTTCTGGAGTACAAGCTTTTATGATCTTTACTCTGGACACCTGTAGTAGTTTCCTACTTTGTTTCTCTTCTTCCACTATAACCTGTCCAGTTTAACTTCCTTGTCACTACCAGCTTCAATTTTTAACCTCAAGTTAGATCACATTATTCTGTTCCTTAAAGCAACCATTGATTCTTCATTGCCTTTAGGTTCAAGAGTTAAATTTTAAGATGTGTGGCATAAAGGGTTGTTCATGATTTGGCTTCCCACATACCTCTATAGCCTCATTTAACAGTGAACTTGATGTTTAGTTGTATGGAACTACTAACGATTCCTTGAATAAAGTATATGCTTTTTACATCTCTGCATTTTTAATCTATGCTTATAAAGTTGTTCACATTCTTGGTCCCAAGCGAATCATACTAAATATGTGTTTCTTAATTTGTTCAGGCAGTTGTTTTGACCCTTTCCTTTATGCCTCATGTACCTTGTACCTACCTTTTCTACAAGAGTGGTCATTTTCTTTAATATTTGTCAGTTTTAAATAGGTACGTAGAAGACAAGGACACACACAGTGCTTGGGATACTATATTGAATGCATGGATGCCTTGGACTATATTATATATATTTTATTGGCAAAAAGAGTAGAGGATCTCTGTATTGGAAAGTACTAGGAAATAGTCTTGGAGACACAATGTAGGGCTTGCTTTTGAAAGTCTTTGAAATCACATAATTTTTTAAAAAATAAGTTTCTATTTTAGGTAAACATGATGTTTTAAAGATGAACATGGTAGTGGAGTGCATAATGTAATTGAGAGAGTCAAAAGTGAGGTATGCAGGTAGAAAAATATTACAATAATAAAGTTATAAAGTAATGAAAGATAAGAAAAATAAAAATGCCACAAAAATTGAAGAATGCAAGGATGGGAGTTGTCATCAGGGATGAAAGAGAAGAAAGAGAGTTCAACATTACTGTGAGTTTTTAGCTTGAGATACTAGAGAATTAATGGCTTCAGTAGGATGAACCAAGATTTTTGGATATGAAAGTGATTTTGAAAAAGTAAGAAAAATATAGACAATGATAGGAAGAGACTAAGAGAACTAGAAAGAAAGACGTAGGAGGAGGGAAAGAGTATGAGAAAAGTATGAGTGAGTAGGGGAGAGAGAGGAAGAGGATGAGATAAGTTCAGATCATGGAAGTGGGATGGTGAGCTTAGATTCCCAGCTTAGTGCCTGACCCTACCTCACTGCATGTACTTCAGCACTTCATTTCATTCCTCTCATGCTGATTGTCCTCATTGATATGATGAAACATGGATTTTATAAAGCTTATAAATCTATGATTAAGTCAGTTTTGAACTCGTTGGGTTGAAGGAGAATATGGGAAAACCATGCCTGGTTATTCCATAGCTTTAGGAAGGGCTTGCTCAGTTGTGAGTGAGAACTGGACACAGAGTTTGCAGTCCCCGCAGAGACTGCATGTATTCTCAAGAATCCATGTCCATTTCCTCCTTGTTCTGTCTTGCTCCCACTCTTCAGTGTCCCTTCTGGTTCAGTGTAACCGTATCTCTGAGTTACGGCCAATCTTATGTGGGCTTAAAGTGTTGGGTGCAACTTTCAGGCTGGGTACAAAAACCAAAAATGATAAAAGGAAACAAAAAACTCTTGCACAATCCCTTATGCTTGCTCTCTCTTTAACATCTATGAGCCAGAACACAAAGGATCCAGTGAAGGATCCTGAGGTCCTCATGGATGGAATAGGCTGATTGTAGGAGAGCTGCCCCAGGAGGTGACTGACAAGGAACACCTTGGGGGGATCACAGCATGAGAAATCCCAAAACTTAGAAGTTGGCCTTTCATGAATAACACAGGAATCATACATATAGAAGATATAGTTGAAGATAGTGATTTACATTATTGAGACACTCAAAAGAAAGATTAAAGAATAGTGAACTAAGGACAGAGTCTTGAGAAATACAGCCAAGAATGTAAGAGGTAGAAAAGTCAATCAAAAAGAAAAAAGTAGGAAAAGAATTTAAGATTGTTCATCATCACTGAAATCAAGGCAGAAAAGAATCTCAAGAAAGGAATAGGTCAAGATGAGTCGGAAAGTGCCATTTAGAATTACTAGAAAGAGGTTAGTGCTAAATTAACTGAGTGTAATTGGTAGAAGTTTATTTAAAACAGGAGTAGTCTGAGCTTTTTTGAAGATGGAAACATAAGAGCCAATATGGAGAGGTTAATTGAAGAAGCCAGGGAGAGGCCTGTGGGATTAAATTATCATAGAAAGTGGGAAGAAATAAGTTTTATAGCACAGGTAAATGCAGTAAATTAAGAGCGGAAGAGAGAAACTTTCTTTGAAGGGAAAGATGAGAGAACAGAGAACTAACCTGACACAAAACATGCTTTATGTCTCATTTCTTCAAGATAACAAAGAAGCAATGTTCTGACTGAATTCGGGAATGGAAAAAATTATTCACATTCATTATTATGAATTGGAGCTGTGCTGTGAAAAGATGATGAAAGAATTCTAAAATCTCCTTGATGTGACCTCTGGCAGTTTCCCATTACAAACAGAAATGTGGAATCAGGAAGAAGTAAAATTTACATGTGCCATAATAAATTTGTGGGCCATTTAAGACACGTCCATCTCTTCTAATTCTAATTAGGCAAATAATTTGACTTAGGTAGCTAATATTGGTAGGGAGAATTGTGGACGAATAATGCAAAAGACATTTCCTTTTTTATCTAGTGAAATGTCCAACCACTGGCAGTGACAAGAAAAGCAATTCTTAAGTCTTCTTATTCAAGTACAATAAATTAGGCAATTATTATTGACCATGTTCATGATTTATTGTTCTATTTTTCTTCTTGGAAGACACCTTTTAATAGGCTGCTGGTAAGATTAGGAAAATACTATATTTGGTAATAGAATGGTAGAATCAGTCACATTCAGCCTCTCTGGTACTTAGTTCACCACATGTGAACCACTAATCACCAAAGCCCATTCAAATTATAAAAAATTCTATAATTCTACAAATATAGCACTTCTCATTGACTTAAATTTGCTGAAGAGATTACTCTATTAGACAAAATAAGTGAGCAAGTGACTATTCTCTGATGTTAGAAGAAAGAAGTAAAATACAGTGGATTTTCTAGACTAAGATAAGCATTAGCATTGGTAAAGCCCCTTTTTCTTCCATTCCTCCAGACAAGGACTAAAGCCTTCTTCTTTCACATCTTAAAATGCCTGGCAACAACCTAAATGCTAATCCCAATTCTGAAACTGTTATTTTATATTTCAGTTTCTCTGGCTAGTACTGAATGCCATCTAAGAAAATGCTGTAGAGAGGAAAGATACAAGTTCTTTGTTTATAGACAAGGAGCAATATGATAAATGCTGTCATATTTGTTTTCTAAGTAACCCCTGCAGTGACTTGAGTGATCATACAATTTGTGTGCAAACTTGAGAAATAATAGTATTGATATTCATAAAACAGCAGAATATCTGCTTAAAACCTAAAAGGATTTCCAGTAATATTTTGCATGACATGCAGACAGTCTCAGAAATGGACTTTAAAACTAGCCATGCCAACTCCAAGACTCCTTGTGTGTTATAACACAGAGGTCATAATACCTTGATATAAATGAGAGTTCTAGTGGCAATCGGTTAACATGACTGTTACAATGCATTTAAAAAATATTGTTTAATCTAAATAAAGGGGCCTTTTGCTAAGAAATTCTGTAACAATTAGCAGTACTAACTCTGTAATTTTCTAAATAGAAATCTTGTATAATTGGCTTAGCAATAAAAAGTGTGCCAAGTCAGGGAAGTCAGGGAAGACCTGCAAAGGGGGTGACTTCAGCCTTGATTACATTGTTTTATTCTTTTTGTGATTTTTAGAAAATGAAATAAATCCTGGTAAGGAACAGATCAAAAGGTTAGAGTGAAGAGGTAGCATCGTTCTCTTTCTGATTAGTCTACGAGGGCAATTAAACAAGAGCTATAAATCAGAATTTTTCTTTCTGTCTCTTTTTGGGAGAACAATATGGCATCTTCTATAATCACAATCCTTTTGAATGCTATTTTACATGTCATGATGCCTAAGGTCTCTTACTAATTGGAATACCTTTGCATGGGACTCATGTTGGGATGACACATCTTGCTGAGGGGACCATGTAGAGTATAAGACAAGTAGAGAGATACTTTTTACACTTTTAAAATTTCTCTATGCATTTTAAGTTTTGCATAGGTCAATTAACTCTTTCATCTATTATTAAGCATTGGTTAGATCTTTCTCTATTTTTAGATTATGCTTCATATGTGTAGAAAATGTGCAAGGTGGTGGCTCCCTGCCATGAGTCTGTTTTTTGGCCTGGTGGGCAAGTGACCCATATGGGCAAGACACAGGAATTTTTTGTTCAGCTGAAATTACTTAATCTATCCATGGAAAGAGAACATTTCTGTTTCAAAAGGTGTATAGACATGGTCTGAGTGGCTCCATTTTAGTATTATAAAATGGGAAAATATTGGTTTGGATTTAACACATGTGGATTCAAATCTTGACTTCAATATGTAAAAGCTAGACAAGGCATTGTCTTAGATTATCCCTGCTGCCATAACAAGATACCTTAAACTTGGTGATTTATAAACAACAGAAATTTATTTCTCACATGGGAAGTCCATGATCAGGATGCTGGCAGATTTGGTGTCTGGTAAGCGATTTCCTTCCAGGATGGTGCCTTATTATTGCATCATCGCATGGCAGGAAGGGCAAATGCTGTGTCCTCCCATGGTGGAAGGGCAAAAGGGAAGAACACACTCCCTAGAGCCCCTTTATAAAGGCATTACTCCAATTCATGAGGGTGGAGTCTTCATGACCTAATCACTTCCTAAAGACCTCACTTCTTAATACTGTTGTGTTGGTGATTAAGTTTCAACAGGAATTTTTAAGGGACACAAACATTCAAACCATAACAGTCACTTAATCTGCCTGTGCCTCTGTTTTTTCACCTGTAAAGTAAGGAATCAGTAGGAGTTAGCCTTTATAATTTTTGTGAAGGTTAAAGAGGAAATTTATAGAAATTTATTTAGCAATATAGTCCCAGAAGATGCTCAATCTGTATCCTGAGGAAGTGCAGAGTAAAGAAACCATATTCTAAAGACTGTATGAAGGTCTGTCTCTGAGACAAGGCAGAGTTAGTGTGTCAGCAGGAGACCAGCTGATACAGCTGAAGGAGGTGTGGTCTCTGGGAGATGAATGGGAAAATCTGAGGCCCACGTGGAAGCCGCAGGCAGATTTTGGAGTCTGAGTAGGCAGGGTTGATTCAATGAGTATAAGTTCAAGCTAACAAGTAAGGCGTAGTTGGAAACAAGAGGATTTGGGCTAGGAGGCTGAATGCAGCTCCTAACTGACACCTGTTGGGTGAATCTATTAAGAAGCAGAGGTATCCCTGGTGATTGAAGATAGGGGCTTTCTATCCTCTATTTTGCTTTCCAACAGCTTTCCTAGCTTGGGGTGATTTAAGGGTAGTGGATTTAGGCTGTGTGGAGAGAGAGGTGGGGTCCTGCCCGCACTGATAAGAATAGCAATAAAGGGCCTAAACTCTGAGTGATTTTCCCAGTTCACGCAGGCTCAGCTTGGCTCTTCTCATTTCTGTGGGATCTTATGTAACAGGGATTTCTGAATTAGGGTGGACTAATTCTGAATTAGAGGCAAGTGATACCTGAGGCTGTCTCCCTAGAACTTACTCTTATCCCTAGTATTAAGTGGTGATCAGCCACATCTCAAGAAACAGTTTGCCATAAAGGATAAACTTAAGCCTTGGCAACATATTGAGACCCCATCTCTATAAAAATTTTTTTTTAATTAGCTGGGCATGGTGGCACACACCTGTCGTCGCACTACTCGGGAGGCTAAGGTGGAAGGTCTGAAGTTACAGTGAGTTGTGGCTACTACCGTACTACAGCTTGGGTGACACAGTGAGACTCTGTCTTTAAAAAAAAAAAAAAAACAAAACAACAGGATAAACTTAAATATAGGCTTTGGTGTCAGGTAAACTTAACTTCAAGTCCAGAATCTACCATACATTAGCTATAACCTTAGTCAATTTATATGAACCCTAATGGTTAAATAGGGAGATAAATCCTAACATTATTAGGGTTGATTAAACATTACCAGATGTTTGTGATGTTTCTGACACTTAGTGTACATCAATAAGTGTTAACTATTACAGTTTGGAAAGTGGAACAAACATAGGGAAAAAATCACTACTCATTTAGGTCTCTTCCCTTTGGAATTCTACATATTATGCCTGGGCAGGATTTGGACATTCCAAGAGATGGAACATACTCTCTCAATTGTTCAGTGTTTATTATTTCACAATGCTTAATATGTCATCTCAACTACATTTCCATTTGCCTTTGATCACCCTATGTACTGGGTACAACCATATTTATAAAGCTAAATTCTATTTGTCAATACCACATTGTCTAAATATATTTTTCAATACAATTAATATTGCTTATTAATGAAAAGATGAATTGGTAATAATGATAAGAGGAAGTTTTACTGATACATCTACTTTTCTCTTTTCCTATCTTCCTTCAGAAATTTCTTAAGCGTTTCTATCAGCATGAAACAGGTAAGGATCCCACTGGGCACAGTGTAATTCTTACGGATAAATGGTACATATTGAAAAATCTGTTGACTTATCATCTAGTGACAGCTGCCCAAATGCCTTTCTCCCCACTGTGGAAAGTCACTGGCTGAATCATCAGAAGTTGATTAATACTCAAAAAAGCAGAATCTGGTAGGATGTAGGAAATAGGCCCTCTCATACACACTGTAGCTGGCAGTGAAATTGGTTCGATTTTTTTCTGGAAGGGAGTTTGGCATGCATACTAACAATTTTAAAATAAGGTTACTCTTTGACTTAGCAATTTCACATTTATGAAATAATTCAAAAGAGATAATCAGACAAATGTGCAAATATATATGTACAAGGATGTTCACTGCAGCATTGTTTATAATAATGAAAAATTAGAAGATGCTTACACAGTCAACAAAAGAGGCCTGGTTGGTACTCTTATGTGACAGAGTAATATGGATCCATTCTAAAATGTTGTCAAAAGTCCATAATGATATGGAAAAATATTCATAAACATCCATAATGCCAAGTGAATAAAAGCAAGATAGGAAACTGTATGTTTAGGTAAAAATCTATTTTGTAATAAAATATTTATGTTTATATACTTACAAAAACTTGCAGGAATGTGTATCAAAAACCAGAAGCATTGTGTTAATGTTATCATAGGTAATTTTATTTTCTTCTTGCATTTTCTGCCATACCATACACATATTTTAATTTTATAATCACTCAAACATAATTGTAACTTCAAAAGCATAACTTGGTGCTGTCAGAGCAGGGATTTTTATCTCTTTTGTTCACACATATCTGTTTATTGAATGAATACTTACTGTGTTCTATATTCTCAAACATTATCAGAGACCTAGCACCTTGTCAAGATAGTTGTGCAGAGATGAATGGGAGCCAAATGACTCAGCCTCCCAAAGGAACCTTCATGTACAGAACAATCCCAGAGACTTAAGGCAGTAAATTAACGTTCTAAGGTATTCCTAGTTTAGTTTACATTGTAGGGTTTAAGGTGGGAATCAGGTGTCAAAATAAAGAGATAACAAATGGCTGTGCCTATAAATATTAGTCACTCATTCATTTGTTTATCCATTTATTCAACAGGCACTTGTTGCATGCTATTTTTTTTATTGTGCATTGAAATACACAAGTGGAAAGTGCTGAGACTATAACAGCAAATAAGTGGAGACCTGCAGTTTATATATATTATAGTGTTGGCTGCCCAGCATCTCCTCTTTTATGTTTGGAGAATTTCTCCCCTTATGAGACCTGTATCTCCAAGGTCAATGCTGGAAACTTAATTTTCAAACTTCCTTTACAACTAAGGCCCAAGAATTTGATTTAGATTTCTTCCATCGGACATTCCCAAGCAAGATTTTGATTAGGAAGCATACAGTAGGAAGGAGGCGCAATGCAGAATCTGTTTTCCCTGTGAGAATGGCAGGGAGAGAGCCTGATTGCATGGGTTCCAACAGTTGCACCTTGGGGTCCACACAGGCATTCCCAGCAGCATGGAAAACTGTGTCCTGTTAGCCATCGTTCATTGTGATTTGGGTATTGTTCTGGTTGGACAGTCTTCAATAATTTTTTGACCTTCCCAAAGATCCTATTAATTGCCTAATATTGTCTCACACTACGTTTCCCCCTTTACCAGAATGATAGAACCCCCAATAGAACACTTGCTGTGATCTTGTTCTCCACCTCACCCCACCTACCCACTCCCTGTTCACACTAACACAGTGCTACCACGAAAACCTCCTTTTCGGGTATCCCATTCTTTGCCTCTTTTCCCTCCAGTTCACTCCTTCAAGTTTTCCTACTTCAATAACTCTTTGAACTGGTGGTCTGCTCTTTTTAATGTCTGTGGCTGTGGCTCATGTCCTCATTTCCCTCCTTAGTCGGTTCACTCTATGGTCCATTATTATAAGTCGCATTTTACATTCACTCTCAACTACCCTGCCACTCTCTTTTCCCATCAAACTCATCTGAGAAGGCCCCTTCCTGGTTAAGTCCAACTCCCCTCCTCCTGCATCCTGGCATCCTAGTAGCTCAATGGGACTGGTATAAAATAAACTAGCATGCTGATTATCTCACTTTATACTCAACACTAACAATGTCAAAAAGACACTTAGTGCTGCTCAACTAGACTAATATGTCTCTGTTCAGTCAATTGCCTCTTGCTCATAGGAGATAGTTTCTTACTGCATCACTCTCCTCTCCTCTCCCTGTCCACAGGATGCTGTGCCACCGTATCTGCTGCCCCACTTGCCTCTGCTCTCAAGTACTCTACATCCCTGTCCACTGTGGGAGTTGAACTGTCCCTGACCCATTATGGACAGCCCATCTTTTATATCCTGGATCCTGCCTTCTATCACCTACTAAAGGACATGGCATTGTTCTGAAAGGACTCCTCTCAGTCCTACATCATCAACATTCTCCTCTTAACAGGCTCATTGCAACAGTGTAAAATAAGCTGCATTGTATCTCAGTAAGAATTACCCTTTGACCTCACTCCCCTTCCCAGAAAATTAACCATTTCTCTATTCTCTTCTATAGTACACTTCTTTAAAAAAGTTGTCAGTGTTCACTGTTTTCACCTCCCTGTGTCTGCAGTCATGCTTGGACAAGCTGCCACAACCAGCTCTCACCTGGATTACTGCAGTGGCCTCCTCTGTGGTCTCTCTGCCTCCTCACTGACAAACTTATATGCTACTCAGAGCAGCTAGAGCGAGCTTTTAGAAATAGAAATAAGTCAAGTTGCTCTTTGCTCAAAATTTCCCAACACTTCCATTACACTTAAATAAAAGCCCTTGCCAGAGCTCACAAGAGCTTGTGTTGGCACCAGGCTACTTTTCTGACCTCATCTCCTACTTCTCTCACCCTCCTACTACTCCCTCTGTTCCTCCTCTTCTTGTCTTCAAATATTACAATATGTTGCCAGTTCAAAGCTTGTGCATTTGCTGTTCCTTCTTCCTTGAATACTGTCTTTCTCAGCAGTCATGTCTCCCTCTCTCGATTCTGGGTTTTGTGCAAATGTTACACTATCATGAAGGATTTTCTTCCTTCTCTACAATAGCTGCTTACCACCGTCACTCTTTGCTTACCCCAATTTCTTTTTCCTCAGAGCACGTATTACCTCTGCCATACATTATGTGCTTATTTGTTTATTATCTGTCTACTCCCACTAGACTATTATCTCCATGAGAGTGAGAATGTTGCTTTGATCACTGCTATATCCCCAGTGCTTAGAGGCATGAATAAGTATTTGTTGAAAGAGTGCCTGGGGTTGTGTGAGAGCAAAGGAGGGAACACTATATTCTTCTTAGGAGGTTCTTCTCAGAGAAGGTGACTCCTGAATAAGTATTGAAAGGTGGGGAATATGCCGGGCAATAAGTAAAAGCAAGAGGAAAGAAGGCTGTAGGAGAGGGAATTACATGTTCAGAGGCATAGAGGAATGAAAATTTTAATCTTAGAAAGAAAAGTGTTTCTGTTATAGCTAAAGCCTAGGAGTAGGTGCAGAAGAGGCTAAGGAATTTTCAGAGATAAACTCAGAAAGGTAGACACTATAAGTGTGTTAAGCTCAGTCTTCCAAAGTCTAGAGGTGTAACTTTATGAATATCATACCATTCCAAAGACTTTTTCCCTACATTTTTCATATGCTTATTTTATTGAGTATTGAAAAGAAAATTAAGCCACTCTATATTGCTGTGGATGAAATGGTGCAGAACTAAAAATCCAATTGCCTAATTTATGTCTTCCTTTCTGAAAAAGCATCTAATGCTTTTTCCAGCATCCACCAAGTAATGTAGCCTTGAATATAAACTATGTAAATGAGCTATATTTTAAAAATTAATTAATGAATTATTCTTTTTAGAGATAGAGTCTCTCTTTGTTGCCCAGGCTGGAGTGCAGTGGCCTGATCATAGCTCACTATAGCCTCAAACTCATAGGCTCACACAATCCTCCTGCCTCAACCTCCAAAGTAGCTGGAACTGCAGGTGTGAACCACTATACCCAGCTAAAAACACAACGCATACTCACCATTAAATTGGAACTAATCGATCAACACTTATATGCACATAGGGAAATAACATTCATCGGAAATCAAGCAGGTAGGAGTGGGGAGGAGGAGATGGGTAAATTCACATATAATGGGTACAATGCACACTATTTGGGGGATGGGCGCACTTACAACTCTGACTCAAATGGTACAAAAGCAATTTATGTAACCAAAACGTTTGTACCCCTGTAATATTCTGAAAAAAAAAACCACAAAAAACATGAGCTATGTTTATATGAAGAGACAAATCGAAATCTAATCATTTTTGTTTGAGAAAACAATGCTTGTTTGTGTCAATCTGATTCAAGAATATATAGGAAGGGGATTCCTTTTATCATACACAGTAGTTTTTAATCTTTTGAGACTCTAATAAAAGCTATGGATGGTCTACCCAGAAAAATATGCATAAACACACACAAGCAATTTTGAATAAAATTTCAGAAGATATTAGATGTCACCCTAAGGTCATTCATGCTTCCCTCATGTCCATTGGCTAGGTTAGTATCCCTTTTTCTGACACATTTGCTTTATTACACATATGGTGCTTACCAAGTCAAAACAATCTGAGTTAACTAAGTATTTTCAAAATCAAACACTTGTGAAAGATTGTTAGCACATGAATTTTTTTATGTATATGATTAATCCAGTGTGTTTCTGAATGATTTATGGATTCTCTAAAGACATAAAAAGATTCTGGAAAATAGTCTCTCAATGAAAAACCGCTAGAGGCATAAAAATAGTATTTTAGATTAACTGAATTAAAAATTTAGGCTTAATTAAAATACAGTCATGTGTTACTTAATGACAAGGATACATTTTGAGAATTTGTTGTTAAGTGATTTAGTTGTGTGAACATCATAGAATGTACTTACACAAACAGATGGGATAGTCTACTACTCGTCTAGGCCATATAGTATAGCCTATTGCTCCTAGGCTACAAATTTGTACAGCATGTTACTCTATTAAATACTGTAAGCAATTGTAACACAATGGGAAGTATTAATATTTGTGTATTTAAACCTATCTAAACATAGAAAAGGTACAGTAAAAATAGAGTATTATAATCTTATGGGACTACTGTCATATATGTGGTCCATCATTGACTGAAATGTGATACATGACTGTATTTCCTAAATTATTGACAAAATGGTAAAATAAGAAGACGTTAAATGGACACTTACACTATTTAGTCTCAAATGGTTGACCTATAAACCAAATGTAATGGAGATTTTTATCGGTTAGGATTTGTTTGGCTGCTAGTATCAAAAAACGCAATTCAAAATGTTTAACTCTAGGGAAAGTTTATAATTTCACATATAGTTGTGATGCAGGACAACCCCAATGTCATCAGAGTTTAAAGTTCTTTCCCACTGCCACAATTTCAGTGAATTGTCTTGGTCCTCAGGCCAGCTTCCCTTAAAGTTGCAGTGTGGGTGCCACAGTTCCATAGTCCCATCTAGACACGTCAATACCCAGAGAAATAAAATGGCAGTCTCTTCTTTGTGCTTCTTTCTTTAAGTCCCTCCCCTTGGATTCAGAAGACTCCCTTCTTAGATCTCATTAACGAGAATGGGTCATAGGAACATCTATAAACCAATCATTGGTAAGGAGAATGGAATAACCTGATAGAGTTAAACTATTCAGGATTTACTCATGAACTGAGAACAGAATAATATTCCATAAAGTAGGAGTAAATAATTTGAGGTCAAGTAATGTGGTACTTCCAGATTTGTTCTTTTTGCTTAAGATCGCTTTAGCTATTCAGGCTCTTTTTTGGTTCCAAATGAAGCTTAGAATTATTTTTTCTAGATCTGTGAAATATAACATTGGTATTTTGATGGGGATTGCATTGAATATGTAAATCACTTTGGGCAGTATAAACATTTTAACAATGTTTATTACACCAATCCATGGACAAGGAATGTTTCTCTATTTGTTTGTGTCATCTAAGTTTTCTTTCATCAGTGTTTTGTAGTTTTCCTTGTAGAAATCTTTCACCTCCTTGGTTAAGTATATTTCTAGGTATTTTAGTTTCTTTTATGCTATTGTAAATGGTACTGATTTAAGTCTCAGCTTTCTATTACTAGCATATAGAACTGCTAACTGATTTGATTTTGTAACCTGAGACTTTGCTGAATTTCTTTATAAGTTCTAGGAGTCATTTAGTGGAGTCTTTAAGGTTTTCTAGATACAAGATTATATCATCAGCAAACAGGGATAGTTTGACCTCCTCTTTCCCGATTTGGATGCCCTTTATTTCTTTCTCTTGCCTGATTGCTCTGGCTAGGACTTAACAGCATTTTGCAGAATAGAAATGGTGACAGTGAGCACCCTTGTCTTATTCCAGTTCTTAGGGGGAAAGCTTGTAACTTTTCCCTGTTCAGTATTGATGTTGGCTGTGGGTTTGTCATATGTGGTTTTTATAATTTTAAAGTATGTTCCTTCTATACCTAGTTTGTTGAGGGTTTTTGTCATGAAAGGGTGCTGGATTTTATCAAATGCATTTTCTGCATCTATTGAGATGATCATATGGTCTTTGTTTTTGCATCTGTTTATGTGGTGAATCATGTTTATTGATTTGTACATGTTAAACCATTATTGCATCCCTGAGATGAAACCCATTTGATGATGATGAATTTATCTTATTGATGTACTGTTGAATTCTATTTGCTAGTATTTTGTTGAGGATTTTTGCATCTATGTTCATAAGGAATATTGGTCTGTAGTTTCTTTTTTGTTGTTGTTGTGTCCTTTCCTGGCTTTGTTATCAAGTAATCCTGGCTTCTTAGAATGAGTTAGGGAGGATACCCTCCTTCTCAATCTTATGAAATAGTTTTAGTGGGATAGGTACCAGTTTCCCTTTGTAGGTCTGGTAGAATTAGGCTGTGAATCCATCTGGTCTGAGGCTTTTTTTGTTGTTGTTGATAAATTTATTATTACTGCTTCAGTCTCTCAGTTCATTATTAGTCTGCTCAGGATGTCTATTTCTTCCTCATTCAGGCTTAGACAGTTGTATGTTTCCAGGAATTTATCTATTCCCTCTACATTTTCTAGTTTGTGTGCATAGAGATTTTCATAGTCTTCATGGATGATATTTTGTATTTTTGTGGTATCAATTGTAATGTCTCCTTTTTCATTTCTGATTGAGCTAATTTGAGTTCTTTCTTTTCTATTTCTGGTAAATATAGCTAGAGGTCTATTGATTTTTGTTTATCTTTTCAAAGAACCAATTTTTTGTTTCACTGATCCTTTGTATTTTTTTGTTTGTTTTCATTTTGTTTACTTCTGCTCTGAGTTTTATTTCTTTTCTTCTGCAGCCTTTGAGTTTGGTTTGCTCTTCTTTTTCTAGTTCCTTGAGATGTGACATTAGGTTGTTAATTTGTGATCTTTCTGTCTTTTTGATATAGACATTTAAGTCTATGAACTTTCCCCTTAGGACTGCTTTTACTGTATCCCATAGATTTTGAAAGCTTGTGTCCCCTTTGTTCTGTAATTGGAGGAATGTTTTGATTTCCAACTTAATTTCATCCTTGATCTGACTATTTTTCAGCAATAGGTTGTTTAATTTCCACGACTTTATGTAGATTTGGTAGATGCTCTTAGAATTGATTTCTAGTTTTATTCCACTTTTGTCTGAGAAGATAACATGGTATGATTTCAATTTTTTTGAATTTGTTGAGA
>CM052444.1:50746954-50815116 GCA_028533085.1 Varecia variegata | reverse complement strand
TTGCCTTTCATTTCCATTTTCATGGAATACTTTTTCCCATCCTTTTACCTTGAATCTTTACAAGTCCTTGTGAATTAGATGGGTTTCTTGGATACAGTATATACTTGGATTGTGTTTTTTCATTCATTCAGCCCGTCTATGTCTTTTAAATGGGGCATTAAGACTGTTCACATTCAGTGTTAGTATTGACACGTGTGATACTGTTCTGTTTGCCATGTTGGATGACACCTTGCTGTTTTATTTTCCTTCTTGTGTTATTGTTTTATATGAGCTGTGAGCTTTAACTTTTGGGTGTCTTTATACTGTTAGGTATCTATTGAGCTATTTCATGTACAGTGCACTTTTGAGCATTTCCTGTAGGTAGGGCAGGTATAGTAGTGACAAATTCCTTTAGTGTTTACTTATCTGGGAAAGCCTTTATTTATACATCATTTATGAAACTTAGTTTTGCAGGATACAGAATTCTTGTCTGGCAGTTGTTCTGTTTAAGAAGATTAAAAGTGGGGCTCCAATTCCTTCTGGATGGTCTGGTCTCTGCTGAGAAGTCTACTGTTGACCTGATGGGCTTTCCTTTGTAGGTTAGTTGTTGCTTTCATTTTGCAGCCTGTAGAATTTTCTCCTTCATTTTGACTTTGGCCACGTTGATGACTATGTGTCTCGGAGATGTCCTAATTACTACGAATATTCCCGGTGTTCGAAGACCATGTTGTATCTGGATATTTGAATCTCTGGTGATACCAGGGAAGTTTTCCTCAATAATTCCCTCAAATAGGTTGTGCATGCTTTTTGCTTTTTCTTCTTCTCCATCAGGGATACCTATAATTCATATTGGCTCACTTTCCATAGTCTCATATTTCTCTAAGTGATAGTTCATTCTTCTTTATTCTTTGACTGACTGGATTAGTTCAAAAGCCTTTCTTCAAGCTCTGAGATTCTTTCTTCTGATTGGTTTAGCTTGTTGTCTAAGATTTCTGCTGTATTTTGAAATTCCCTAAATGACTTTTTCATTTCTTTAAGTTCTATTGTATCCCTTCTTATATTATTTTTCTCTTTAGTGACTTTTTCATTTTTTTCATTCATATCCTGAAGTATTATTTTTGGCTTCTTTGTACTGGTTTTCAACTTTCTCTTCAATCCCATTGATCTTATTTGCCATCCATATTCTGAATTCCACATCTGAAATTCCGACAATTTCCTTTTGGCTGGGGTCCATTGTGTAGACCTATTGTGATCCTTTGGGAGTGTCAAACTATCTTGTTTTTTCATGTTGCCAGAGTTCTTTTGCTGGTTTCTTCTTATCTGAAACCTCTTCTCTCAGGTCAGGGCAGATAGAACTGCAGTGTGCCTGTTCTCCTTTGCTGAGAACACTCCTACTTAGTGAGAAGGAGTAGAGGTCCCTAAATGATTCTTTGGGTCCCACTCGGGAAGGCTGACCTGACAGGAGAGTGGCAGATGCACTAAGAGACTGTAATGCAGCTGGTCTGTTTTGTCCCGTTCCCCTGTGATTGTCACAGTCCAAGCTGGTGCTGGAGGATCTTCATGTGGAGTGGTGTGCTGTTCCCCAGGCTGCTGTTGGAAGCCTGGGCATGGGGCTGGGTAAGTCCCTCTCCACAGAGGCTGACATTGTGGGAGATCGCTCTGCAGTAAGTGGCTGGGGATTTCTCCCTGCACAAGTCCTGCTGAGGCAGTCTTCACAGGGCTTCTAAGGTGGTGTTGGTGGCATCCACTCTGTTTGGATTGCCCATGTAGGGGACGGATGCTTGGCTTCCAGTCACAGGGTGCATGTGTGCATCTGATCTCCCTTCTCCCTTCCAGGCCTGGCAGGGGTAATGTGAAGGTGGCTGCAGCAAAGCTGAGCCCTGTGCAGACCAGACTCCCTGGACCTGAGAGCTCAGTATGGTATCAGCTGCACTGACCGGAGAACAGAAGCCACTGAGTTCCTGCTGTGCCCTGTGCCTGCTCTCTAGTGCAATGCCACTGCACAGTCTCCAAGCAGCTCCCTGATCAGTCTGGAGGTCTGTGGTGGTAGTGATGGGGGCTTCACTGCTCAGGTCACAGCACCCAAGGGGGGAGCGTGGAGCCCCAGTGTTCTCTCCTCCTGTCCTTCTCCACTTGCAGATGCCTCCCCCGGGTACCTTCCTAACTTGCCATGTGGATTACTCATTCACCCTCTCCTTTACTCTGATTGTCTCCTGTCGCTTCACTGGTGATTTCTGATGCCCTCTCCACAGAGGCCAATCCATAGGCAGGCATCTACTGCAACTTTTGATCTTCTCCTTGAGAGTGGCATGTGCAGGCTGCCTCTAGTCTGCCATCTTGGCCCCGTCCTCCTAATCCTTTATCTAGACTATTGCAGTATCCTTCTGAGCGTGTTTCCTTTTCTCTCCTGGTCTTTTCACATCAGTTCCTGATGTCATAAGCCAGAGGGAAGCTAGAGTCTTTTGCTTAAATCTCTTCAGTGAGTGTTTCACAATAGGATAAACTCTTAACTCTTTTTGGCAGCAAAGAGCAAGGTCCCTGATATGGTTTGGATGTTTGGCCCCTCTAAATCTCATCTGTTGATCCCCAGTGTTAAATAGGGGCTTGATGGGAAGCATTTTGGTCACTGGGGTGGATCCCTCATGAATGGCTTGGTGCCGCTCCATGGTAATCAGTGAGTTACTACTTTATTAATTCACCTGAGAGCTGGTTGTTTAAAAGAGCCTGGCACCACCTCCTGCCTCTCTTTGCTCCCTCTCTTGCTATGTGACATGCCTGCTCCCCCTTTGTCTTCCATCGTGATTAGAAGCTCCCTGAAACCATCACCAGATGCAGACGCTGGCGCCATGCTTCTTGTACAGCCTGTGTGAGCAAAATAAACCTTTTTTTCTTTCTAAATTACCCAGCCTCAGGTATTCCTTTATAGCAACGCAAAATGGACTAACACAGCTCCTATGTCCAGGCTTTTACTTACTTCTCTCATTGTAATCACTGCAGCTTCTTTTATACCTATTTTCAATGTAGCAGGTTCCCAGTACATTCCATGCTGTTTCATGCTTCTGTAACATTGTATATACCTAGACCATTGACAAGAGTTCCCTCCTTTGGCTCCCAGGTCTCCTCTTTTCTTCTTTCAATTCACATTCAGCACACCCTGCCAGATACTGGGGGAGATACACATGTGTTCTAATTCTATCTCAGTCCCTGTGAAGGTTAATTTTATGTCTCAACTTGACTGGGCAAGTTATCTGGGCTAAGAGACGCCCAGATAGTTGGTCAAACATAATTTCTGGGTGTGTCAGTGACGGTGTTTCTGAAAAAGATTAGCATTTGAATAAGTAGACTGACTAAAAATGATCCACCCTCACCAGTGTAGGTGGGCATCTTTTAATCCGTTGAGGACCGAAATAGAAGCAAAAGGCAGAGGAAGGGCAAATTCTTTCTCTTTCTTCTTGAGCTGAGATATCCACCTTCTGTCCTTATATACTGCGGTTCCTAGTTCTCAGGCTTTCAGACTCAGACTGCATTACACTTCTGGCTTTCCTCATTCTCCAGCTTGTAGATGGCAGATAGGGGGACTTTTTGGCCTTCATAGTCACACGAGCTGATTCCCATAATAAATGAGATATAAATGTATATATCTCATTATTTATATATCACACACACACATATATGATATACAGTCCTTTAATGTGTGTGTGTGTGTGTGTGTGTGAGAGAGAGAGAGGAAGAGAGAAAGAGCCCTTGGGCAAGTTACCTGTCTGCAGTTTAGTCTGCCCCTTTGAGGTTTAGGCTTAATACATGTAAATTGCACAGCACAACTTCTGAACATCTACACAGACATTTTCTAACCCTTGATTTCATATTTGTAATGTTAAATCCAATTCTTTTTATAGAAAAATTAACACACTTAAAATTATTTGGCTCTGAACAAAGAATCTATGATCCAAAAATGCACATATATTAATAATTCTGTGTGTATTTATTGAACATCTATGCTATGCTCTATCTGGAGGTAAAAAATGAATAAACTATTGGCACTTAAACCTATATTGTTTTGCATCAATGTCACAAACTGTAATACATTTTTTGAGACATTTATGTACTTCTGATAATGACGATGACTTCTGTAAAATATTTTGTAGTACCATTTCTTGTTGTTGTTTTTTCTTTATTTGGGTGGCCTTAAAAGCCAAAAAACTGGAAAACTTGCCTAGGTTTTGTAAGCAAAATTTCACAAAACTTTGAAATGGCAATAAATTGATCAATTTGGAGAGATTGTTAGTAAACTGTAGCATCAACATCACTCACAATGAAAAAATCTTTAACAATCTCTGCAAAGGAATAAATAGTGAGTGCTTCAGTGAAATTTGGAAACAATGCTTTTATTTACAAGAAAAGAAGAATCATAAAAATGGACCACATTCAACCTAGGAAACTGAAAAAAAAAAAAAAGAAAAGAAAATGGACCACACCGTTTTGAAACATGAATAGGGTTACAGCTTAGTGAGATTTCAGTGTGAAGTGAGACAAATTAATCAGAGACATAGATGTACAGTAGGCAGAAGTGGCTGCTGGGGTGTAGAGAGGGAGCCACGGGGACTCATGGACAAATTCCTCCCTAGTTTAAGGGATGCTAGGGGGAGGGTGACTGGAGAGAGGCATTTTATTTTGCAAAGGTATTCAGGACATTGTCCTAATCTCACCCTCCTGGGGAAACGATACACACAACACATTCCGCATGGGGGGAGGAGTCTCTATTTTCTAGTGGCAGCCTCTCACCAAAGAAAGGGAACCAGCCGCTGCATTTATTCTGGATTAGTAATAGGAACCAGGGAATAATCAAAGGGATATACAAACAGAATAAATATCCACAATAGAGGAAATTTTTATACAGTGCCCAGAGAATTAGAATGAGAAGGAGAGTGAGCAAATTAGCAAAGTCAAATTTTAGTTCTTTTAAGAGAAAACAACTAGGTCTCTGCTATTCAGACAGAAACTGCTAAGAAAACTCATTGAAAGCTATGACACAGCGAAGGCACTAATTTCCAAATGACAAAACCTAAGATGTATTGCTCTAGACTGATCCCCTGTCAGAGCAAGATTAAATGGATAACCTATTTGGTCTTTTCCATCTCTAGCTCTTTTTCATTTCCACTTCCATTATTCTATGAATATACAAGAAAGGGAAATATAATATTGTTAAAGCTTAGGTATGATTTATAGACTCACTGTATCTTTAAGATGGCACGTGTACTTTGTGTTGTTATACTTGATAGCACATTTTTTCATGAATAGTCGTGAATAGAGTAAACAGACTCATAAAGCCTGTTTAAAGTGTCAGTGCATAAGTTACTGCCAGTGGTGTCTTGGGGCTGCATTAACTTATACACGTAATTTTTCTTCCTTCCCTTCCCTTTCTTCTCCCCTTTTTAATTAATAGATTTTCTCAGTCATGAGCATTTAGCATTGCCTTGTTTGCTTGATGCAGGTCCCTTTGGGGATTTCCCCTGTGGATGTAGTAGAAGAACTTGGGGGAAACAGTTTGATGAATCACAATTTGTTGAAGGCAGTTATGGTAGCAGCGATAGAGAAATGGAATATTTGCAAAATGCCAGAGGTGAAGGAATAGGACACACATGATTAAAGTTGCCATAAAATCAAAGCTGTCAAAGCAACAAAAGCCATAAAAAAGAAATATTCTGGCAACATCAGTCTCCCACACATCCAGGGGTGCCATGAAGCATATTACTGAAGAAGTCCGTTAGGAGTAGAAGAGGAATTTTTTCCCATTGACTATGAAAACATGTGCTGAACTATAAATGTTCTTTGCCCTAGGAATTTTAGCTGAGACACCTGGGGACTGCAACCTTAAAACACCATTCGGAGAGCAAACACAACACTGTTGGAAAGACCTGAAGAAATGGTGGAGGCCGGGTGTGGGGTTGGGGGCAAAATAAGGTATGAAGGGTGATTGAAGAAGGAGATTCAAAGGCTGGGGACCCTGACTTTGGGGAATTGTTTTTGAGGATGAGAAATCTTGTAGTGAAAAGCACCTGTATTGTCCTTTCATAAAAATAGTATTACCATGGAACCGCAAGTATGGGAAATGCCTCCATTTCCTCCACCGAATCCAGGACTACGGGGCAGGTGGAATCTGCCGAGTGCTACGTGAAGTGTGTTTTTGGAGAACAAAATGGTAATTATTAATATTTTTTACTGGATGAGATCTGAGCTACTTTGGCAGAAGTGGTTGGTTAGAAAGGGAAAACCATTTGTGAACCTCCTAAAGTAGCCTAAATATCTAGGGAGGTACCAGGAAGGGGCTACAGTGATTACTTTTGCTGCCCTGGATGGAAAACTGCCTGATTGGAAGCCAAGCTCCTAGGATTCCACACAAGTTCTGAAGTTGTAATCAGGGTTTGGGTGGAGATCAGAGAAAATTAAGGGGCTACAAAAAAAAAAAAAAAAAACAGATTTGGTATTCAGTGTAAACAAAAACAAACTGTGTTATAGCTCCCTGTTCAGAAAAAATATACACAATTTTGAAAAAGTTACTTTGTTTCAGTCAGGCTACTAGTGACATAGTTTAAAATACTTTTATGAATACATACAAGTATTCAGTGAATGCTCGCTGAATTTAATTGTATCTAAATGACCTTCTGATACCATGAATCCATGGCAATTTGTACAAGGAGTTCAGCTTTCTTTCCTATAAGCTTTTCTGAATCTGTAGTGGGAGTGGTGATGTGGCAATAAGAGAGTGAAGACACAAAGCTGGAGGAAACTGAGACATCCACTTGGAGTAGATGTGCCCCTCTCTTGGGGGACAGCCCAGAAGACAGAACAGTAAGAAACACTGTGTTGACAACCAGGTAGGAGGCATATCAGACAGGCCTCAAAAGGCCATCAGGGGTCTCAATCTCCTGTAAATACTTTTTGTTAGTTGCTGTCCAAACTTCCCAGAAAAGCTCCTTTTACTGACACCCAGGGCTATTTACAGCCACTTGATTACTTTCAACTGTTACAAATAGAGTTAGCCTAAAATTAGTAAATATACCTTTGCCAAGGGTCTGGCTTTACTCCTGCAATGGAACCAACACATCAGAAAAATCCAGCTGCTGTGTCTCCTCCTCTGTCTACACAGCAGTTGGG
The DNA here is from genome assembly GCA_028533085.1 of Varecia variegata. Taxonomy (NCBI): domain Eukaryota; kingdom Metazoa; phylum Chordata; class Mammalia; order Primates; family Lemuridae; genus Varecia; species Varecia variegata. The sequence continues at coordinate 50,807,982 of CM052444.1, read as the reverse complement.
AAGGGCTTGCCACTTACTGGATATTTGATCCTGGGAAAGTCATGTTAGATCCCTTATTTGCAAAACAAAGGAACTGGCACCAGACAGCCTATAATGCTTCTTCTGGTTGAAAACTTAACAATTTTAAGTAAATTAACCTCTCTGCATCTGTTTTTTTAATCTGTAAAATGGGGTATTATAGGAATCCTTCTTTCTCCCCAGTGTGGTTGTAAACCATTAGCTTGTTGCAAACTTTACAATATTAAATAATTATAAGGAACTGTTATCATCATCATCACCATTATCTTTTTGTTTTTAACATTTTCCTGTAAACAGGAAAAGTTCATTTGGGAGCCTGTTCAATTTCTTTGAATGGATTGAAAGAAAGAAAGCAACTGCACTTCTAAATACATTTTATAAGAGTTTGCTTTAATTTCTTTTATAAATATCTGAACTCATCTTGCTATAAAATATGTACTTGTGTGATTGTAATCATTTCCATGGTAGTGGATTGAGGGTCACACAAAAAGGTCTGAGATTTGACTGCAGGTTCAACCAGCAGGAGAAACTGGTTTGGGACCAAATAAGCTCTTATTCAAGTAAAACTGTCGAAAAACACTGCCAAGAGAGTACAGAAAATAACTGGGGAAGGAAATTGCTTTTGGAATAAATGTTCTGTTCTTTCAAGTTTGCTCTGGTAGAAAAGTGTCCCTTTGAAGAGACTTAATAGAACCATTAGAGGGACAAAACATGAAATATCTCATGAAATCTTAAAAGGTTTATTTTATAACCATTTTTCCTAAAGGTGTATGTGCAGGAAAAAGAAACCAAGGAGATGAAATTTGTACTCCTGTGCACAAATGCACAAGGCTATTTGATGTAGAACAATTACTTGTGTCTAAATCTATTCTACATATGCTATCTGATCTGTACTTTGCCGTGTTTCTTGTTATTGTTTATGTATCGTATGCTACCCATATGTCTGGACATCAAACTGAAGTGCTTTGTTTTCCCTTGACTTGCTCTTTTACTGAACTTTTGCGGTTACTCCTAGCTCTTTAATTATCATCAATTGAAGTTCTCCTCAATTTCAGTGAAACCTTTGTACATGACTTTTGTATCTTTTATTTATCAGTTATTGAGCATCTGCTATGTACCAGGGACTGCTCATTCATTTGTTCAACAAGCATGATTTGTGTGCCTGTCCTAGGACCTAGGAATAAAAGAATATATAAGATACATTCCCTGCCCTCGAATAATTTATAGTTATGTGATATTTATTTATTTAGTTTTGGGGACAGGGTCTCACTCTGTTGCCCAGGCTAGAGTTCAGTTGTGTCATCATATCTCACTGCAACTTTAAATTCCTGGTCTCAAGTTATCCTCCTGCCTCAGACTCTTGAGTAGCTGGGACTACAGGCATGTGCCACCATACCTGGCCAATTTATCTATTTTTTGTAGAGATGGGATCTCGCTATATTGCTTATGCTGGTCTTGAACTCCTGGCCTCAAGTGATCCTCCCATCCCAGCCTCCCAAAGTGCTAGGAGTATGAGTGTGAGCCACCATGCCCAGCCAGTTAGGTGAAATTTAAAATCTAGACCATGGAAATATAATAATCAGGGGCTACAGTGTCTGTCATCTGCAAGGAGCAACTAATCCAGCATTGCCTACAGGAGGGATTGAGATTGTTAGATGTATTAATAGTTTAGTTGAGGCATTAAAGACCAGAAAGAATTAGTCCATCCAATGGGGGAGTGAGGATGGTATACAAAAAGAAGGGAGTGGGGTATTTCTAGGCTCAGAAAGGAAAAAGAGTATATTAGTCTTCTGGGGCTGCCATAACAGATTATAGCAGATTGAGTGGTTTAAACAACAGAAATTTATTTTTTTACAATTCTGAAATCTGGAAGGCCAAGATCAAGGTGCTAACAGAGTTGGTTTCTGTTGAGGACTTTTTTCCTGGCTTGCAGACTGACTGTGTCCTCACAGGGCCTTTCCTCTATGTGCATGCTCCTCGTGTTTCTTCTTATAAAGCCAGCAGTCCCATTGGATTAAGGCCCCACCCTTATGAGCTCATTTAACCTTCATCATCTCCTTAAAAATCCTATCTCCAAATACAGTTACATTGAGGGTTAGGCTTTCACATATGAATGCGGGGTGCAGTTTGGTCCATAACAGAAGATAATGGACTTATTTCATCAGTTTAGTAGGGCTTAAGTTTAGTCAGTGAGTAAAGGAATGGGAACGATCATAACACTCGTGAATGTCAGACTACGCATCTGAGGTTAATAAACCTTAGGCACTTGTGAGCTATTGAAGGATTCTGTAGGATGAACTATGGTGATGAAGTTTGCTCTTTGTAAGGTCATTTTGGTTGCAGGATGAAGGATGAATGGAGGCAGGATCGGTGGCAGAGGCAAGGCCAGTTGCAGAGAGACTGAGAGTGTGGCATTCAGCCAGGCCAGGGACAATGGTGACCTGAATCAGAGGTGAAGAGATTAGGGAGACCTCTAGGAAGTAGAATTGATAGGAATTAATTAACTGTGTACAAAGAGTGAGGAAGGGAAAGTTGTTGAGGTTGACTTTGTACTATTTGGAATAACTAAGTAGATAATGAGCTAAAAAATAAAGGAAAATACTGGAATTTAGGGGTTAGGCAGGAGATGATATAATCAACTTCAACATGGTAAGTTTATGGTAAGTGGACTATCCAAAGGAAGAAGTCTAGATTGATATATAAGCCTGAATCTCAGAAAAGAGATCTTGGATGAGATCAGTTTGAAATTATTTAGAATGTGGGCAAGTTCAGAGTTTGAGCCATGAGTGTAAATGAAATTACCTAGATTAATGTAAAATGAGAAAAGATTGAAAAAAACTACAAACAGAAAAGTAGGGAGTAGTGTTGTTTGTGTTAAGAGTAGAGGAAGACAATTCCTTCCTTCCTTTTGGTGGATTTATGAAATATAATTCAAATATCATTCTAATTGTGACTTTGAGTCAATACTCCCAATAAAGAACAAATTATATTTGTATTATGATTTACCAAATAAATTGCATTACAAAGACTTATTTTTGTAGTACTTACATATTTTTATTCTCTCTGATTTAAATTACAATCTGTGATTTGATTTTCAGCTTAAGGTCTTTTAAAATCTAATTATTATTTTGGCTGCATTAATTTTCCAAGTGTTCCAATTAGCCTGAGATTAAAGCCTAAATCCCTATTAACTAGTAACGGAGTTTTAAAATTTTGAGTAACTCCAGTAATGCACTCAAATCTTGGAAAATTTGACTTTCTAAACATTACATTGTTCTGTGCTTTTGATTTTAAGTTGCATAACTTAAAGCAGTATCTTGAAGCAGTATCAGGAGATACAGATTCCTGTTCTTGGTGGGGATATTCATCACTGTGGTGTCTCATTTATAATAAACACACACACACACACACACACACACACACACACACACGGTTATATCTTCGGTCTCCCTGAGGGGAGGATATTTACTGTGATTGGCTTCAGGGAACTGAGGAAACTATCAGGGGAAGGAAGAGACCCATCCAGCTGGTAACAGTGATTCTTGAGACTTGGCACATTCATTCTTTGAATATTTATCTACTGTGTCTTTGAGCATCTATCTACTGTTCCACTACGGTGCTAAGCACAATGAATACGGAAAACAGCAGTGACTAGAACTTACATGGAGCTTACAGCATATCTATCTTCGGTTTCCACCCCACTCCCCAGCCCAGCTTCACTGAGGTATGATTGACAAACAAAACACTGTATATATTTAAGGTGTATGATGTGGTGATTTGATATACATACACATTATGAAATGATTACCACAATCAAGCTAATTAACATATCCATTGCCTCACTTCATATTGTTACTTTTTTTTTTTTTTTTTTTGGTAGTAAGAACACTTCAGATCTACTCTCTTAGCAAATTTAAAGTATACAACACATCATCATTAGCTGTAGTCATCATGCTGTACGTTAACTCTCCAGAACACAGTCATCTTACAACTGAAAGAGTGTACCCCTTGACCAACATCTCCCCATTGCTCCCACCTCAGGTCCCTGGTTACCACCATTTCACTTGCTGTTTTTGTGAACTTGACTTTTTTAGATTCCACATTTAAGTGAGATCATGCAGTATTTGTCTTTCTGTGTCTGGCTTATTTCACTTGGCGTAACGTCTCCAGTTTCATCCAGCCTGTTCCAAGTGGCAAGATTTACTTCTTTTTAAAGGCTGAATAATATTCCATTGAGTATATTAATACATACTATATTTTCTTAATTCATCTGTTGACAGACATTTAGGTTGTTTCCATATCTCGGCTATTCTGAATAATGCTGCAATGAACATGGGAGTGCAGATATCTCTTTGAAATAATGATTCCATTTTCTTTGGATATTCCTTGCCAGCATCTCTACCTTGTGCACATACCTGAAAATACTGCTCCATAAACCTTTTCCCTGCAACATAAGAACAAGATGGCCTAGGCTTTTTGCTTGTAGCTATCTGTAGAGGAAGCCATTGTAACTCAACTTTTAATGCCATCACCTGCATGATGGATTGTTGAGGGCAACTATTCTGTGACCCAAATCTTGTCTGACAATGGTGACAGTATTGGCCTGGACTAAGATCGGCAGCCATGGAATCAACTGTTCTCAGGCTCAACAGGGTAGGAATAAACACAGTCCTAGGGTTCTCTTTGAATTGTTGTTTCCAAACCTCTGTTCATAGGTTCTACCGCTCTAGCCTTGAATATTCAAGAATATAGGAGATATTAGCTGAAGCAAGGAGAGCAGATGGGAGATACTTTTCATTAACTGAAAAGTGACAACACTTTCAACCCTATAAACTATGGTAAAAATTCCAAGGCATCCACTACCCCTTGAATTCGATTCCCACAGACTTTTGCATCATTGTTTTGAAAAATTAGACTAATTTAAGATAAGCAGCACTGTTGTACCTTATCTATATTACATACTTGCCTTTAAGGAAATGTAAATGGATGGTGTTTACAGACGAAATAGAAAGGACTTCTAAAAATTTGTATCTAATGCTTTGGCTGATCTGTTAAATAATATATATAGTGCTTTCATTTAGATAATGTAGGAAAAGAAAAGGCTATAAAAATTTTCATATTAGGTTTTCTTTTTTAAAATGTGAAAAGAGAGAGCTGTTAGGTTAATATACAATCACTTTAATAAAAAATATTCCCAAGTATCAAATGAATAAATGTTTTCATAGTCCATTATTTTTCCTATTTGCCATGCAGTATATCTGAAAAACAAAGCAATTAGAAAATTCAGAAATACTTGAAATTGGAAATGCATATTGTTATTAAACTGGCCTAAGAATGTCATGATTTTTCCTCAGGGGTACTTCGGTAGCTTGATAGATCATAGATGGTAAGTTATTATCAAATGCTGACAGAGAAGGCTGTGATTTGAAAGCTTCCTTAGGAATTCCATCTATAATTTCTGTTAACATTTGACAGAGTTTCATGGCATTAGAACCACAAAGTTCATTGAAATTCAACATTGGCAGAGTTTCTTGCATATACCTCATTTAGAGATAACATTTCTGTTTCCTGACACAGAGATTCAGAATGAATATCTCAGGAAGGAGAAAAAACAAAACAGAAACTACAAAAAACTCATTTCAAAATAAAATCAAGCACACCAGAACAAGTACCATACTGGGAAACATTTTAAGTGGAGAAAAAGGAGCAGATTTAATTGATAGAAAACAGACTTTTGTACTCAAGTTCAAACAACTCATCTTTTCTTTATTGTCTAGGCAGTACCAAATAAATTTAAAAAGTAAGTAGTAACAACTCAAATTGCTCTAGGGCTGTTTTGTCAGCCTCAGTAGTTCTAGGAAGCACAATTAAAACTGTAACTATTTCACAAACGTTAACCTTTCAACAGCTTTTGCAAGTTGTTTTAAGATATGCATGACCAGGAATTTTCCAATCTATTGACTTTTCCCCCTTTCTATACCTATGTGGATACATTTATTCAATTTATGTAAACAGCCACTTTAAGGTAAACTGGGATAATTCAATTTGACAATTCCTAAGTATGATCTTATGTACATTTGGTATCAGGCTGAAAAGTAATCAGAAAACTTTCCCCCTGCCCCATGGGTTTTTCGGGAACAACAAAAAAAACATAGTAGTATTAGTATATACTGTATCTTCTAAATGGGTCTCCTGATGAGGAAATAGCACACAAGCTCACTGGACCAAGATATGAAGTAGGCAATGTGCTTGTTGATTTTTAGAAATTATATTTTGCTAAACAAAGGTGGGCAATATTTTACCGAACAGTAAGCAGTTTTTTTTTCTAGTGGAGCTTCTAAAAAACAAAACATTAATAGTTAAAGTTCTCTTTATGAGATTCTACCCATTAAAATTGCTCAGAACATACAGAATGTTTAAATCAGTACCATTACTTTTATATTTCCTAAAAGATGACAGAATTCTTTCTGTTGGGGAGATATTAAAATTTACACAGTGAATATGTACTACATGCTTATTATTTGACAACCATTGTGCTGTTTTTCTAAATAAGAATAAAAACTGGACACGCAGGCTAACACTGGATTCGTGTGCACTTGCATTTTCCTGTATGTCACCTGTAACTTCCAACCTCCAAATATGTAATGAACTATAAATTCATTTTCAGGTTATGGATACCATATGATAGTTGTATTCTGAATGTCAAACTTGGAATTTCCAGAAAGAAATAATAGTTGATGTTATGGGAACAAAAGGATAAAACATTTGCAGTGTGATCATTCTACCTATGAAATTTATAGACTCTGTCCCTATGAGCCACCGGGAATAATGCCCTTTAGATTATGCACCTTTATGAATGTTAGAATTGTGACTAAAAGGCCCATTGCACTCTGAAATGTCTCACGTCAAAGAGCCCAGTTTCTGGTTTCTATTTTGCACTTCTAAGTGTTTTCTGGATTCTTTGGAATGCCTTGTCTGCAATGGCTGTGCCATTATTGTAGCTTAATCTGTGCCTTCCTTGCAATTTTATTTCTAATTAGTTGTTGCCTGCTTGGAGATGAAAGCCATTTTTACACCTTAAAGGGCAATGTGAACTTAATGAAAATATGCTGATTCAAGTTAAAGATGTTTCCTTTATGAGTAAGGGCATTGAAGGTTAACCCTGACCTTCTCAGAGGAAAATTGCTGTACTGTGTTTCAGGGAAGATTATGTATTACCATATTTCTTTCAGCTAAATCAGGCACATAATTTCAGGGTGAAAAGAGCTGTTTTCTTTAGAGTTGCCTAAACACGAGTTGGTTTAAAAAGCTGCAAAAATAAATCCTTGGCAGCAATAACAATACGAGGACAGAATGTAGTGTGCTACCTGGAGCCACACTGGTGCAGAGGACCTGCCTTCCTGTCTCTTTTTCTCTAGATGGGGAAATGATGTCCCCTCTGGAAATAAGTAACTTACAAAATTTCTTTATGTCTCTTGCAGTCTCCTGTAGTGGACACTGTGATGTGCCTTGATGCTCCTATAAGGGGCACTTGTTGGTCTAGCTGCTGGGAATGCTTTAGATCAGCACCCTTACCTTTTAGGCACCAGGGACTGGTTTCATGGAAGACAATTTTTCCACGGGGCAGAGGGGGTGTGTTTGTGGGGAGGCAGAGCTCAGGCGGTGATGCCAGCGGTGGGGAGCAGCTGTAAATACAGATGAGGCCTTTGCTCCCTCACCTGCCGCTCACCTCCTGCTGTGTGCCCCCCACCCTCATTTTCTAAGTTTCATGGAAGACAGATTTTTCCATGGAGGGGATAGGAGGTGGGGCGGGGGGGAGGCGACGGAGCTCTATGGCCTGGTCCCTATAGGGACTGGTACTGGTCTGTGGACTGGGAGTTGGGGACCACAGCTGTAGGTCTGTTGGTTGTCAGCCCCTTCCAAAATTGCCTCAGCTGCAAAGAGTGGTCCTGCCCAAGGACAAGCTTCTCAGCAGCAATCTACATCAGATGACTGGTCACTTCAGCCAAACTAGAGTGATTTTGAAGGGCCATCTTGTTTAAGGGTTGCCTGTGAGAAAAGAGAAGAGAAAGAAGAAGAGAGGAGAGGAGAGGGGAGGGGAGGGGAGAAGAGGAGAGGAGAGGAGGAGAGGAGATATAGCTTTCACTTAAATTCGCCTGTTTGCCACCTTTGCTTTTTCTTTCTCTGTATATACACATGTGCATGGGAATTGCTAAACTTTTGAGTTTCCAGCCTTGTAATGCATCAATCACCCTGAAATACATAATCATTTATTTTCTAAAAATAAGGACATTCTCCTGCATAGCCTCAATAATATTGCTACTATCAAGGGCTGTAACACTGATAATATACAATCCTCTAATATACAACTTATATTTTAATGTTCCCAGTTGTCCCAATAATGTCTTTTATTGCTGTTTTTCACCACTGAAAATCCATCAAGACTTACACATCACATTTTTTTGTCTCTTTAGTCTTTTTTAACCTGCAACAATTTCTCCACCTTCTTTTTTGAAAAAAAAGTAATAATCTTATGTGCTATTGACATGTTTTAATAATTGAGGACAGTTGTTTTGTAGAATGCCATAAAATCTGGGCTTAATTCTTTCTTTATAATTAAGTTCATATCAACATTTTTGAAAATAATACTACATAATGTGATATTGTGTCCTTCTCAGTACATTGCATCAGAAAGCATATAAACCTGTTTTCTTTCTGGTTTTGGCATTTTTTTTTTTCCTCCTCAATTTTTAGGATTTCTTTATATATCAGATAAGTTATCACTTTATTTGCTGTATATATTACAAATGTTTATTCCTTGTTGGTCATTTGCCTTTTGAATTTGCTTATAATGCCTTTTTTGCCATGCAAAATGTTTTAAATAGTCAAAATTATTATTTTACTTGTACCACATCTGGATTTTGAGTATAAAGGAATTCCATTATGTTTTCTTCAAGTATATATGTGGTTTTAATTTTTTGGTACGTTTAGATATTGTGATGTTTAATTTTATGCATCAATTTGACTAGGCCATGCCACCCAGATATTAGATCAAATGTTATTCTGGATGTTTCTGAGAAGGTGTTTTTTGGATGAGATTAACATTTAAATCAGTAGACCTTTAGTAAAGTGGATTATCCTCCATAATGCACATGGGCCTCATGCAATCATTTGAAGGCCTGAATAGAACAAAGACTGATTATCCTTAGCAAGAAGGAATTCTACCAGCAGATTGTCTTTTGACTCAAACTGATACTCTTCGCCAAGTCTCCAGCCTGCCAGCCTATCTCATCCAATTTTGGACACACCAAACCTCCATAAGTGCATGATCTAATTCCCTAAAATAAATCTTTATATATATATATATGTATATATATCCTTAAAAATAAATCTTTATATATATATATCTCCTGTTGTTCTGTTTTTCTGGAGGACACTAACTAATATGTATACCTTATCCACTTGGAATTTACTGTGATGTATGTTGTGAGGAATGGATCCCATTTTATCTGCTATCCAAATGGATATTCAGTGTGTCAACACTGTTTTTTAAAATGTCTATCATTTCTCAGCGATTTGAGATTTGCAAATCTTAAATATAGCATCCAACGAGTTCTGACAAATCAGTGTACCCTGTGACCCCAGTAAAGTTTTCTCATTCTCTTTCCCCACTCACACTGTTGTCCAAAGGCAATTGTTTTGATTTTTTTCTCACCATACCGTAGTTTTGCTTATTCTAGGACTTCACATAAATGAGATCATACACTAAGTACACTTTTGTGTAAAGTTTCTTTCTCTAAGCAATATGTTTTTATAGGCATCCATGTTGTGTGTGTAAGTCATTTCTTTTCTTTGCTGAGTAGTACTCCATTGCATAAATTTACTGTATTTCTTACTGATGAGCACTTGGACTGTTTCCAGTTTTTGGCTATTATGCATTAAGCTGTTACGAACATACTTGAATAACTATTTTGGAGATATACATTTTCATTTCTCTTGGGTAACTATCTAGGGGTAGAATTGTTGGGGCATAGGGTAGGCAAATGTCTAGTTGAATAGGGAACTTCCATTCTTTTATGTAATGTATGCAAGTTTCAGTTGCTTAAGCTTTGCTGTTGTCAGTCTTTTAAATTTTAACTAATCTAGTGAAAGTGCAGCAGCAGTAGAGTTCTTCTTTGTTAGGTTTTATTTTTAAAGTTTTTCTTGCATTTTTTCCCATATGAGCTTTAGAGTAAACTTGTCTTACTCCAGAAAATAACTGTTGGTATATTTTTGAGAGCATATTAAATTTATATTGTTTGGGGAAAATAAATTTGGGGAGTAATCTTTTCCAGTGACAAGGGATGCTTTTATTTGCTTAAATCTACTTTTGTGTCTTTCAGGAATGTTTTTAAAATTTCCTCTTTTTCCCCATATTTCTTACTAAGTTTACTCCTAAATATTTTATTTTTGTGTTGCTATTGTGAATGTATTTTCTCTTTCATTGTATCACCAAATGGTTATTTTATTTCTATATGTATAGATTTTATATATTAACAAATAAATGTATACTATTTAGATATAAATTTTAACCCTGCCACCTTAATGAATTATTTTCTTTTGTGAATTAGTTTCATGATTGTTCTCTTGGATTTTCTAGATATACTGTCATATGATTTGTAAATAGAGGAAATTTGAGAGTTTTTCCAGTTCTTATGATTCTTAATAGTTTTCAATTTTCTGATTGCGTTGGTATTTGCCTATCCTAAAATGTTAAATAGTGATGATGAATTTTGGAACCCTTACTTTATTCATGACATTAGTGGGAATGTCTGTATTATTTACCTATTCAGCAAGATGTTGGTTTTAGGACTGAAGTATAAATTTTTGTATATTAATTCAGATAGATAGCTGAGAGATAAATAGATATAGTGTGTACATATACAGATAGATATGTGTATGTAAGTTTATCTATGTACCTATCTATCTAATCTATCTATGTAATCATGCTAAGGAAGTATCTATTAATATAGTATCCTATTTTTATTAAGTATTTTATCAGGAATGGGTAATTTGTAAACACATTTTCAGCATCAAGGAGAAATCATAAACTTTTTAGAAATATAGTAATATTTCTGTAATGATTTCCTATTACAAATTATGTTTTCATTTCTAAATTAATTCCCACCTAGTTATGATGTATTATTTGTTTAATTTGATATTGGATTCTGTGCTAATATTTTATTTAGGGTATTTGCTTTAATATTAATGAGATTTAGTTTTTAGTTTTCTTTCTTGTGCTATCTTTGTCATGTTTATGTTTTGTGGTTACAATTGATACAAATTTTGCAAGTTTTTTTTTCTTTTTTATATACCCTGAAACAACTTATGTAGTATTAATATTATCTAGTCTTTAAGATTTGGTAAAATTTACCTGTAAAACCATCTTGACTCAGTGTTTTTGTTTATTTTGTTTTGGATTTTTTTTGTGTGTGGGGGGGTAGTTCTTTGGTAAATATTTTTATAATATTTCTTCTGTGGATATTTGTTTGAGTTAGCTTTTTATTTTTACCAGGGAAAATTTTGGTAAAATAATTTTTTTATGAAAATTATTGATCTCATCTAGGTTTTCAAATTTATTACAAAGGACAATACAAAGTAAGCTCTTTGGGTTTTAAAATTTCCTCTGTTAAAATTTTTCTTTAATGAAATAATCACTGAAGATGAGAAAAATTCTCATTTTGTGTATTCGAGATTTCCCTCTTTTTTCAAAATTAGGGAAGCTAAATTCGTCTATTTTTGCTTACTTTTTCAAAGAAGCAGTGTTTTCATTTATTTAGTAGTCCTACTGTTTTTCTATTTTTTATTTTGGCCTTTATCTTAATTGCATTGTATCTCATTTATTTTCATTTTTATTGAAAAATTTTTATTGTCCATTAAATGTATATACTTTCTTCTAATTAGTGCTTTAAATGCACCCCATGAATTCTGAAATTCAGAATTTTTTTTATTACTTTTTAAGAAATGCTGCACTTAAAGCTGTATTTTCTTTTTTACCCAAGATTTGCTTAATAGAAGCTTTTAAAATTTCCAGGTGGATGGGCCTTTACATTTTTTTTTTTTTGAGACAGGGACTGGCTCTGTCCCCCAGGTTACAGTGCAGTGGCATCATCATAGCTCACTGCAACCTCAAACTCCTGGGCTCAAGCAATCCTCCTGCCTCAGCCTCCCGAGTAGCTGGGACTACAGGTGCATCACCATGCCCGGCTAATTTTTCTATTTTTATTAGAGACGGGGGTCTCGCTCTTGCTCAGGCTGGTCTTGAACTACTGACCTCAAACATACCTCCCACCTTGACCTCCCAAAGTGCTAGGATTACAGGTGTGAGCCATGGCACCCAGCCCCTAAAATATTTTTTTTATATTACTTTCCACTTGAAAATATCTTTTGTATTGAATACAATTAAAATTATTGAGGCTTTCTTTGTGTGATAGTGGTCACATAGAATATTTTTTTGTGTCTGCTTCATGTGTAATTTACAGTTAGAAAATAATTACATTTTCTTCTATTATCAGAGTGCAACATTACATGAGCTATCCATAAGATGTACCTATTGATTATATTGTTTAGGTAATATGTATACTTATATATATTTTTGTCCACTTGAGCAGCTTTGGACAGACTTGTATATAAAAGTCTCCTATTATTTCCTTGAATATCCTGTTTCTCCTATTTTTCCTTGAATATTCTATTTCTACTTTATGAAGGTAGTTGCTGTGCTATTTGGCACACAGATATAACTGTTATATCTTCATTGAAATTTGCAATATTAGCATTATAAACTCTCCTTTGTTGCACATAATGCTCTTTTAATAAACAATTACTTTGTTTATAATTTTGAAACAACTTGTACCTTTTTATAAAAATAAATCATTTATTTCACCCAGATTTTCAAATTGATTTACTATGAGTTGACCAAATTCATATCTTGGGAATCTTTTGGTTTCCTGGGTATCTTTGGTTATTTTTTCAGTTTTAAAGTTTTATGTTTTATATAGTCATACTAATTTTCTTTTTCTTTTTGTCCTGAATTCAACCTTGGGTGATTTTAAGATTGCTAATCTTGCACTCTTTTTGTTTACATTGGTCTTGTATACTTTTCCCTATCATGTTATTTTCAAACTTTTTGAGACACTTTGTTTTTAGTTTCTGTCTTTTTTAAGCATTTAGTTGACTTTTGCTTTGTTCAAACTGAGACTTTTTTTCTTTTAATAGGAGTGTGGTTAGCCTGTCTGTATTTGTTAAAGTGACATATTTGCTTGGGCTTAGTTCTTTTACAGTACTTTATATTAGGCTTTTACTTTTAATAGCTTCTTTGATTTTTTTTATTATGAGTTTTTTTTTTTTTTTGGCTTTGTCTTGTGTATGGATTCTTTCTGATAATTTTGAAGTTTGTCCCCTATTTTCAGTTCTTTTAGTGATTACATTTATACCGTAATTTTATATAATATACTTACTATTACTCTGCATCTTTAGGCAGTAACTATTAAATACTCATTTTGAGCAATGACAAAATTGTTATAATTTTCCCAATCTCTTCTCTTTATTTCCACTATGAAATTACAGAAGAACATAATCTTTTTCTCAGCTTTACTATGTACCATTACATATTTAAATAAAATTATATCTTTATTACACTTTTATCAGTTTTTAAAAATATACTTTAATCACTAGATACTAAAGATGAGGAAATAAAATACTTACACCACTCTCCATCTTTTCTCCTTTTACCTCCAATTTTTGGTTAATATATTTTTGCTTTATTTTTATGGTTTGCAATATTTTCTTTTGATTTCGTAAACTTTGTAAATTCTCAGCTGTTTGGTTTTGTCTTAGAGTTAAATGAATGCAATCCTTTTCCTATAGTTTCTCTATTAGTCTTTAGTTGGCTTTATGAGTTTCCTTAAGAAGGTCGCATGGGATTTAGAATTCCTGCACGTGTAAAAATGTCTATCTTCTGTCTTTGTTTGCATTCACAGTTTCCTAATTATAAAGTTTTTTGTTTTACACTTTCTTTCCGTGAAAACATTGTAAGCATTTGCCAATCTTTTCTACCGCTGAAAAATACTGAACACATTGGGTGTGTGGATAGATTTACTTTAACCATGACTTCTCCATGATCATGGTTAATAGGTATAGGAAGCTCCGAAATCTCCAGTTTCTCTCCCCCAATCTGTCTCCAATCTCACCAATCATGTCAAGTATGTTGTTGTGTTTCCTTGTGGAAACCCTGATATACCATAGTACCAAATGGCATCCAAAGAAGCTTTTCCTGCCATCCTGTGTGTTCCATTTCCTTTGTTTTAAACAGAGAAGATTTTAAACAAAAGATATCACTGCTTTTGCAACTGAGGATGCAATCCCTACTTAAAGATGACTATGCCCTGCTGGCTTTGCTTGAAATCTGCAGGTTTTCTCATTGATATCTTCCTATACACCTCTCTTCTCTTTGCTACATTTTGCAATTCTTCCATAAATACTGCTATTTAGGGTTAGATAGAGTGCCCTGTAATTTTGGAAAGCTAAAAGAATTTGCATTTCTTTTTCTTCAGTTATGCTCATCATTTTTGAGGGATTTCTAAGAGTTGAAAGAAACAGGACTATAAGTACTGTACTTTGTTCTTTGACTTCTTAGTACTGGAGGGCTATAAAAAATGTAATGAGGTCAGGAACAGTGGGTCATGCCTATAATCCTACCACTTTGGGAGGTCGAGGCAGGAGGATCACATGAAGCCAGGAGTTCAAGACCAACCTAAGCAACATAACAAGAACTTGTCTCTACAAAAAAAAAAAAAAAAAAAAAAAGGAAAATTAGCCAGGTGTGGTGGTGCATGCCTGTAGTCCCAGCTACTTGGGAGGCTGAGACAAGAGGATTGCTTTAGCCAAGGAATTAGAGGTTGCAGTGAGGTAAGATGCCATGCACTCCAGCCTGGGTGACAAAAGTGTAATGAATCTTAACTAATACAAAAAATCAACAAGGATGATGCTAAGACCCTTAGGTGCGTGTAGCTTATGAAACTGCTAGCAAACACAGAAGTGCTTAAGGTATGCAGCATAGACTTTGAGGAATAAACTCAATCTTAGCCTTTTGTGCATGAGGGTGCATTCTGCTTTATTGAGATATAATTTATATACAAGAAAATTTACTGGGACCTAACTTTATATTACTGTTTGCTTTCCACAATTTTTTAAATCTCTCTTTTCTCATAATCACCATTTACTTTTATCATACTTTCTTCCATGTGCTGTATCAAATAGAAAGTTTTGGCCACAGGTAACAGCAAACCCAACTCGAAATGATTTGTTCCAGTGGTTCTCAAACTTCCAGGGCCCATCAGGATCACCTGCCCAGAATTTCACGTTCTGTAGCTTCGGGGTTTTCTGGCAAGTTCCCAGGTGATGGTGATGCTGCTGATTTGGAAACCACACTTTGAGAACTGCTGGGTTACACTATTGGGAGATTTGTTATCTCACAGTGAAGGATGGTAAGGTAACTCAATGGCTGGCTAATTTTATATTTCAATGATAACATTATTCTTTATTTTCAGAAATATAGATTGTCTCTCTCAATGGAGGAAACTATTTGCAGCACCTCAGGGGACAACAGTGTTCAGAGTCAAGGGGGAAATTAAAAGTCTAATCCTCCTTGTTTCTTTAAGAGCTGCCTTTCCATGAAGCACTTTCATTGGTGAAAATTAGGCAACATAATTTTTTCTGAACCTATTAAATAACAAGGAGGATGAAGTTCCTATTCATTGTTAGATTGAACTAATCAAAACTCACTTCCTGGATCTGTCCCCAGTTTGAATGAGGCATGAGCTTGGGGCTGAAAGTGGTGAGGGTTAACTTGCCTAGATGGACAAAGTGGCACAGCTATAAGTTATTGTACCTACAGGTTTCCAAAGGCCTTTTCACAGTTTGGGCCCAGGCTTTCCCAGTTTATATTCATCTGTTCAGTAGTTAAAATCTAAGTGTTAAATGCCACATTAACACTTCCTTGTTAATTAGCAAGAACAACAATGTCTCAATTGATTCTTTCAAATTTACAAGTTCTATTCTTCCTGTCTTTCAGAGCAGCAGTCTCCAAACTTTTTGGCACCAGGGATCTGTTTCATGGAAGACAATTTTTCCACGGACCTCAGGGGGCAGGGGGCAGGGGGCAGGGGGATGGTTTTGGGATGATTCAAGCACATGACATTTATTGTGCAGGAAAACCTCTCTGCTAATGATAATGTGTATTTGCGGCTGCTCCCCAGCGCTAGCATCACCACCTCAGATTATCAGGCATTAGAGTCTCATAAGGAGCGCACAACCTAAACCCTTTGCATGTGCAGTTTACAGTAGAGTTCCCACTCCTATGAGAATCTAATGCCACCGCTGATCTGACAGGTGGTGATGCGAGTAATGGGGAGTGGCTGAAAATACACATGAAGCTTGGCTGGCTCCCTTGCCCGCCACTCACCTCCTGCTGTGCAGCCTGGTTCCTAACAGGCCACAGACTGGTAGCAGCCTGTGGCCCAGGGGTTGGGAACCATAGTTTTAGAGAAATCAAACTCTATACAGTTTCTATGTTAGTTGTGCAAAATATTTCTGTAACAAATATATATGATATATTTTCTGATTCTGGAATAAACTTCAAATAAGCTTTCTTCAGCTGAAATTCTGAACTACCTTTTTTGTTGTGGGTCTTTATATTTTACTGCTTTATTTGTTCATGATTAATTCACAATGGCCTTGTCCTCTGCAGGTAATTGCAACTTGTTTCTTTTATAATAAAGAGAACAGAGAATTTTATAATGGAACTTGATACATGTTAAATAACTATCGTATCTAATATTATTATTTGATATGCATTTATAGAGGTATACAAAAATAAATAATTTGCTTGATAAAAATGAACATATGCCCATTTTATCACAATCAGATCTGTAAATTGAACATTACAGTCAGCCTTCCCTATCTGAGAGTTCTGCATCTGCAGATTCAACCAACCACAGATCAGAAACATTTGAAAAATAAAAACAATAAAAATAACAATTTGAAGGAAATCAGAATATTTTACCCTAAAGTATATTTCCTTGACATATTTTGAGGTGGCTGCCACAGATCCAGCAGGCAGAAGTAAGGCTGCAGGGCTGTCTGTTGTGGGGGAAATTTGCATCTGTAGAGAATTTCTATTAATGCAGCCAGATTTTTCCTTATGTGATCTAGGAAAGATTAACTGAGAGTCTCACTGTTAAAGGTCTGAAAAGAAAACATTTTCCTCCTTGCTACCTGGGAGGCTTCATTTACATAACAAGAGGGACCCAAGCCTCTTCCTTTCTCTCTTCTATAACCTGTCTTGTCACTAAAACATGTTTTGCCACAATTTATGCCCCCATTCTTCAGAAACTTCAATACCACACTGGAGTGTTGAGTCTTCATTCTGAAGGCTCCCATGTATACATGTTGAATAAATGCGTATGCCCTTTTCTCCTATTAATCAATGTGCTTCATGTCAGTGATTTTTCAGTGTACCTTTAGGGGACCAAGGGCCTTGGTCCCTACAAATACAACAATAGAAAATACAAACAGGGGCCAGGTGTGGTGGTTCACACCTGTAATCCCAGTACTTTAAGAGGCCAACTCAGGAGGATTGTAGGAGGCTGGGAGTTTAGGACCAGCCTGGGCAACATAGGGAGATCCTGTCTCTACCGTTACAGCAAGTGTTTCAGCGGGTGGTTCCGAGGACAAACCCAGCGGCACACAGAGGGTAGGAGAATTACAGTTTATTCAGGGGCGGGCTCAGAGGGATCTCGCCACCAAATTCTGAGCCCCGTGTACCCGGTTTTTTCCACTTTTATTAGGTTGGGGTGGTCCGAGGGGTGGGGTCTCAGTGGCTGATGCAATTGGTAAGCATGATTGCAGAAGCCAGGTAATAGATCGTGGTCTTCCTTATCACTACAAAAAAAATTAAAAATTAGCTGGGTGTGGTGGAGGTGGGGCAAGGGGGTTGTGCATTCCTGTAGTCTCAGCTGTTGGGGCAGCTGAGACAGGAGTTTTAGCTGCAGTGAGCTAGAATCATGCCACTGCATGCCAGACTGGATGACAGAGCAAGACCTTGTCTCTCTAAAACAAAAAGGAAAAAAGATCCGCCCCCCCCCCCAGGAAACAAATAAAAAATCAATACAGTATAACAACCATTTACATAGCATTTACATTGTATCAGGTATTATAAGCAATCTAGAGATGATATAGTATATTGGAGGATGTGCACGGGTTATATGCAAAACTATGCCATTTTATATAAGGAACCTCAGAATTGGTGGATTTTGTATCCGCAGGGGTCCTGTAGACACTGAGGGATAACTCCATACATATACTAAAAGAAGTCCCTTTCCTATGTTCTCCGAACCCCCAACCCCTCTCTTCTCCCCAAGGGGAACATAGATTAGTTTTGCTAATTTTTGAATGTATTATAAATAGAAACACTTAGTAGGAGTTTTGTGTCATGCTTCTTTAGTTCAACCTTATGTATGAGATTTCCTGTTTTTTTCTCCTGGCAAATGATTGAACCAATTTCTACTCCCAGTAGTAGTGTATGAAAGTTCAAGCAGTTTCATATCATGGCAATGCTCATTTTCTATATTTAACTGTAGCAATTCTAGTGCATGTGTATAGCACTTATTCTGGTTTTAATTTACATTTCTCTTATGGGTAATGAGGCAGAGTTTTCATCCCAAGTTTAATGTCTTTAATACATATAAGACTATTTTGATTTTTGTTTTTTCTCATTAGTTTTGCTAATTTGCACTTTTGTAGTTACTTGTCTTTTCATCAGAATTTTCATATATTTGGCATATAATTGTTTATAATAGCTTATTATCTTTTAAATGTTTATAAATTCTACAGTGATACCTCTTTCATTTTTAATATTTATTTGTACCTTATTATTTATTTATTTTTAATTTTTTGCTACTTTTTTTTTTTTTTTTGCTGGGGTTTTGCTACTCGTATTTGCCCTTTCAAAGAGCATAACTTCGGTTTCATTGGCTTTCTCTATTGAGCTTTTTTTCTTTGCTCAATTTTCACTTTTTTCATCTTAATTTCCTCTCTTCTACTATCTTTGGGTTTAATTAACTATTTATCCCCCTACCTTGTTGGGATGGACACTGCCATGGTTTGAATGTTTCCCCAAAGTTCGTATGTTGGAAACTTAATCCCCAATGCAACAGGGTGAGAGGTGGGAGCTTTAAGAGGCAATTAAGTCATGGAGGCTATACGCTCATGCGTGGATCAATGCTGCTATTGCAGTAGTTTGTTATCATTAGATAGGTTTGTTATAAAAGAGAGCTTGGCCTTCTCTTGCACTTTCTTATGCTCTCTTGCTTTTCCGCCTTCTGCCATGGGAATGACACAGCAAAAAGGCCCCCACCAGATGTGGGCCCCTTGACCTTGGACTTCTTGGTCTCCAGAACTATAAGAAATAAATTGCCTTTCTTTAGAAATTACCCAGTCTCTGGTATTCTGTTATAGTAACACAAAATGAAGACTGATACACATATAATTTATTATAAACCTTTTTTCTTTGAATATGTATATTTAAGATTTGAATTACTTTAAATTTTTATTTATAAAAATATCTCTAATTTTTATTGATAGTTCTCCTTTGACTCATGAGTTACTTAGGATTATGGTGCTTAATTTCCAAACATTGTGGGCTTTTATAGAATATTCTTTTATTGTGTGGGAGAGAAGGAAAACATTCCCTTCACCCCTGTAAGGTTTGCTGAAAAATCAACTCATAATAAGGCAGATTAATAAGAGAAAGAGATTACCAATTTATTTTCCATATACATGGGGAGAATCACAGAGTGATTACCCAATATTCTAAGGGGGCCCAGAAGCTTATACACCCTCATTTTAGAGGAAAGGAGAGATGAGGAATATAGGTAATTCTTTCGAGGTTAGTAGGGAGGATGAATGGATACTTGGGGCAATGAATGGATGGGGGGGAAGCAGATTAACTTGTAAATGATTCTCTTTGGAAATTAAATTAACCTGAGAGATAGGTATTAACTTTAAAATGGGTTGTGACAGGTCTGGTGGCATTCTTGATCTTCTTTCCTACAATATATCGGGATAACTGGGAGGGGAAGGAAAAACAACTGTTCTTCTTGATGGGTCTGTCTGGTTTTACGCAGATAGAGTGCAAGCCCCTTCTAATGCCTGTTGATCTCTAAGGGTCTTTAATTCAAAATACTCTTTATGCCAAGGAGTCATGTGTTGCGGTGAGATTTCCTGAGCTCCTTCACCCCCCCTGTCTGGAACTTCCCTAGAAGTTTCACACATTAAAAGCTGAGTCTGTGGTTGTGGAGAAAGAGATCAAGTTAATGGTTGAGTAGCAAGAGATCTCAACAGGGAGAAAAGAACATGGATTAAAAAGAGAATGCATAAGCAGAAAAGAACAGATCTAAGCACATGTCCCCATTAAACCAGTCTCCTATTCCTGGGAATAGGTCAGACCAATAGAATGGTTTTGCTTCATTAATCTGATAGAGAATATTTGTCTTGTCTTTTAAGAGGTGTAGATCAGTCTCTACTTGCCCCGACTGGCTTACATAGAAACAGCATTGTTCACCAATCATCATGCAAGCTCCTCCCTGTTGGATTGTCAGGGCATCCAGGATGTGGTGGTTTTGCAATACAACGGAGCCTAGGCTGTTGACCTCTGACTGAATTGCTCCTCGTGTTTGCATTGTGATATCGAACTCTTGTTCTACTACCACACAGAGATTCAAAACTGCCTGTTCAATCTCATAAGTTCCAAATGCTGGGAAAAGAGTCCTGAGCACCTAAGAGAACTTAGAATTGTGATATATAAGTGGATTTTTAAAAAATAATATTACATTTAGTATGTTTGTTTGGTACTACTTTATGAATGAAAGAGCCCAAGTTTGTAATTTGGCTGGCATGTAAAGTGGAGTACCTGGTAACAGAGGGTGTCAGATAACCAAGTTTGTAGCATCCTGACTATCTAGGTGGGATCCACTATCGCCACACACAATAAAAAGGCCAGTGTAATTTACAGATAGGGTCAGGTTGGAACCTGTGATCTCCCAGTCTGGAGTTCACTGTGCCTCTTCTTTCTCATTTGTACTTGCACACCTCCAGTTTCCATGTGTTCCTGCCAGTCTGAGAGAACAGAATAGGTTGCAAAGTATTTGATATAAAAGGCCTTTGGTCTGGTTCTGGCTTGGTTTTGTCACCCTACCAAGTCAGTCCAGATTTTTGGTCTATCCATGTGTAATCTTTAACGTCTGGCAACTTAACAAGGGGGGCAAGTGAGCTACCCCAAGTTGCACAGGCCTGGCTTGTGAGCCGTCCATAGCATCTGGTGATTTGACAAGCGTTGACATCATGAGAGTTAGTGTCAGCACCATCTATGATCTTTGTAAGATGTGCAAGAATGTCATCCAGGGACTCAAACTGTGGGGTTTGATCCCAATATTACCCTAGTATGTCACCCAGAAAAGATCCAGCATCATTTGTTTTTGATGCAGAGGGAAAAATTTCTTTCTAGTGACTTTGCCTGAACAAAAGACAGTTTTTGAGTTTCCACAGAGGTTTTTCTGTGTCCAGTTGACTCACCAACAGGAGAAGTAGCATGATGTTTCTCCTCTGGTTGTGGATGCCACATCTTGTCATACATTCATCTTCTGGATTGGTTCCACCAGGCACTCATATTGGCAGAAACAATAATGAGTTCAGGTTCCTTTGCCTGATCTACATGTTGGCATAACCAGAAATTAGATTGGTTAGTTAGAAACACTGGTGCAAAGGGATGCTGGGTCTATGCCTGACCTGCTGGAAAAACAGTAAGGCTTAGTAAGAGTAAGGCATAGTTTGAAAGAAGTTATAGTGGAAGATTAAAAGGGAGAATGGGCTAGGTTGAGGCAGTCTGGAATCAGCTTCCAATGTGCAATCCTTGAAGGAGGAGGCTTAAAAGAAAAAGTGTTTAAAAAGGACCCTTTGGGGGGGTAAAAGAAAAAAAACAGAAAAAAAGGAGTTTTTAGGTGAAAAAATGGAGTTTCTGACCCACGATCTCAGGAAAAAGCTGTTTACTTTGTGAAGACGTCTGCTGCAGGGGCCTGGGGTTGGCCCTGGAAATCTTTACTTTCAGGTCACCTGTAGGGGTGGTCCTCCAATTGTCTTGGTGCATTTTGGCATGGCTGGAGTGAATCTAGGAAGATTTTTCTTTTATTTTAATGGCAGTGTAGGTGGTTAACAATACTTCATTAGGGCCTTTTCAGCGAGGTGAAAGCTTATGTCTTCTTCCCAAAACTTTAATGTACACATGATATCTTGGTCAAAAAAAGGGATGGCAAGGATTGTCAGGTGGCAGAGGCCATGCTCCTTTCACCTGTTGATGATACGCTCCAAGCATATTAGTTAGAGCCTCTATGTAGCTAGTCATGGTATTGAACTGTTCACTTAAACCTCTGTAGTGTTCTATCAGCCCAGGAATAGAAGGTTTAGAGGTGCCAGTAGGCATGGGGTGACCGAACACTGTTTCAAAAGGTGTTAACCCATCCATGTCTCCCATTTGGAGTTTTTTGGATTTTTGTAAAGACCAAAGGTAATGCTTCTGGCCATTTAAGTCCAGTGCCTTGACAGACTTTTCCCAAATGCTTTTTAAGTCTAGATTTTATATTCCACTTGCCCTGAGGATTGGGGATGATATGGGGTATGAAATTTTAATAAGGACCCCAGAGCCTTTGCAAGCAAGTGGTTTATTTCTTCTGTAAAATGAGTCCCTCGATCTGACTCAATCCATAAAGAAATACCAAAATGAGGAATAATCTCAGTTACTAATTCTTTACCACTGTCTCAAGGTGATTTGGGGTGAGCTTTTGCATGCCCCGAGATATTTCATGTCCTAAGTAAGTAACAGTTGCCTGCACCCACTGAAGTTTAGACCTAGAGGCTTTATGGTCTTGTTCACTAGAGCCTTTACAGGAATGAGGGAGTCTAAGGCAGCACCCTGTTTAGTCTGGTTACAGAGCAAGAGATCATCAATGTACTGAACAAGAGTGGATCCTTCGGTAAAGGTTATAGAGTTTAAATCAGCTTTGAGGATTTGAGACAATATTGAAGGAGATTCGCAGTATCCCTGAGGTATTCAGGCCCATGTTAATTGTCTTCCTCTGAAGGTGAATGTAAAGAGAAATTGTGAATCAGCACGCAACAGAACTGAAAAGAAAGCCAATCAGAGATCAATCACTGTATTACTAGTCACGTGAACTAAAAGGCATTTGAGTCAGCTTCTATCTTTTTGATAAAATATTTGATTCAGTGCTTATTTTTAAGCTTATTAATTAGAGCTCTTTTATATATTTTGATTGTGAAATATCACATACACATGACATATATAGACACAGACATACAGATGCAAGCAGATATTATAGCTCTTATGAAGAATTTTTATTTACTGGCTTTCAAATATTATTATATTTTTATCTAGACTATCAATCTTTTAATGGCCTATTTCATTGTTCTAAGTAAGTATTAGCTAGGCAACAAATTGTCTTTAGTAAGATTTTGCCATCTCTGTAAGCATTTGCTGCTTCTAGGGCCTAATATTAACACTTATACACGCATAGGTGGGCATGGCCAGAAAGTAGAGTGCTCAGTTTTTCAGAAATTAAAGATCTCATTTTTACCTTGAATCTTGGCTTTGGCTCTCAGCTCTCCATGATTAACTTAAGCAATAATTTTTTTTTTTCCTTACCCAAGTGCACAAGAAAAAGGAACAAAGGGGTAGAACATGGAAATCCCTGTAAATTCCTGAAAGCTGGAGTTCATACCGCTTGTAGTATTGCCATGTACTACCACTTTCTGCCTGAGTCAGACATCTGAGGCCTCTAACTGGATCTAAGCCAGTTAATTATCAGATCTAATCTGACCCCAGACCTCGATCAGTTTCGACTGTGACTTCTGAACCCAGTTAGGATAAAAAAATCTGCTCAAACAAATTTGGAGCACTCAAAACGCAAATCTGTGGAGCTTTGGAATCCGAGAGAGAACTTACCCAGGAGCCCCCGTTGTGGTCAGGAAGCAGTGGACACCGTGGGCCTCGTGGGTACCGTGCTTGGTCACTTGGTGCTCCTGAGGATCTCTGGGAGCTCTATTCTGGAAGCCACTTCTGACAAATTAAATTTAACAAAGTTTAATTGAGCAAAGAATGATTCATGAATCAAGTAGCTGAACCAGAGCAGGTTTAGAGAGACTCAGTGCTGCCACATGGTTCAAGAAGATTTACGGACAGAAAAGAGAAAGTGACAAACAGAAAATGGAAGTGAGGTATAGAAATAGCTGGATTAGTTACAGTTCAGTGTTTGCTTTACTTTAACACAGTTTGAACAACAGTTGGCCACTTTTGATTGGCCAAAACTCTGTGATTGGCAGAGAGTGGAGAGGAGTGAAGATGAATGGAGCAGACTTCAGCTGGGACAAACAACTGACACTTTTACTTTTGATCTTTTTAATTTAAGTACCCTTTTAAGTGAAACCAATAAGCCTTAACCAAAGTTATATCTTCATCGAGGAAGTAAGAGATATCTCCAAAGAGGTGGAGAACAGTTTTTACAAGATACAGAAATGCTACAAAAACAGCTCAAAGAAAGAAAAGTCTCAGTAGCCATAAACCAGATGTAATGCACATTTTTTGTCCTGCCATACTTTCCAGGGTCCCAGCTTCTCAGCTTGTTAGGTAGATAGTGAGGGATTCTGGGTCTCCTAGGGACGAAAGTGGGTGCTGTTGCCCCCATCTTGGTCCTGCCCCACCCCAATTCTCCAGACCTGGGGGAGGAGGGAATAGACTATGAATCTGTCAATCATAACTTAGTATGCCCACTGCAAAAGGATGCAGAAGACTCTAGCCTACAGGCCAAGCAACATAGGTACCATAGAGTCCGGAATTTGAACTAGAACAACCTGTATGCATAGTTTAGGCTCAGGTCATGTGACTCCCAACTGTCCAATACAAGTGTTTCCATGGTTACCTGAACTACGAGGAAGGTCCCAATCCAGGCCATATAAAACAAGACGCCGACCATAACCAAGTCCCTTTTTATTTACGACCTTCCTTTGGCTCTCCCTTTGCTGTGACAATGGGTCTGGGGGTCATCTTTGGCGTATGCATCATGGTCTGTAAATCTATATCTTGCTCTTGCCCTATAATCCTATCTTTCTCTCCTCAATAAACCTCATTTTTGTGCTTGCCTAACTTTGGTGGTCTGGTCATTCTTCGGCCATGGATGAGCCAAGAACCGACATTTCAGACTAAAACCTGCCAAGCTGACCATTTATACATAAATGTATAAAAGCCCCATATGCCCCCACAGAATGTAGCAGATCAAAAGTTGTACTTAGAAGGGAAAAGAATCAATAAATTACAAAAGTTATAAATATCAAACCAGAACAGACATTCCCTTCCTGGGAACCAAACCTAGGCTGTTAAGGTACAAGAACAGAACTTTAACCAGTTGGCTACAAAGTGAACTGGCTTTTATTATTGTTCCTGCTGGGGCAGTATACAGTGGATTTTTCCTTTTAGGTCAGATTTTGCTCTTTAATTTTGTTAAGAGAAGTTTTAAGGCTAGCCACAACATTATGTGTCTTTTAATCTAATTCTATTAATGCAAATAAGGCAATTGTTTAGAATAAGATATATCTAAAATTTATTTTAAAAAATTTAGAAATCTTATAATTTAAAAGATCCATTTTTTTTGGCCATTAATAATTAGAATTATCATGATATCTTTATTCCAAAAGCAACGCAACCCAAAAAGCCTCTTCATAGAAAGCCCAGGTGGCAATTTTCCAGGTTTGGAATAACCAAGAGGTGTTTCTGGAGAGGGTATAGAGGATGCAGGTCCCATGATTCCCAAAAATTCACTCTCAGAAATGTACTTAAGATAGATAGGAGAATGGAACCTTTTAAGACAAAGATTCCCCTAGAGCTTGGCGCATTCAGTACAAAGAGTGTGCTGCTTAGAATCTTATGTGTCTTGGATTCCCAGTCTTTTCAGACTGGTCTCCTGGCACGATCTCAAAAAACAGGCCCCCAGGTGGCGGAGATGGAGGGAGAAAATTCCCGCTGAGTAATAAGACAAGCCCTTAGGGACGTAAAACAAGACAAGAGGAACCTCATACGGGTTTTTTTTTGTCAGTGGGGGGGGGAACCTGCAGCAAAGTCTGTCTTAATAGACTCTGGTCTAGTCAGAACTGTATACCTGGCTGGCCTGCAGGGCCCGCTCAAACAGTGGGCTCGTAGGGGTTCTAGACCTGTGTTCTACCTGTGTTCATAAACTTCTTTATGACAGACAGAAGGACATAGAAAGATGATAAAGGAAAGCAACAACAACAAACAAAGGCTATTTCTGAGAGGAGAGGGATCAGACAATATGAATATTCATACCACAAAGTACCAGAAAATATATCAGAGTCGCTATACCAAGCCTAGTCTCATAAAAAACTTTTCCTCTCATTCATCTTAAATTTGGAAAGGCAAAAGAAGCAATGTTCTTTACTGTCTGCTCAACCAGAGCCCACAGAGAGACAGAGGGAGACTGGGAGTCTGACTGGTAAAGGGGTCTTACCATTTTGTCGGCTGGTCAAGAGTCTAGGTTCCCCTCACTGTGGCTTCCAGAAGAGCAGAGTGGCTTTAAAGATCCTGCCAACTACACCAGACTGTGTGGGAGAAGGAAAACTCCCCTCCACTCCTGCAAGGTTTGCTGACTCACAATAAGGCAGATCCTGTGCTCAGGAGAATCACAGAGTGATTACCCAATACCCCAATGGGTCCCGAAGTTTGTATACCCTTATTTTAGAGGGGAGGAAGAGAGGAAGAATGTAGGCAATTCTTTTGAGGGACAATGAATGGTTACTAGGCAGGATGAATAGATACTTGGGAGAACGAATGGATGGGGAAAACAGATTGATTTGTAAATGATTCTCTTTGGAAATTAAATTAACTTGAGGACAGGTATTATCTTTTAAAATGGGTTGGGCCAGGTCTGGTCTGGTCTGCATTCTTAATCTTCTTCCCTGCAATATATTGGGAGGAGGAGGAAAATATAATTGTCATTCTTGATGAGTCTTTCTGGTTTTATGCAGGTAGATGGAAAATCCCTTTCAGCACCTGTTGAGTTCTAAGAACCTTTAATTCAAAATACTCTTTATACCAAGGATTCATATGCTGGGGTGAAATTTCCTGAGCTCCTTCCATTGTTTTCTAGTTCAATGCCATTGTGTTAAAAAAACAATATATATATAATCTTAGTCATTTTAAATTTATTAAACTTGCTTAAATCTCTGTGTATGACCAATTCTGGAAATATTCTGCAGTTGTAGAATGCAATGTTCTATCTACAGGAATTAATTCCTGTTTGTGGATCAGGTTTTGCAGCTCTATGTCTTCACAGTTTTATATGCTTGTCTTGTGAAGTATTGAGAGAGATTTATTAAAATCTCCTTTTTATAATTAAGTGTTTTTAATTTCTTTTTTGACTTATGTCAAATTTTGCTTTATGTGTATTTTTGGTCATGCTTTTAAATGAATACTAATTAATAATTTTTTTAGATTCCTGGTAAATGAAGCATTTTATTATTATGACCTCTCTACTATTACCTTTTCTATAAGAATTTGCATTCTGTGTAGCAAATAACTAGGCTATAAACAACTTTCACATGATATCATTTAGGCAAAATTCCACAATTTTCTAGCATTACATACAAATGATATGTTTGTATCAAAATAATTGTTTACTGAGTTTGCCTTTTTTATTGCAAAAATATTTTCAGATCTTTGTTTTAGTAAAAACTTTATGTTGATTATTTACTTTTTAGACTTTAAATTTCAAATTAGACATGTCATTTCATAAGCATCTGTCTTAGTCTGCTTGGGCTGCCGTAATAGAAACCAGAGACTGGGTACCTTAAACAACAGAAATCTATTTTCTCCCAGTTCTGGAGACTAGAAGTCCAAGTTCAAGGAGTAAGCAGGTTTGGTTTCTCCTGAGGTCTCTGTCCCTGCTTGGAGAGGGCTGCTTTCTCACTGTATCCCTCTGTGTGTATTCATCCTTGATCTCTCTTTGTGTGGACACAAATTTTCTCTTCTTACAATGGTACCAGTTAGATTTCATTAGGGCCCACCCCAATGTCTTCATTTTAAGTTAACCACATATTTAAAGGTCTTCTCCAAATATAGCCACATTCTGAGGAATTGGGTGTTAGACTTCAACATATGAATTTGATTGGCACCTTTCATTCTATAGCAGCATCATTGGATATTATATCTATTACTGAAATTAGTAGAAAGGAATTTTACTATGCATTTTTTGGTTGTTACATTTCTTATAATCTGGTTTATATGATACTGTTTTTTATGTAAATACTTTTGTGTAATTAAGACATTTCCTTTTTTATTTTCACATGCATTTTTAAATTTTAAAATACCTTATACATGAATACCTCATGTTACTTACTCTTTAATATTCAGCAACAAATATTCTTTCAGTAATTAACACGTGAAATTCACAAAGAGAATATGGGTCTTTGTAAAGGTTGCATATAAGACAATAAAATGTTGAAATAGCTCCCTGTTTCAAGACATTCAGACAGGCCTATATAATTTGAATATTTTTCTTAAATTTTAGATAGTTCACAGTTCAACTAATTATCCATTTTGATTTAGGTCTACTTGATTTAATAAAATGAAAATTTCAATGTTTTCTTATGAGGCTCAGTTAATTCTAAATAGGAAAGATACCATGATTAATAATATAGCCATCAGTTTTCATCGTCTCTTCTTCCTTGTATTCTATGTTCAATAAAAGTTGAGTATTGTGAATTTCAACCAGAACAAACATCTTAGATGATATGACAGACTACTGTTACGTAGTTAGCAAGGGAGTCTGGGTCTCCTAGGGACAAAAGTGGGTGCTGCTGTGAAAGCCCCAAAATGGACTTTCAGAGAGGCTCGTGAGAGATCTGCATGCACAGTAAGACTCAGGTCACATATCTCCCAACTGTCCAATCAAAGTGGTTCCCTGGTGACGTTTGAACCCCAGGGAGGTCCCAATCCAGGCACTATAAAACAAGACGCAGACCATAACCAACCCCTTTTTCTCTTCGTGCCCTTCCTTTTGCTTTGCCTTTGCTGTGACAATGGGTCCGGTGGTCACCTGTGGCGTATGTATCACACTCTGTAAACCTATATCTGGCTCTTGCTCCATAATCCTATCATTCTCTCCCCAACACACGTCATTTTTGTGCTTGCCTTACTTTAGTATGTCTGGTCCTCCTTCGGCCATGAGCGAGAGCACTAAGAACCGACATTTCAGACTGAAATGTACTATGACAGTACTATGGGCTTTTAAAATATGAAAACATTTTCCTTTATTCCTCAATTCCCTTTCAATTGGAGTTTCCCTTTCAATTGGATGAGTCCCATGTGATTTAATTCTGGCCAATAGATTTTAGACAAAAATGAACACCACTTCCAGGTCTAACCACTTAAAACATTTTGTAATCCTTCCTTCTCTTTCTTTCCCTGTTCTTTTGCTAAATAGAGAGTGCTCTATGGATTCAGAAAAGGGCAAAGCCAGGGCCATGATTGACAATTTGGAAGGCTGTCCACTCATCAGGAACATGGAATTCATGTAAATAAAAAGTAAACTATTATTATAATAAGCCACTGAAATTTGGGAATCTTGCTTGTCACAGCAGCAAGCATTAACTTAACAGGAACAGATAGTCAAAGGGCAAATTGATATATTTCATGTAACTTTCATTTCTGAAAACCTTCCTTTTTTGATTATTTTACTATAAAGCACTTTAGAACTTTTTTTCTGTTTTTTTTCTACTGGATCCATGTTCTATATGATCTTCATAAAAACCCAGCAGTTTCTCCAAATGCTTCTTACTTCTCCATTTTTAACTTTCTCTAGTCTACTTCACATTATTTAGACTCTTGTTTAATTTTCTACTTATTATTCCTGAAACATTCAAATAATTTCCTCCTTTATACATTTGTTTTTCTAGTACATCTTCTTCCATGTGCTCATTGAAGTGCTGCATTATCTGTTGAAGGCTTTATTATTTGGTGAATACCTGTGATTCTCATTTCTAAACCATTAATTTGGCACTTATAAAATGGATGCACAGGGTAAGGAGAAACAAATCTAGACTTCATGAAGTACTTCTTGTTTACTACTATATATTTCAAACATATTTAATGGCTACAATCAATTCAGTGCTCACCATGTGCCAGATGCCTCATAAATAAGCTTATTTAATCACCATAATCACCCTACCATAGCTCACTGCAGCCTTGAACTCCTGGGCTCAGGTGATCCTCCTGCATCAGCCTTCTTAGTAGTTGAGATTCCAGATATGAGCCACCACTCTAGCTGAGGTAGACTTTTTACTCCCATTTTATAGAGGAAGAAATTGAAGAATTAAAGAGGTGAAGTAGTTTATAACCTAGTGACAATTTAAAGATCAAGCTTTCCCCACCAGAGCACATGCTACTTACCTTTTATGAATAGTTTCTGTTTCTTTAATTAAACTTGAAACACGTCTTTGATTTCTGGAGTCAGAAATTGTGCTTTGCACCAAAGTTGTTCAATAAATATTTGGCAATTACTATCTACATTTGAGTTCCTTTCAGAGCAGGTCTTTATTTCAGGAAAATGCACTTAGACTTTAACACTGTGCTTGACCTCTGGGCTTAGTAAAGTCTACTTCAGTGTTCAAGTGCACAATACCATGATTCATTAGTCTGGAACCTTGGGAATCCAACCAAGAATTTCTCTGGATTGTAACTTAAATCCAGTTCAGGTGTGGAAAAATTCATATTTCTTGGGGTTATTCCATTTTTAAGTGAGGGGGCTGGTGTGTACCCAGGGTAGGTCCAGACCAGAACTACATTGTTGACATTTGTTAAAATTCAAAGTTCATTTGTTCACCTGCAAGAATCCATCTTGATATTCCATCTTCTATGAAATAATAAGCATCTAGAATTTGTCTGGCTTATTATAGCCTTACATTAATTTCTAATCTATTTTTCTCTGTAAAAAGAGAATTAAGAGATATTTAAATGAAGATCAAAATGAGAAGACTCTTCTAATTAGGGCTGCATTCTATTACAATCCTTCCTTACTTATTTAATATTATCTGAAAGTTCATCTCATGTATTTTGGTCACAGAAAAATTTTAATTTTAATTACTGAATTATTGTAATTCTTAATATTAATAGTATCATTATGTTTACAAGCTATTTTCAGGTTTTCACAAATTTTGCATATATTTATTATTTTATGACAATTTATATATTTTATGCATTCCTGTTTTGAGCAAAAAAATGAGTTGTAAATAAAGTAGGATAATTGCTAATATATATTCCATGACTTTAATGGCCTTTTCTTCCCTGTGGACCATTATTAGTTTCCTCCTAAAACCCCTTTTAATTAATCAAAAGAAAATGGAAGATTTTCATTAATATCTGAGCATGTTTTCACCTTAATTTGTTCTAAAGTGCAAATGTGTCATGAATTGTGAGTCCTTGGACAGATTAGAAAAAAGGAAACTCTATGTTTTCTTACATAGGTAAAACATGGTCACTTCATGCTCTGGTAGATTATAATGGTGTCATTGGCCTTTCTTGTGGTACTTGTTTCCCCCAGAATATGTTTATCCAGGCTTCTCTGTTCTTTGTGTTTAACAGCCCCTGAGAACAGAGTGTTCATAAATGTGATGATGTCAGACTCACTGACAGAATTTTCAAAATTATCTAAATCAAAATCATATCATTTAAAAGTTCCATTTGGATTTCAGGGATAAAGTAAGCAAATATCACCAAGTACTGCACTTTACAGTGTATACTCAACCAGCAGAGATACAGTAAAAAGCAGTTCATGTTATTAGCCTATGAATTTCAGGAGAAAGAAAACAAAAAGTGATCCCTGGGGATTTTGGTCATAGGACAGATGCTATATTTAAAATTAAATCCTTCTCCTGATGCCAGGAAGTACATAAATATATAGGGAACACTTTGAGATACTTCAGGATATTGAAGACCCAAATAAAACAAGCAACTGCATCTATGGCTTTGTTCTTTCTGATTTTAATTTTTATAGCTCCTTCAAATAGGAGAGTTTGTCACTTAAAAACAGAAGTGTTCAGGTAGAGCAAAATCCCAAATGAGGGGAGGTTATGGAAACATCAGGAGAGCAGAGTCCATTGTCACTGGGTATTGCACAGCTCGCAAATGAAATTACCACTATCGTATCTTATGTCCCAAACTGAATTCACTGGAATAGCAGAAGACAAGTGATAGTCTTTCTGATTTCCTGACTGGAAAGATGAGTGTGAGTTTGTACCTGGAATCTAATTACAGGCAAGCCACTAATAAAACCATGAGATACTTGACAATATGAGAGGGAAAATTGTACAAACAGAAAATTTATGACAGTGATCCACAGCACCACTGCAATAAAAGAATCTAGTTTGAGTGACACTTCCTGAATAGTAATAAAAAATTAGAAGCCCATTCAACCACCCAGGATATTATCAATATTTACTCCTTCTTTGGTTGTCAGTTTCGTGTCATTCCTCCAAACCTCCTTTAATGGAAAGGAAAGAAATATAGGTTCTCCACCCCACATAAATTTAAAGGATAAGTCTTTAGCCTTTAGGACTTTTTTGCTTTTCTGCAGGCAAAGGCAAGGAATTCCCTTTTTTCACTCTTTAGAAAATCTGCTTTGTAGTGAGGAGCACAATTTTAGAGGCAAGACGGGCTTAGATTTTGATCCTAGCATTTTCATATGCTAGAAGAATATAGATCCCATCTGTTTAAGTATGGATTTCCTCATTTTTAATATGATGATGATAATTACTTGAGGAGGTAGTGGGAGAATTGTATTAGATATTATATTAGCTTTGAAATGCAATGTCTTGCAAATAGTAAGAACTCTATACACGGTAGCTGAGAGAGAGACACAGAGAGAGAGAAATAGACATGGAGAAAGAGAGAGAGAAATGGTGGGGGGGATTTATTCCATGGTCCTGCAGTAAGTTTTCAGACAACATGGCCAAGCTTTATCCAAAATATATGATCTTTTTAAAGCAGGAGAAGTAGTGGATGATTTTTTGAAAACTTGTATGTGAAATGATTGTTTTTCTACATAGAATTCTGATTTGCCCCTGATTTAATCACATACTTTTAACAACTCCATAATTGAAGATTGATCTTTATTTGTTACTGATCATTAATTGATCATAAAGATTTCTAAGAACATTCCCTAACTCTCATAGTAACACATAAAAACAAACAGTTAAATACACTGTATGGAATACCATGTAAAATAACCTTTTAATGTAATGAATAATCATTTTTATAAGTGTAATTAGTCATGGGTTAACATTTTTGTTCTTTAATTCCTAGGAATTATTTTTTCCCCATGTGGATTTGTGTCTCACCCCATTCTTGGCCAGATATTGAGACAAAAATCAAACTACTATAAGAAAATGCCACTGATCTGAAATATCATTTTAGGTATTGGTAAAATTTTGGAAGCCACCATTGACTATGTCTTAATTCTTTGAGATATTATCACTTTGATAAATCAAATTTTAGGAGGCTCTGCTGAGGATTAATATCAAAGATTATGTAGGAAGTGCTAATTTTATCTCTGATCAACAGCAAAAACCTAGAGAATTATACAGAAGTCTAATTCTGCAGACTGACACAAAGGCACTTCCTGACAAACATGGCATTTAGCATCAAAGCAAAAACAAAACAAAAACAAACAAAAAGCTACAAAAATTGGGTGCCATGTTCATTGTAAAGATAAAAGTCATTTTTAAGAACTTTCAAATGTCATGATAGATAAATATACATGGTCAATTAATGAGCTGTCACATCTTTTTTTCCCCTTCTGTATTTATCATGTGTGGTGAGGGGGAGGGAAGAAATATTCAGAGGAAGGAGAGACTTTACCAGAGGGACAGCAAAAATTCATAATTCCACTTTCTTCCTCTTCCTTCTCATCCACGTGGGGAGGATGAAGCTCCACAAGATCTAACATTCACGGAATCCAGCCAAGGCCAGACTTAGTTCTCAATTGTCAGATATGAAATTAGTTACAGAACTGTATCTCTAGAGCAATGTTTTCCTCAATACGATCCTTGAGGCCCTGGTGGGCCACAGGAAACTTCCCAACTGAAAAAATAAAAATAGCTAGTCATTTATGTAGTTCTTGTGCCAAATAACTTTCAATTCCATATGCTTTTACTCCAAAATAAAATTAGGCTATTTACTGGTAAAGTACGGGTTACCAAAATTCAGTATCCTTAAGCAAAAACAGCATGGCACTAGAACATAGAAGACCCTAGTTCAGTGTTCCCGTAAGAGGTCCAGCTGCCACACAATCCTTATAACCTAGTAAAGCTCCTATTTTGTACATGCACATGGAACTCTTTCAGTATTGAGGAAAGATGCTTTATTTTCAGAGCATCTTGATTTTGTGATAATTGTCAGTTGTTTCACTTTTCGTACTAATCATATATTAAGTGAATTGGTATTAGGTATGTCTTTTGAACCTTTCTTTTATTCTGCTGTTTTGTTACCACTTTTATTTTTATTTTGTTTTTCTGTAATTCTTTGTTAAAACAGAGAACTCTCCATACTTTCCAACTTCCAAAATTGGAACATGGGAATGCAAAAAATAGTCTAAAAACCACTGTTTTAGAATTTCTTATTCCTTTTTTTGGCAAATGAACAGAAATGTATTTATTTTCATTGTTTTCTTCTCTTTTGCTTTTTCTTTTTTTCTTTCTGTTATATGCATACATTGTATAGTGGATATTCCTCTTTTTACCATTAGAGGGAACTAAGTTTTCCAGTGCAGATTGACATGCACCGATCCCTAATTAGAGGGATCTCTAGAGATTGAATCCCTAATTAGATCTACTTAGATCAGATTGCCCTTCTCTGAAGATGGAGTGGGTTCTGGTCTTGTCCTGCGGATTCCAGTTTATCAAGCTGGGTAGAAATATGACCAGGCTGGACCAATCATATTTGATTGAAAAGACATTTGGAATTGGAATTCAGGAACATTAGTTAGGCTCTGGTAGTACTTATTGGAAAACATGGTCTTAATAATTCAGAAAAGCAGAAAAGGGAAGCAAACGGGTTTTCATTAAAGCATGAGTTCTTTGCTCTTCTTATCTGAAGTTAGAAATAATCCTAGGAGTTTCTGAAGTATCTATATTCTGGTAAAAGCTTCCAAGTTCTTGCATAGGTAAAATATGCTAGTCAAGAAATGGGTCAGTTTCTATATAACAACCACGACTCATGACACTAAAACTGGTTAATGTTAATCCATGGGAGGGAGGCATAATCAACTAATGTGACAAACTAGAGTTCTATTTCTACTTGTATTCCTAAGAGTAATGTGTTTAAGAGGTTTTTTTTTTTTTTTTTTTTTTTTGGCCTTCAGTTGTCATTCACAATGGGAAGTGCCCATTCAAACCCAAACCTATTCTTATTTACAAATAGTTAGTAGTAGTATAAAAAAGGCATATAAAGCCTGGCATTTTAGGGACAGAAATCCTCAAAAGCTCACTTCAGATGTTTTACCTTGATTATGCCCAATACCTATGGACATGGAAGTTAAATTGAATATGATCCATGAATTTGATAATTATTCAGATCACTTGCCTTTATCTCTGATAGCACAGATATAGTAATAGACAATATATATAATATATGATACATATATGCATGAAAGTAGATAATACTTCAGATACATTTCTAAGTCTTTTCTATTAAAGATATAAGAATACAAGATTTTGGTGCTTTCTTTATTCTTAAAATAATATTTGGGAAGTCTCTGGTAAAGCAACAGAAGATGGAAACCTGCCACTCTCCTATTTTAAGGAATAGCAAATTAAGTTGCCTTAAGAATAGCTCTCTGGCACAGCCCGATTCAAACTGATTTAAGCAAATTGATTCAAACAATTCAAGCTGTACAGTGATGAAAATAAAGATTCCTCAACACTGTTTTTTCTTCAAAAGTAATAAAGGATACTGTCTTTCCCACCTTAACAACTTTTACTAACGTGATATTTGAAGAAACATATCCTGGTTGCAGGTTAGTACAACTCACTGGTGGAATTCAAGGAGGTGAATTAAAAAAAAAAAAAATGAAAGAAGAAATGAGAGCAGCCAAGGAGAATTCTACTGGGAAAGCCGCCTTGTTGGGGATCCTGGCAGAACCTGGAAGTTCTCCGCAGAGTGTGGGGCTGACGATTGCCAATCCATTCAATCACACCTTAATCCGCCACTGCTGGGTTGGACCTAGAGCAACATAGATTTTTCTGTACCCCCTGCCAAGAATCTAATAATCCACATCCTTTCTTTTGAAGGGTAGAAATCTCAATAGGATTGGAAACAAGTCACAGAAAAGGTGCCAGCGGGGGGCTTGTTTCATTATAATAACAAACCAGCTCCTGCTCAAAGAGAAATCACACTGAATTCCTTGCTGTCTTGTCCTCCTTGATTCTTTTTTTATCCTAAATATTTACCTTAATCCCTTTAAACCAAGGCCCTCCCAAAGGAATAGTAGCACGTCTTCCTGTATCTGGATACTACTCTCTTTTGTGGGTTTCCTTTAGTTGTTGCTATGTGTTTACGCTCCTCTCTAGAGAGGTTTTTGTTGCTTCTTCACTTTCTGGCTCTACATTTTATTTTCATGCTAAACTGTTAACTTGAATTTACTTTTCTTTTTCATGCAGGCCTTTTTCCTAATATGGAATCCTTCATATATAGACAGTCTTAAATAGCTAAGGAGGGCATATATCTATTCCAGTTAGTTATTGATGTAGATTGTGGTCAAAACCTAGAGAGATAAAAATATTCATATTGGGCTTTCTGCTTACAGCATCCTTGATTTGGCCACAGAATCTTAGCTGTTGTTATCCTGGTGTCAATCAAGTAGCAACCGATGCTAGCAGCTCTAAATATACAGCATTCCTGAGGCGATTCTGCCAAGACTAGATTGCCCTTCTCTGAAGATGGAGTGGACCGTGGCCTTGACCTGTGGGCCCAGCTTGCTGAGCTGGGTAGGTGTTTGGAGCAGGCTGGACCCATCAGACTTGATTGAGAAGACATTTGGAATTGGGGTTCAAAGAGGCTCGTTAGGCTTTGGTAATGTTTGAACTGAGAGAGAAGGCTGGCCCTGTGGATGGATAGCTGTGGTCTGTGCCTGGTGAAGCAGAGAGAACTGACTGGAAGAGAAAGAAAAACCAGGCCAATTGTATCCAGAGACTAGCTGGCACACGAATCCAGGTGCCCTGGAGGGATGCAGAAGGAGTAAGTTATAACCTGGTTGCAGTTTCAGTTTATAGTCCTATTTCCCAGTGAGGCGTCCTTGGGGTCTGTACTATAGCCCTGTGTCCCTATAATAAATCTACCTTTTATTAATAAATTACACTTGCTTGACTGGGATTCTCTTACATGAAACAGACCTATGAATAAGACAATTGGTTTCACTGTGGTCATAGAATAATGTTATCTCTTAGCTAGACTGGACTGTAGCTGCTAATTCAACTCACTCATTTTACATGTGACAAAATTGAGGCCTGTAAGTAATGTGCTCGTGGTTGGAAAAGATAATTAATGCAAAACTGAGACTGGAAATACCGATGGGTGGTAAGAAGCCACAATCTCCAACACAAAGAGCAAAGCTTAATTAGGAGCAGAGTCTTGGAAACGAAGTCAGAACATACGAACGATAGTCCTTTCTTAGAGATGCACTAGCTGTGTCACCTTCAGTATGTTTCCGGAGCTTTGGATTTCTATCTGTTAATGAGAGAGTGGGGACATATGTTCTATCTGGTCCTCTCTGACGCTAAAATCATTTAATTCTAAGCAGTGTCTCCAAACACAAAGTGAACTGGGTATCAGAAGTAGTGATTTAGAAAATGTGAATATGCATGTGGTTGCTGGAGGAGGAAATAAACCACCGCCAGCAGGTTGAGTGCCAAGCGTTACAGGAGAAGCAGCATTACACAGCTCAGTTTCCTGCTGAAGTCAATCGGGGAGTCTCCAAAGTGGCAGGTTTGCTCTGTGGGTTTTTCATATCAAATCAAGTAGTAAACTGATTATGTGTGTAGACAGTGGGTTTGTATTGAGAATCTGTCTGGAAGGCAGCTGGGAATCAGACACATGCCACTATGGCATGGGTATTCCTTCTTCCAGCTAGTAGGAGAATGGAAAGGTTAACAATAAATTGATTTGGGATCCTGGATATTTGAAGCAATAGAATCAACTAAAACAACTTCCTCCTCCTCCTCTCTCTCTCTTTCTCCTCCTTCCTTTTTTTTTTTTTTTCCTGAATAATGATACTATGTTTGTAGAATGAGTAAATGTGAATATGAGAGCTTTTTTTTTTTATTACTCATAGAGGATAAAGAATAAAGAGATTATCAACAGAATGATAAGTTTCTGGCTCCAAAACTTTAAGCTCATGACCACACATATGATACATGCTCATCAGCATGTACATGGGACTTTGCACAGCATAAGATTCCCCCCATAGTATGCACTATATACCATGAAATTCCCTCTGCTGGCATATCTAACTTTCCAGTGGGCCTCATCCCTATCTGCTTTCCTTTCCCTGTCCCCTTCCTGAGGCCTTCCGCATCCAGTTATAAAGCTCTAATTACCAAATGTGGTAAGTTTTCCTCAGGTCTCATTCTCGGGTTTCCCTTTTGCTGATTTGATACATTTGCCACTTTTCCTCCTTGGAATGCCTTTGAACCTTATTGCAATTTTGGAATTTAGTTAATCCTGACTACCCATCTTTCTGTGTCTTCATTGATTTATCTTTCTTTTCTCACCTCCTACATATGGCCATTCCTAAAAGTTTTTTCTTGTTCACCATGCCCCCACTAAGCTCTTTGGATGCTTCAACAATTTCTGTGATTTATCTTAAACTATCATCTGGCGAAGTGGGGAGGAGCCTATGAAAATTACTGATGAGAAAAATTTAGAGGCAGAATATGTAGTTTGTTTGATATGGGGTAACTACTGATGTAAATCCAATTTTAATATTCCTTACGCTATCTTGAATAAAGATAAAGATTGCTCAATAGTCCATACTACGTGAATATATGTTTTTTGTTTGCTTCTTTTTTTTTTAGAAATTGAGTAAGTTTTAAGTTTCAACATCTGGGTAAATACTGTGTGGTCCTGAGAGGATATGCAGAAACCAAAGATTGAAGGAAGAGTTGATATTAATACACGAACTCTCCAAAGAGCTTTTATGCATTTTTTAGAGGTTTTGGATTTCTCCAGGAAATCAAAGATATTAGTTGTTCGGGTAAAATCTACCTAGATGTGAATGGCCAAGGAATACCACTGACATCTAGATTATGCTATTTTAGTTTTATGTATAATCCTAAACTCATTATCCTTTCCCCACCTCTCGAATGTTTCTCCTCCAGCGTATAAATTTCTTTCAGTAGATTCATTCATTACCCCATCATCGAGTGGTGATCCGCACATGGATTTGAAGTTGTGTGTAGAGCTGAGGCAGCTCAAAATCAATGGCAGGTGAGGGTTGAAGCTGGTCAAATTTGGGCTGCTGGCTCCCTCAAAGAAGTATATCTAGAAGTAGGTGCAAGAAAGCCAAAGGTGGATAATCAGGGAATGCAATGTAGAAGAAACAGGAGTAAAACTGGAAGTAAGAATCAGCAAGTCAAAAAGTGAAGATAAAACTCAGAGTAAAAAAGACAAAGCGAACATCTGTATCCTCAAACCTAAATGAAACTCTGCCAACCTTGGTACTGCTCTGGTTAGTTTAGTCCTGTTAGTTCTATATATGTGTCCACCCCTTGGAGTTCCCTGTACATATTTGTGATGGCCATTGATCATTGCACAAAATTTATAATTCACTTTTCCTTCTCCTTTGCCCTTTACCTATATAGTCAGCTAAATCCTCCTTCACCAGTTCTCTCACTTCTTTTCTTTTCATTTCTTCTGCCAGGGCCCTTGTTTTGGTGCTGATCACTTTATTTTTTAAATTTTGAAATAACTGTTCAACAGATAAATCATCCCTGTTCTCTGCACTGAGTCTTCACTGCAGGGAGTCCATCATGCACACCTCACAGTTCACACCGCAGGTAGTCCATCATTCACACCTCACAGTTCACACCGCCCCAGCTTGGTCATGACACTTACCTGCTCAAAAACATTTAGAAACTCCTCATTGACTGTGGCTAAAAAAGTCCAGTCCATTCTTGCATTTAAGGCCTTTCAAAATCTTCATTTATCTCTTTATCACCCTCTATACATTCTCCCTTTTAAAAAATGTGCCTTTTTTTTCATTCCTTGAACATGTCTTGGGTTTTTACACATATCCCTCTTTTTTGAGGTTCCCTCCCTATCATCTCTAGGTGTAGAAATCCTACTTATTTTTGAAGATTCAATTAAAACAGGGTTTGCATTCATTCTATAACATTTTTTTAAATGCTGACTAAGTTCCAGACTTATTGCAATGTGCTGAGGAAACAGATGGATAGCATTATTCCTACTAAAATAGAAATACACTATACTATCTAATATACATAACGCATAATATATGTACTATAATATATGGTATATTATGATAAAGAACTGTGGTAGCACACATCTTAATCCAACCTGGGGTAGGCCTTCTGGAAGGGGTTACTCTAAAGCAGGATACTGAAGAAGATGTAGAAGTTTACCAGGATAAGAAAAGCAATTGGGATTTGGAGATTTTTTCATGCTAAGAGATGATGAGCCTATTAAAATCACAAGTGGTATAAGTGAGCACAGAATTCTAAGAGTAAATTAAGCAGTTGGCTTTAGCCCAACATGGTCTTTTTCCTCTCCAAAGTATTATTCATACTATACCTAAGGTGTTTTTAGTGTAATTTGTGTATTTTTGTTTTGTCTGTTCCTTTCTA
Source organism: Varecia variegata (assembly GCA_028533085.1). Classification (NCBI taxonomy): domain Eukaryota; kingdom Metazoa; phylum Chordata; class Mammalia; order Primates; family Lemuridae; genus Varecia; species Varecia variegata. The sequence continues at coordinate 50,766,882 of CM052444.1, read as the reverse complement.
ATTATCATGAAAGGAAGAGATTATTTCATACATCATTATGCATATTTCTCGTCCAAGCATAGTGGTGTACACTTAGTAGATAATCAGTCTTCAATAAATATGAGTTGAGTATGATAGTCCTCATTCATGGGTTTGGTTTTTCCACTTGTCCCCTACATTGAGAAAAATAAAAAAACTAACCTTCCCAGGGCCATCATGTCACTCAAACAAAAGTGGGAAACTTTAAGCAAACTTCATAAAAAGAAAGGGAGTGGCTTTTGATGAATTTTTTACTTAAATAAAAGGGCAGATCAGAATTCTGTTCTGTGGATTTATACATGGGGCTTTTTGGTTTTTTAGTACTGGAAATTTAAAGTTATGCATAGGTTTTCTGACTGGTATCTTGAAAGAGAATGACACATTCAGGATTCTCTTAAATGTGGTAATGTTATAATAAAATTTCTGTTACTGGAGTGTTATAATTTTAAAATTCTGAAGTTCTAAAGGTTACGAAGTTCATAGAGAAGGCTGACCATACTCCTTAATTCTGCCCCCTTGGACACTGTTTGGATTGCTTACAACTCACCTTTGAGAAGTCAGTGCCTATAGAGCTTGTTTTTATGTGTTATCAAGGTAATTTGAAGATGTGAAGTCCTTCTGTTGTATGGTTTTGTTAGGTATTGGACATTTTCTCTTCGGACCAGAAGAATAGAACATGGTGAAAGCCAAACAAACAAACAAACAAAGGACATTTTATTGTGTTTACACTTCCCTCAGGTCTGCCACCAACCTTCCTTACCACACAGTTGAAGCCACGAACCCATCACTAACCCAGGTTGGCTAGGAAAGGCTACTACCTTGCAGAGGCAGGGCAATGTCACGTCATCCGTCATTCTGATTCTACGTTAGCTAAATTCTCACCTGTTAATTCCTTCCACCTTCTTTGCTAACATTTTTCTCCAAACTAGCTCCTAGCTTCTTACCAAACCTATCTTAACATCTTTTTCCCCAAATCTTGCTTCTCAATACAATGTGTCTGTATTTCTTAATGATAACCATTATTTTCCCTGCTATCTAAGCTAGGAAATCTGGAATATGACTTAGACTACAAGCATATTCTACACTTTCAATGTCTGGAAAGTCTAGCCCCTTATTTTCATTTCTATTTTCCATATTTTGGTTGAAATGCCTAGATTTTGCTCATAGGGTTCACTGTGATACTCTACTTTTTTTTTTTTTTTTTTTTGAGACAGAGTGTCACTCTGTTGACCGGGCTAGAGTGAGTGCCGTGGCGTCAGCCTAGCTCACAGCAACCTCAAACTCCTGGGTTCAAGCAATCCTTCTGCCTCAGCCTCCCGAGTAGCTGGGACTACAGGCATGCGCCACCATGCCCGGCTAATTTTTTCTATATATATTTTTAGTTGTCCAGCTAATTTCTTTCTATTTTTAGTAGAGACAGGGTCTCGCTCTTGCTCAGGCTGATCTCAAACTCCTGAGCTCAAACGATCCGCCTGCCTCAGCCTCCCAGAGTGCTAGGTGTGATACTCTACTAACTGCCTTTTCTGTCTCTTCTTTTCTGCATTTTTCCATTTGGCATACTCTTTCCACACTGTTCCCGCAGATGCAGATTGAGTCATAGTGTTCTGCTACTCAACATACTTCAATAGTTCCCCACTTCTCCACAAATTACATAGAGATTCTTCTCTCAGACATTCAAGGTCATCTGTATTCTGGCCTTGGTTTCATTTCCCCGGGCAGTATAGATACCAAGAGCATGGCCTCTATGAAAAAAAAGTGCGGATTCAAACTGTGTCTCTACCTCTTACTTGCTGAATGAGTTGAACAAGTTACTCAACCTGACAGTCCTACAATTTCCTCACCTATAAAGCTAAGCTAATGGTGTATAACACAGAGACTTGGTGATGATTAAATGACTTAGTGCTATGGTTTGAACGTGTTCTCCAAAGTTCTTGTGTTGAAAACTTAATCCCCAAAGCAACAGTGTTGAGAGGTGGGACTTTTAAGATGCAATTAGGTTGTGAGAGCTTTGTCCTCATGAGTGGATTAATGACATTATTGAGAGAGTACGTTATTTATTGTAGGAGTGGGTTCCTGATAAAGGGTGAGTCCAGCGCCCCTCTCTTCTTTCTTTCTCATGCACGTTCTTTTGCCTTTCTGCCTTCTGTCATGGGATAACAAGAAAGAAAGCCTTCATCAAATGCAGCCCCTCAATCTTGAACTTCCCAGCCTTCAGACTGTGAGCCAAATTGTTGTTTATAAATTAGCCAGTCTCAGGTATTCTGTTATAGAGGCACAAAATGGACTAAGACATTTAGTAGTAAGAAATGTATTGAGCAAGGCTTTGTACATGGTAAGGACTCATCGTTAGAGATTATTATTAGTATCTTCCATTATTACCTCTCTTGTAATACTTAAAGAAGTTATAGAACCAAAAGTCTTTGAACTATAAGAAAGACTTTTAGGTCTTCATTTCACTAATGATAAAAGTGAAGTCCAAAAAGGTTAAATGACTTTCTCAAGGTCACACAGCAATTGAATGGCAGGGTAAGGACCATACCCCTGTCTTCTGACCAGTGTTTCTAAGGCTTTCAGGATCCTTAGGAGGCTGGTCATTGGTAATTGGTAGTGACTAACATTGAAATCAGTGATTCATTTCACATATGAAACATAAATTAAAAATTTATGAACCTGTGAATTGGTAGACTAAAAACTAAGGAGTCAAAGAATGATAAAAATGGAAACAGTTCTGTAAGTGATAACCTTGTACTTTTTCCCCCACATATATACAGTCTAAACAGCTAACAATATGACCCCTTCAGGTTTCGAGTCTGAAAGCTTAGAACAGAAGTATCTGAGGATGTGTATGCTATCTTAGAGTGTGTCTGCTTTTCAAACTTCCTATAGCAAGTTTTATTGCTGTTTATTTTTTAAAAATATTATCCACATATTTTCTGCTCTACATTTGCAGTTAATCAAGAGTTCACTCTATTAGATTTTTGATTGTTCATTAAAAATCTCTTTTCTGAGGCATAAATTAAGAGCAGTGTATGCAAGTTTGTCAGTTTTACTTGTATCTTATTTGCATTCCAAGTCTAGGTGCACACTAATCAGCTGCCATCACTGTTTTCCTTCTCTACATGGCTAAGTTGTCGAGTTATTGCCATCTGTTATTTATTCTATGACTCACATTCTCTAAAATTCTCTGATTACCCAAGATGTAAGTTTAAGGTACGGTGAACAGCTGGAGGGCCCTATCCTTTCCATTCTAGGTTGCCAGACCATGTAGACTCTAACTGCTCAATTCAAGTTCCCTAAATGCTTGGCATATTACAACTTTTCGCTTTATTTTTCATTAAAAAAAATCAATCATTACTGATCACATCGGAATTTTTGTTACAATAATATCCATAGCTGTGGTTGGAACACATAATAACATAATCATAATTTCTTTTCTTCTTTCTGTGTTTTAAAGGTATAATAGTCTATGAAAAAGGCAGAGGAGGGAGGAAAGCCCCAAATAGCTGAGAGAGTAAAATTATAAAAGGTCAAAGAGAATAATCTTCTTGATCCCATAAAAGATAATAGCAAAAATAATACCTTTCCAAATACGTACTGTCTATCACCTACTTCTTCTCTAACCCTTGCAGCGATCCTGCAAAGTTAAGGATTATTATCACTATTCTAGAAACAAGAAACTCAGGCTAAACGGTTAGTGGTTTGCAAGGACATAGATAGAGCTGATAGATGCCCAGAGCTCTTATTCTCAGATTTGCCTGACTCCAAATTGTGTTCTTTCTTCACTGTAGAATATAGGCTCTACATATCTCATCCTCTCTCTCACACACACACACAAAAACAACCTCAGACATAAGATTTGAACCCACCAAGTTGGACTCTGGGTTAGGAACATGTTGACTGTCTGCATTTCTTCCTACCATTTGCACCATTACCATTAACAAATACATAAACATTTTAAAACCTTTTTCTTATTTATTTAGACTTTCCTTTCTTTCTTTTTAGAGTATCTAACAGTACCAAATTTAAACAACAACAACAACAACAACAAACAAAACTTTGCAGAAAAGAAACATTGAAGTGGAACACTGATTTGGTAAACATATAGCAAGATAAACCCTCCCCAGACTATGAGAGATATTACAAAAAAGGGACAAATAATTTTTAAAAATAATGAACACAAAGGTATATCCCTGAAGGTAGCATAAAATATTGCACTAAGTAGATTTTGTAGTATGAAGAAAGCTGAAAAATAATAGGAATTGGAGTAATCCACAGGAAATGGAAATATCCATGTACTAAAACAAGGATAACTAGTCTTAAAACTACAACTTGTTTCAAGGTGTTCAAATCCTAGATCTGTATAATCATTATGACTAAGGTTCTACAACTTCTTAAATAAATAAATACCTTTAAAAATTTCTAAATTAATTTTTTATCAATAAAAGTAAATAGTACCAGGAAAGAAGAAATGAGGAGAATTGAAACTCTGCCCTGTGACTTACATTGGATTTAGTAAAACATATTACAAAACTTTGTATAATGGAACCAGGCCACCTTTGGTGTTTAGAGATCAGGGTCAAGATTTTAACAGCATAAAATTATGAGGCAACAATCCAACTTGCCTAAATCAGATTTCTTTTTCATAATCAGAAGTTTTTATCCATGCCTTTGGGGATCAGAAGAGTTTTATAGCACACTCAGGAAATGACATCAGCTATAAGGGGGTCTTGAATGAAAAAAAAAAACGTTCAAATCCAAAAAACAAAAATAGTGGCTAATGGAGAATGAATGATTCCAAAAGTCAGAAAAATGAAGCCAATGTTTGTATTTTTGATCTTTATAGAAAATCTGGAAAAAGTGAAAATAATGTCCAGCCTACATTCTGTAAGAAAATTCTGTTTGACTAAAAGGTGACCAAACTAAACCTAAATGACACATCATCAATTTGTACTATAATAATATTAGTATATCTAGTTCTGAAAATGTCTTGTTCCTATGAATACCTATGTTGAAAAAATAAAAAATAAAAATAAAAGCTCATCAGATTTTTCTTCTTTCACAAATGAAAATATAGAAAATTAAGTGATGTTTATATTCTTTTCCCCCACCGTAGTGGAATCTAGACTTTCCTGAATCTAAACTCTGGATCTTATACCCTCTTTCCTACTCTGGGACCTCTCTCTTTCCTGAACCTAACACAGTGCCTGCCCAGTGACAGAGTTTGTACTCCATAAATATGGACTGACTGAATTAATGAATATCAGACATCTATCAAGTATCTGTCACTATTCTAGGAATTGAGACCAATGATATAGTCAGTCACTGGCCTCAAAGAGCTAACAGTCCACTCTGGGAAATAGAAAAAGAAACCATAAAATATAATGCAATAAAAAATTTAATAAAGGTATTCACAGAGTGCTATTGAAGAAGGAAATTCAAGTAATTTAACTTGGAGAGGGGATCTCTGAATGATTTATGTGTTTGAGTGGAGTCTTAAAGTCTTATGTGTAGAAGTAAATAAAAAGGAAGAAATAGGTGAGAAGCCTTTTGGTGGAGGTGTGAATGGTCAGAGTATATTTGTATGCCTAGAATAAGCACATTTGATGGATGGCCAGAGATAAGCTAGAAAGGTAGTCAGTGGTTCTATCATGAAAGAACTTAGGTTCCATGCTAAAAAAAAAAAAAAAAAAAAAGATTTTTATCCTCCTAACTTCAGTACAACTGGGAACAATTGGATCATAATCAGATTTGCATCATATATAGGTCATTCTCGTAGCAGTTGTGGTGTATGAGTTCAAGACTTAAGAGAAGGATACCTTTGAAATGACCTAAGGGAAAAATTACGTGAGACTTCTAAACTAAGGCCATGGCAAAAAGGAAAGAGGGAGTGCTAGATTACTATTCCTCTATGAGTAACATACAAATCTTTATGTTATCAGTTATTGAGATTTTGGGGCTAGTTTCTTACTTGATTTAAACCAGCACATCCTTTTTTGAAGAGGGCCCTGACTTGGTCATTACACATTCTATGCATGTAAAAAACACTCACATGTATACTATAAATATGTAAAATATTATGTATCAATAAAAGACAAAAATAAACTAGCACATGCAGAATGCTTCAGAAATTGGTATGAGCAGTGGGGTGCTACTGAAACAAATAAAAGGTTAAAATATGTGGGATTAGCTTGAGGTGGGGAGCAGTTTGCAGGTGTCAAGGAAACTGATATTGGAGGCTAGAAGAAAGGCAATCCATGTTTGTTCCGCTGGAAGTTTGTTAAAACTGTTGCTTGGGATAGCAAGGAAGGAATATAATATACCTAATGAATTTGTAGCTTTAAGGGAAGTAAGTGGATATTAGCATGTTAATATGATACACTGACTGCTTTTGGTGGCATTTGACAAGATAATTTAAGAAAGAGATAAGCTGAGAAAATAATTGGTCAGTTCGTAAGCAGGACTGAAAGAGTATGGAGAGAATCCAGCAATTAGAAGAGGCCACTCTTTCTAAACCCCAAACAGTAAAAACTGAAATTGCAAGTTGTTTTAAGCTACATAGACTTATTAAACTCAACCTATAAAAAAGGATATAATCAAGGACACGGCTGTTACATTTTTTGTTAAAACTTCTAAATGGATTAAGGAGTGCCCAGTCTTTTCAGTTTGAAGAAAAAATGGCTCAGGGAAAAAAGAATAAGGGTATGGCTCTATCACCGAAGCCATTTGGCCTCCAGATATGTGCAACTAAGTCAAGAGAAAAAGACACAAATGTCTTTACTAGAATTTTTAGTGCAGCTGTTGGCACATGGAGCTATTGAAGAAAAAGGAAAAGACACCGACTAAGAAGAAACCAGGACCTGGATTAACAGATTTTCCAAATCCTTGATACTTAAGATGACCCTAGGGCATCTAGTCTTTTGTGGGCAGGAGACAGATTAGAGAAGTTGCTCAGTTTACAAGGTGAATTGGCCAATCCACCAATGCTTACTGTCAAATGGATGGAGAATATAATGGACAAAGATCAGATCTAAGGACCACAAAGAACACTGGACTAGGGAACCCTTCTCTGGGGATAGAATTTAAACCTAATCAAGAAACATCTCCCTACTCTAGCATAGGGGGCTGTGGATAATGTCTTTCGCTCTTCCCTTTCTGAATAGGAGAGTTTATTGCAGCTAGTTTGCTCCTGTTCCACCATATCTTATTGGTTAAGGAAGAAGCAGATAACTTGTTTTTTTTTTTTTTCCATTTATAGTTATACAGATAAAAAGAACGACCACCTGGACATGATGTGCACACAGTTGCACATAACCTCAACGTAGAAACTACCAGGGAGAGTCCAGAACTTGATGCCATGACTGGGATTTCGCAGTTTTTTTCCTTGGGGTAAGGATGAGAATATTTTTCATGCAGAAAGGAAGATGAAACAAATATTTGGTGATCCAGAAGGACAGACTGTAGTGGACTCGTGATATTTGCTAAGTATTTGAGGTTTTCTTCTTCTGAGGACATCCTGGCTCCCGTGTGGTTGCACTGGGCCATGGGATTAGTCCCTGGCTATCAGCAGTGAATGAAAAACTGATATATCACTTTAGATTGGAGGCACTGCTGAACACAGTTTGCCCTCTGACTCAGTAAACAGGAATGTTCAAGATGATGTTTATTTTGTCAGGCTGGATCCCAGAGTGAAGAGGTATAGAGCAAAGTTCCTAGTCATGGTGGAATTTTAGCATGAATGTGAAATAAATCTTTGTTTTTCTAAGTAATTAGATTTGGAGATATCTTTGATACTGCAGCATAACTTATCCCATCACCCTTGGTAGTGGATACTGGGTCACCAATACATACATGGATTATAGATCGTTCATGGAGCGTATAGAGAGGATCCAACAAATATCTATTTGAATGAATGCTCACACACAGTTGTTCTAACATTTAGTTAGTTAAAGGGTTTGATATTCTGTGTGGAATTATGTTTACAGTTATAGTTTTTTAATGCTACTCTCGGTTTTGGTAATTTCTCTTTAGAAATAGAAATTGACCAGTCAATTTTTAAAGTAATAGTTGACACAATGTTGTCTGGGTGAATAAATTTTTTTTCTTTATTTTTCTTCTCTTCATTTTCTATTGTAGGGGTGGGGAATCTTTTCATGTTGGAAGGCCACATTAATTTAGCTGTAATCAAATAAGGCCACATTCAAGAAACTTCAATTAGATATACTTAAAAATGTACATTATTTTGTAAAAACCTACTATGTACTTAATAATTTCAAAAACAAACACTATTCTGATGACTTTGTTGTGTCTGCTTTTTGTTGGAAATCATTTGAATATTTGGTTGCAGCATGTAAGTACGCAGTTTCAGTTGATCCTCTAGATGGATATCAGTCATTTGTGACCTTAAGGGCATCTTGATTTGGGTTAGGTAGGAGAATGTAGATTGGTAGCAATAAGTGGTTGAAAAGCAAGAAAGCATTTTTCAGGCATGTTTGCCAAAGGCATGGCTATTCTACTTCATTTTTCCATATTTCAATTGGATCTTTCTTAGCATGGAACAATGACTTTAAAATATCATCTACTAAGAGCTCAAAGAATTCCATCTGTAGATTCCATGGCATCACATTCAAATTAGCATTTGATTCTCAAAGTCAGTGAAACTTTCATTGTATTCTACAATTAGTAGGTCTATAATAGGTGTGTATTCTTCAAATGATTTGCATATATCATCCTGCTCATCAATGACCTTTGCTAACTGGGGAAAATGTTCATCCAAAATTTCCTTTTGAAGAAGTGTTTTGAAAAAAGATAGCTTTTTTCGAAATTCTTGGATTTTTTTGCCACATATCATATAAAGACTTAGTTTTGCCTTGCAAAGAAATACTCAAGTCATTTTTATTTGACATGATATCACACAGAAATGCTGCATTCCTATAGAAATTGTCTTTCAATAATTCACATTGCTGATTATATTCTTCATAAAATTTACTTATTTGTTCTTGCAGAGATAAAATTTTGGCTAATACCTGTTCATGAGATAGCCAACACATTTTAGAATGATATGGCAAATCCACACTGCATACCTCATTCTTCAACTTTAGCATGTTAGGAAACTGACAATGCCATGCTGCATTTGCACAAATATAGTTAACAATACTTATAACTTGTTGCAAACTGTCACTTAAAATAGTAGCTTTAGCACAGAGTTTTTGCTGATATAAGATAAAATGAAAAGAAATGAGAGCATCTGGATCTGTTAATATTTTTTTTATCTGTGCAATAAACCCTTCATGTTTTCCTGTCATGGACATTGCACAGTCTGTATGTACACTCACTAAATTTACCTAATTCAGTCCAACTTCATGACATTTATCTTTAAAGTTGCTGAATATATCTATTCCCCACGTTTTGTTCATAAGAGTGCCCAAGGCAAGTAACTACATAGCAAAGAAAATCTTTTGTTATGATCAGAATGAGGTATAAAACCTGTGCCAAGTCAGTAGAATCAGCTGATTCATCCAAAGCAATTGAATAATATATATTTTCCTTTTGAAGTATTGCATGAAGTTGTTCTATTAAGTTGAAGGCTAATTCATGCTGCCAATCAGTTATGGTTCCTCTTGAAAGAGGCAGTTGTTTGTACTTTGAAACGTTATTGGGGTCTAAGCATCCTACAACTTTGACAATGCATTCTTTCACAATTTCTACATCACTGAATGGCTTCCCTTTTTTCCCAAGTATATAATCTACTTTATAAGCTGCTTCAGTGGCATTATTTCCATGTCTTACTGCTGCATGAAAGGATTGTCTTTGCTTTTGCTTTTCATCTTTTATTTTCTGCAGTACAACCTTTCATGCCTCTCCCTCTAATTTAAAATATTTGTGGTCCTTATGAGTGTTATAATGCTGATGAGCACTGAATTTCTTTAACATTGATATTGCAGTATCACAAAGCAAGCAAATCATCTTATCTTTAGCAGAAACAAGATAATATTGCAATTCCCAATCCTCATTAAAAAAAATTGTTTTCTTCCTTCAGCATTCTCTTGGTCTTTTTTGATATAATGGGCTGTTAAGCAGACAGAATTAAGAAATACTGTTGAGCTGTGCAACTATTCACAAATTCCACTTCAGTGCACCACTGTCAAAAGCCGATAACAGACTGGCATACTCGACCCCCATAAACTCTCTCCAACCAGCCTTGTGCGGTAGCGGTGCCAGTGAGGCGGGGAAAGGTGGAACTAAATCACGAGCATAGCAGCTGTCGGTTTAGCCTTTATGGCTCACTAATGTTCACATTGCACTGGTCATTCTGGGAGGATTATTTCACTGAATCTTATTTTATTCTTTGGTATTTTAAATATGTTCATTTTAAAAATAAAATAAAAATATGAAAGATGAACAAAAATGTATTAATAAAAATAAAAGTATTTGTTCCGTAAAATTTGGATTCAATCAAAAGGCCACACTTAAAGACCTAGAAGGTTACATGTGGCCTTAAGGCTGCAGGTCCCCTGCCTCTGTGCTAGTGTATTTGATCGATGGAACCTATCAAATACTTCTAGAACCCTGGCTTACAAGGAGAATATGAAATGTGGGTTTTGGCTTTCTCTGCCTCCCCCGTCCAGGAAGATATACCAGAGTGAGGCTGCAACAAAGTCTGGCAAGCTAAGCAGCTGCATCCATGGCAACGTGAAAAGGCACAGAGTAAAAGAACATAGCGTGGTCTGAGCATAGGGTAGCTCCTCCAGATGAGAGGGCTGAGAACTGGTGGGGGGATGAAAATAGAGAAGTAACAGGGACCACATTGTGGGCTAAGGAGTTTCATATTGATCTAAAAGGCAAAGGGAGCCATTAAAACACTTAGAGTGGTGGTAGAGAGGTTATGGCATATTTCAGATTCGTTAGAAAGATCGTGCTTATGATATTTTGCATATTCAGCACCACTTCTACCTTCCAAGCCCCACCCCTTCAATCCCATTTTAACACTAAGTAGAAACGTTCTGTAGAAGGAGTAAAAAGGAATTGCCCTGAATCAGCTTCTTTAGATATAATATCTGTTAAAAGTGCTACTGAAAGTCTCTATCTGGATTTTAATTGTAGCTGTACCCTGATTCAAAGCCATAGTTCAACAACTTGAGATTTTATTATTGCCTTTAATTTGTCAGAAAGTGAAACACCTCAGCTATCTGCAGCTACACTTTGAGAGCAAAATTGCTTCTTTATTTTTACAGTTGTGACACTGATTCTGACATTGTAAAGACTAGTTTACAGGAAAAAAGGGTCCCAAGAGATAGGGCCAAGGATGTTGCTTCCTTATTATGTTATAATGTGGATTTAGAATATTATAAAGTCATTGAAAATTCTGCATTTTTGGACTGAATTGTTATGGGTCATCCAGAAAGTTAAAATTCAAGGTTGTGGTTTGCTTTCTATAAAAATATAAAACTTGCCAGAAACCTCTTCTACATGCCAAATCAATTTGACAATGCATTTAAAAAGCAATTGGTAGAATCGAGACTAAGCCGTCTGAAGATTTGTTCACAGAAATGAAATTTAAGTAGAATGCCATCAATTAATTTGGGTTCTTGGCATATAGAAACTTTGGCTTGGTGCCTTTTGAACCCAAACCCAAACAAAATGGAGTGGAGTACTTATTATGGCTTCTTGCACACAGCGGTATAAACAAAGAAGGAAACAAAATATCCACATTGCTTGGCATTAGATAATACAAAGATGTGTTACTTTGTCGGATCGGATGTGAGGGACAATGAATTTGGGGCAGACTAGAAGAACAGAATGTATTTGGGGAGTTGAACTATTTTGGGTGGAGAAAGTTATGTATATGCTGTTGACAAGTAAGCATGCTCATTGATAAAAATACCCAATTGCTATAAACTGGTGTCTGGAGAATTCTTATTGTGAATTAACCTAATTTGGAACTGCTGGGTGAGTTCAAGAAAGACCGATCTACGACCTAAGCCTTGATGTCCAGTGCAAGGATTAGAGCTGTGCTTTGGGCTTGTGTCATAATCTAAGGACCCTGGATTAAGAGAAAGGATTTATGTTTGATTATTGGCTCTGCCTATATCATCAGTGTCTAAACTCGAGCAAACTCAAGTTTACACACTCAGGACACTAAGACAGCAATCTGGACTCCTTTTTTCCTCTCCTATCCCTTCCCTATTCTTTCTGGTTCATATTTTGAGTAGGAGCTAGGAAAAACCTCACTCAGCAGGGGTTGGCATGGCGAGGAAGAGCAAATCATCTTTTCTTCTCATGATTAAAGCCCTGACCTTAGGCAAGACTCCTGGACATGTTGTCTTTTCTCCTTTAGACTGACACAACCAGTGCTCAGCACCAGAGTAGCTTCCGAAATTGAATACGTCTCTTTCTACTCCACTTAGTGCTGTCAGGACAGCAGTTCAGGTCTGGCACAGTTGCCGGCCCATTAGCGCAGTGCAGTGTAGAGATTACAAGTCCCCCCAAGTGTCAGTGATTTAATCAGCCCCTTCAGGTGAAATGCAAAGCCACAAATTCAGTGGCAGAAGGTGGTGGCGGTGCGAATATACCCATTGATTTCCACTTATAAAAATAGTTTTCTTTGTAGAGTGACTCCCTAATTACCCTTTGCCAGTGTCTAGTAGGCCAGCTTCCTCATGACAGATTAAATTTACCACATTCTGTTTCGATACCAAGTGAAAATTTCCGAGTCACTCTGATTATCTTTCTCCTTCTTTCTGCTGTGACCCTTCATTACCCCCTGTGGCCTTTCCTTCTGTTCTGTTCGCAGGTGCTTCAACTTTCTTTTCCTACAATTTTCAATTATACTCTCACTCTGTTTTTTTCTTTTCTTTTTCTTTTTTTTTTTTTCAGATGGAGAGATACAGATGTAGCCCACTAATTTTTCCAAAAGCTTGAAAGGACAAAAATAGACAAGCTCATTGAAATAATTTTTTCAAAAACTAAAGTTTACAAATCCAAACACTGTAACCTAGTACAACTTTTAAAGTAGTGAAAAATAAAAGTTGGGACAGAGCTGTTGGGTAGCCGAAGAGGAAGTTAATACCCATTTACTTGGAGGAAAAAGAGCCTTAGAAAACTGTGTTTTATGAATAGCAAATGAGCTGCAGGCTGAGAGACTAGTGCCTCTGTTTATTCTTCCCGCCTCATTTCCATTCCTCTTTCCCATTTGTATTAGCAGAACACAAAGCAACTTCATCTTACTTCTGGCTGTGCCTCCAGTGGGACTTGGGGAGGTCATTAAAACTCTCTGAGCCTCAGTTTCCTAATTTATAAAGCGAGAAAGTTGGGATGAATCATTTCAGCAGAAGCATTCTATGAATCTATGAAATCTTTGGAGGTAAAAGGATGTTCTGACCTTAACATGGTTTGTCTCAAGAAGCCCCCAGTGGGCCATGGCATGAAAGGTTTTGATATCTACCAGTCTTGATGTAAAAGTCATTTTTTCTTTTACAGTAGATCAACAATGGTAAAGGTATGTGAGGTTTTAATAATACTTTTTCTTTCTTGAATTCAGTGAACTATATGCTAAATAACTCTTGAATTGTTTCTTGTTTCATTCCACTTTCATGCAACAGCAGGCTCATAGTAAATTTCCCATTATTTGAGTTGCTCTCACAGTAATTTATCACATTGGGGAAAACTCCATCTAACCTCAACAAATTAAAGCCAAATTTGATTTAATCATTTTCACTTTAACAGAAGCCATTAGCATGGCAGGATTAAGAATAAATTCTCTGTTTTGATTATTTGTGTTGAAAAATTTATTGGATTCTTCACCAAATTACTCTTTACATTCTCTTGCTGCTCTGGCCCTGATTTGTTTATTAATGATTGAGGTCACTGCCCGATTTATGAACAAAAGCATCTGTCCTGTTTATACTTCTCATGAAAATCCACGGTATTTATTGCCTTGCAATGAATGCACTAATGGTTATTAGTGTCAAGCAAAATTCTAAATATTTATAGATTTGATTCATAAAATACACAAAGTTGGACTTTGTGAAATTTGAGCTCTGTAAGGGCACTAGTTATGTTTTTCATAATAGCTATTGTCTGATGCCCAGAATGCACTTGGGATATATTGGATGTTGAAATGGATCCAGAGTGGATATTAATACTTAACATTCATTGAACACTCATTATGTGCTATGCATTTTTCTAAATCTTTTAAGTATATTAATATATTAAATCTTCATAGTAATCCTATAAGGTATGCATTTTTATTATCTCCAATATATAAATGAGAAAACTGAGCCATAGTTAAGTTAAGTAACTTGTACAAGGTCAAACAGTCAATACAAGGAGAGCCACAATGTCCTGCCAGGCAACGTGGTACCAGAGAACTCACTCTTAACCCTTCTGCTCAGCTGCCTCTGACCTGGATAATAATCCTAGCTACACCATTATAACTCTTGATATGTGCCAGGTATTCTTCAAAGAGTTTTGCAAATATTATAATACTTAATCATACAACCCTATGAGGAAGGTACTATTATTATATTTATTCTACAGATAAAGAATCTGAGGCACAGAAATTTTCATTAACTTGCCCAAGGTCACACAGCAAGCAGTGGAGCCAGAATTGGATGCACCTAGTTCATCTTCTGAGCCTGTTCTTAAAGACCAATTTCTTCAACTTTTCTTAGGATGCAAGTGTTTTATCATTGACCAGTTGGGTGTAATTTTTACAAGTATTTTCTCACGTATAAATGGTTATAAAATATTTATTTCATGAGGCTGCTATGAAGATTATTAAATCGGCACTGATATATTAAAGGATTTTAGAATGTATCTAATAAGAATGTGGGCTTTGGAGACACATGGGTTCCAATCCTGGCACACCCTCTTAGTTAGGTGACCTTGATGAGGTAGCTAGCCTACCCTTTTAGGCCTCAATATTTTTTAGTGATAATAAACATACCTGCAGGGGATTTGTGAGGCTGAATTTTATATTATGTATAAAGTATTTGTCTCAGAACCCCCATATATAAATGCTCAGTTATTATGGTACTCTCTACTTATTCCTTCCTTTTTTTCATATTAAGTATCTATTGCACTAGGTACATAGTAAGTGGTAAATAAATGTTAGTCATTATTAAAATAAGTTAAATAAATTGATAAAATTTTATACCTGAATTGGGGCTTTATTATTCTGCATAATATACACATACTTTTCCTTCTCACTAACGTAGCATTTTTACCTCTCTTCACCAAGGGAACTTCATTAAGATTCTGCTCCAATATCCCCTCTCTGGGAAACCTTCCATAGTCTCAGCCATGACTGCTATGTGTTCCCTTTTCTGAGTTTCCAAAACACCTTTTCCATTAATCTACATATTATCATATATATAATGTGTAATATATAATCATATATTATCATAATGGTTAGGAGTGAGGTGTCTTTCATTCCCCCTTGGTTTTGTACCTCCTTGAAGGCTGGAATTCTGTCTCTCGTCCTTGGTTATCTACCATTCACATTTATTACTATGCAATAGTAGTCAATAAAAGTTTGATATATGAAAGAATGAATGCATATGTGGAAAAATGATGAGTTTACAATAAGGGTCATTGTGGATTCCATCCAAGAGATTTTAAGCATTGACATATATATTATTTTAAGTTGGTTTTACCATTATAGCATTTAATTCTTATATGAAACTGAAGTGACTTGGTGTTTGTTTCTTCATTAAATGGGTAACAACATGGGTGATTATCGACATCACAATTATTTCTCTAACTATAAACCAGACTTCTTAGTTTCTCTTGCTTGCTTATCTTTCTGTTCCTAGCAACTGGATCTGATGCATCCAGGAGGCTCAGGCCTCATGCTTAAGTCTTCTCCAGTCCCATGGCTCTAACTACCATGTGCACATTAGTAACTCTTAATGCAAAGTTTTTGCCCAGGCCTCTCCTCTGAATTTCAATGCATATCTTTAGCTGTAAGTCACCATCTCTGCTTGGGTGTCTACTGGCCATATCAAACCTGACATTTCCAATACTAAGCTCTTGATCAAACATGCCTTGCTCACCGCCCACTACCTTTTCCTGCCACCGTCTGACTCCTTCTCCTCTTCTGCCCTTCCCCGTTCAGTGAGTGGCACCCTACTTACTCAGTTGCTCAGGCCAAAACACCTAGGAAACCATTCTTGACTCCTCTTTTACCCTCATCCCCAGGTCTCATGAACAAATTCTCTTCCACGTATCTTCAACATACACATTGCATGCAAAGGCCATCATCTCCAGTGCCACCACCCTTGTCCAAGCCATCATACTCTTATACCTGGGTGTCTTATAATGGAGTACCTGAGTAAAGTACTGGGTAATTTATAAAGAAAAAGAGATTTATTCAGCTCATGATTCTGATGTTTGGAAAGTTCGAGATTGGGAATCTGCATATGGCGCGGGTCTCAGGCTGCTTTAAGTTTTGGCAGAAGGCGAAGGGTCACCAGAGCATGCAGAGATCACATGCCACACAGAGTGTGAGGAAGCAAGACAGAGAGGAAGCAAGAGAGAGGTGGGACACGCCAGGCGGCTCTCCTGGGAACCAATAGAGTAAGAACTCATTCCCCGGGGTGAGCACTAACCTATTCATGAAGAATCTGCCCCTGTGACCCAAAGAGCTCCCTGAGGCATCCCCTTCAACATCTGGGATCAAATTTCAAATGAGGTTTAGAAGGGACACACATTCAAGCCACAGCACTGTCTGTCCCTTTAGTCTTCCTGTTGCTCCTAGTGACCTTCTGGAAATGTCAGTCAAGGGTGTCACTTTCCTGCTCAAACTTGAACCAGACTCCTCCCCTGTATGGCCTTATGTGGCCACTGCCTCACTCTGACTCTCAGACTTGCTCACTCTGCTCTAGCCACGTGGGTCTTTTTGAGATGTTTTACACGTGAAGTTTTGTTTATTTTTGTAGGTTTTTTCCCTTTATTCTCTTCCCCTTGGTAGTCTCAGGGCTAGTTTTATAGTTCCACTCCTTTATATGCCCAGATATCTCTATCACAGAGAAATTCTCCCTGGTCACTCTCTCCCAGGCCCTAAGTTTCCCATCTCATCATTTTCATTTTCTTGTTAGCACTAATCCTAACTGAACACTGCTTTATCTTTAAAAACTTGTTTATTTATTTATTTATTTTAGAGACATGGTCTTTCTCTTTTGCCTAGGCTGGAGTGCAGTGGTGCAATCATAGCTCACTGCAGCTTCAAACTCCTGAACTCAAGCAATTCTCCCACCTCAGCCTCCCAAAGTGCTGGGACTATAGGTGGCAGCCACCATACCTGGCTCATTTTTATTATTTTTATTTTTTGTAGAGATGGAATCTCTCCATGTTGCCCAGGCTGGTCTCAAACTCCTAGTCTCAAGCAATCCTCCTGCCTCGGCCTCCCAAAGTGCTGGGATTACAGGCTTGAGTCACAGCATCTGGCCTAGTTTATACATTTGTTTTTCCACTATCTATCTTCTACACCGAATGTAAGCCTTCTGAGGTCAACGCCTTTGTCTTTTTCATCCCTGTATCTGTAGCAGCTAGAACAAGCAATTGGGACATATTCGTTAATTTGTGTGAATTACTCATAAGTATTAGAACAATAACTCAATGTATTTGTCCCGTGGTAATTGCATAAATAGTCTATGGGCTATCTAGAAAAAAAATGCTCTGAGAGCACTTTCTCATTTGCCAACTTTCACAAATTCTCTGGCTTCATTTATGATCAGTAATTCTGGTTTCAATCAGGGATTGGTTATCTTCCTGATTTCCAATTTCTGGCTCCATTTTCTGGTTTCTGCTCCCATCTGTCTATTTGTCCATGGTATCTCTGTGGCTGATAAAAACCGCCTATTGGATATGGCCCCAGACTTCCCACCTGGGGTATTGGTGGCTCTCACAGGCAGCTCTTGCCAAGAGCTGCCAGCCTTTCTGTATATGTTGGATTGCTCCTCCTTTGACTTCTGGTAAATGAAGTGTTCAATAAATCTTAATTTTATTTTTTTTCTTGAATAATTTTTTAAAATGTCTTTCTAGGGATGGGAAAGACTGTCACTCTTTATCTGCCTCATGTCTGTTGGCATTTGCCTGAAGACTCTCCTCTAACCAATGCTTACATCACTGAGAATAAAGTACGGTATATTATTAGGATCTTTAATCTCAGTGGCATGGTGTCTCCTCCCCTGAGTATCCAGGATGATTGTTTTATTGCTATTTACCACTTATGTAACCGTGGGCAGATTACATAATTACAGTTGTCTCATCTACAAAGCAACGATTAAAAATACTTGCCTATCAGAATTATTGTAAAGTTTAAATTGAAATTGATATATTAAAGATGTTTATAAAGAACGTAGGCTGGGAAGTCAGAAAGACTGCGGTTTTAATGCAGGCTTTGGCTCTTACTATTTGTATGATTAGATAATATGCAATTTTGTGAGGATACTACTGGCCATCCCATGCATATTGTGAGAACTGAATAAGAAAATTTAGACATATCACCAACATGCTCACCAAATTTTAGTTTCCACCCCATATGTCCATGCACTGCTGCTATTTTTATGCTAGTTTGCTGGGAAGGCTACCCAGACGACTTGTGATATACATGCCATCCCCCTTTGTAGGTAGTCCTTGCTCATGTACCTCCAGTCAACTGTTTGGATCTTTTTAAAATTCAATTGTCCTGGGCTGCATCATAACTTAGCAAGAATTTTCTTTGTCCTTAAATCTTTACTTTTGACTGCTTTCACAACACTGAACTCATAGGTCATTTTTCATTCAGTTCATTTGGAAGTTAGCTATGCTTCATGCACTTTGTGATTTTGAATATTCCCCACTTTTCTCCCTAGCCACAGGGAGAGTTTTTTCATGATGCAGTGAAGTCCAGCATACCACATGGATGTACCTATATGAGGCATAATAGTAATCAGATATCCAGAAGAAGTTTTAAAATTTGCTTATTTTCTTTTTGCATTGCTCCATAACATTTTTAAATTGTGCCCACATTCATTTGGGAATAAGGTTTTATTTCTGGCCATTATAAAGGGTTTATTGGTAAACTCACCACTTTGAGTAAGATAGTTAAGACAATTACCTCAATAATTAACCTGAATAGTTTGAGCTTATCCCTTTGTTTTAAGTACCTAAGATTGCATTAATTGCACACTCTACTTCCTTGGAGCAGGAAGCTAAAGAGCTGTGCCCGAAAACCACCCCTAGATGCCTACTTTTCACACCTAGTTTTCCCATGTTAATACCTCTTTGTGGCTTTAGGATTGAAACTGTTTAAAAAATGTCACTGTTAATTACATGTAAACCTTATTGTGGTTAGTCTGTAGAAAAGGAATTGATGACTATGAAAATGTAGTGTTTATATATAAACATTTTACTTAGAAGTTAGAACTCCTAGAATATGTTTACAGTCCTTGAAGATGGGACAATTGAATCAGTTGCTTGGGAGGTTTAGAAGTATAGGTGAAAAGTTTTTCATGAAGACATTTTCTTCTTTTTTGTTGTTTTTTTTTTGTTTGTTTGTTTTTGTTTTATTTTGTATTCTTAATTTTGGCTAGGAGGCAAACAATGTTGATGAAGACATAGAGTTAAACAGTACTCAAAAAGCTTAAACATATTTCTCAAAAAAATTGTAGGGATAATCTTTATTTTATCATATTTATACACTTAAATCATCAATCATTTAATTTACAGTTTATTCCAATCAATCCTAAAATCAGTACCCAATTTTGGGGTACACCTTGAGAAAAATAAACCTTGAAAATTACTTGCAAAGAATGCCTTAAATAAATATCAAAATTGGATGAAATGTGCTCAACATCTAGGACTCTGAGATTATAATCTCATTGGTACTATTTACCAATAGCAAGACAAGCATCTAAATCTTGTGTAGG
>CM052444.1:50729846-50746854 GCA_028533085.1 Varecia variegata | reverse complement strand
GTATCTCTCATTTTCATAAGTAGATTAAGATTTGTCTTCCTAACGATGAGTAGAGTACTTTGCACTTACATCATTCCTTTCATCTGAACATCTTTAAAGTCTGTTGAATTATCCCATTTCACAAATGGAGTATCAGCACTTGAAAGTTTCAATGACTTGCCCAGGTTCACAGAGATAGTCAGTGACAATTAGCTGAGGAAATCAAGAACGTCTGGGAATTTGTTGCGTTGTCCAAAACACAAAATATTGCTATCATTCTCTATAAGCTTGAATTTCATGTACTGTACTTAATAGGGCAAGATGACCCATTGTGCTTGATAAACTGCAGTGTATATATAATCAGTATTCATTCACAAAAATTATTTGGTTGTCAGTGGAATGTTGTTCTGTTTACATCTGCCAAAGCCACAGCTGTAACATGTGTGTGAAATAATTAAACTTGAATCAAATTATGTCTCAGAGCACTACCCATCTAGGATCATTTAGACGGACAGAAAAGTAGAAAAATGCCCGTATTTTTTAAGACTGAAGTGCCCCTACTATGCATCCTGGAAATTTTCTGTAATCTTAAATCAATTAAAGTGGACTCACAACCTAATTGGCAACTCTGTTTTTCTTTCTTCTCTTAGGAGAATTCTCTATATGCTCATATTACCTCAGATCAATTGCCCTCTGATGGCAATTTATCCTAGCCTTTAACCTGAATTTTGGTGAGAAGACAAAAACGCTTGTTCAAATTTATTATGAAATTTTTGAATATTAATTTTAAAAGACAAAAAGTGACATGATTAAGTGGGTAAAAAATAGTGATGAACAAAATAAAAGCCACATATAAATACCTGGTGATTTTCAGTGATACAAACATAAAATCTTAAATGCTTCCCAGTTACAATGGTCATGCCTCTTAACTCCTATGCCACAGCTCAGTTTCTTTGGGTTTTGGCATTTCTGTGTGTGTGTATGGGGGGGTGGTCACAGTAGTATGTAATTGTCAGTGTGCTAATTATTTTTCCACTGTCTTTTTTACCTCTTGTCTACCCTTTGATAACCGCCATGTGATGCTGGGGCTGAGAGTTTGCAAACTGTATTTCCCACGATTCTTTGGTTTCATTACTGAGAGACAGCAGTGAGAGATGAAAAGGCAGAAAGAGGGAAGAAGCCATTATTCATTCTTTTTTCTATTTCTCTCCCTCCAACCCCCTACCCATTTCTGACTCTGGTAGTGCTTATGGAGTGGCTAAATTACTTTTATAATCTTAATTTTTGAGACAGTGGCTCCTCCTCCCTGGTTCCTTGCTTAATGGGCTCTTGTACAAAGTAGCAATGACGACAGGAATTCAAGTTATGCATAGAGTTGAAAAGGTGGACTCTCCTTCACTGCTGTTGATGTAGTTACTGCTCCTGTTGGAGGGACCAACCTGTCCAATAGCAAAGGTCAACACTGAGCCCTCTAGATAGCCCGGTTCCCAGTGGAATTAGTTTGCCTGCTGGAAGTTGTTTAAATTAGTTCTCTCCTATCATGGAAATGGTAGCACTTTGACATCACTTAAATAAACACTTATTCGAGATATGGATTTGCCTTTGCTGCCTACAATACTGCTGCCATCACTATCATCCATTGATTCTTAGAATGCCTTATGCACCATCATGGTATCCCATACAATAGTGTTTCAGACCAAAGAATTTATTTTACATCAAAGGAAGTATAGCAGTAAGGTATAGATAAAAGAATAGATAAGGAAGAAAAAAGAATGCAAAAGAAGTTACTATATATTTAAAAGTATTCATATCAAAGTAAGGAAGAAATACTCTTAACTATTATAGTCTTCATTTGTGGTACAGTCACTCATCACACTTAATGACGGGGATATATTCTAAGAAATAGGCTGCACTAAATTTATTTTAAAAATTTTCTTTCTTCGATAATAAATTAAACTTAGCTTACCATAACTTCTTTGTTTTATAAACTTCTTAGTTTTTTTAAAATTTTTGGCTTTTTGGTAATAGCACTTTGCTTAACACAAACATATTGTGCAGTTGTATAATATATTTCCTATCTTTATATCCTTATTCTGTAAGCTTTTTTTAATTTGTATTTTTAAAACTTTATGTTAAAAACTGAGACACAACCACATGTACTAGCCTAGGCCCACACAGGGTCAGGATCATCAATAGTACTCTGCATCTTGACCTACTGGAAGGTCTTCGGGCCAGTGGCATGCATGGAGCTGTCATCTACTTTGATAACAATGCCTTCCTCAGGGACACCTCCTGAAGGACCTGTCTGAGGATATTTTATAGTTAACTTTATCTATCTATCCATCCATCCATCTATCTAGGTAGGAGGAAAACACTCTAAAGATAAAGATAAAAAGTTTAGTACAGTAAGTGACTAAATCAATAACATAGTTGTATATTATCACTATCAAGTATTGCGTACTATACATAATTGCATGTGCCATACTTTTATACAACTGGCAGCACAATAGGTTTGTTTACTGCACCATGACCCACAAACATGTGAGTAATGCATTGTGCTCAGACAGTGTGATGGCTATGATGTCAGTAGGAGATAGAAAATTTTCAGCTCTATTATAGTCTTGTGGGGCCACTGTCATATATGTGGTTTGTCATTGACTGACATGTCATCATGCACCGCATGACTGTAGTTATAATCTTCCTTCTTCCACTCCATATTCCCTTTGACCTTAGTAAGTACCTCAGCTGGAGTTGTGTTTCCTTGTCTATTGGATGACTCAAAACTTCAGTCTTGAAGAGTCTGTGACATTAGTATTCCTAACCGTATTGTGTTGTTTAAGTTTTCATTAACTTTTACCATAGGACATTGGAATACTTAGAGGTAGCCAAGATGCATTCACACATACTCCTCCCTTCCTTCATTATGTAGAAGCAACATAATTTCCTATTAATAATCAGAACCAATCACCAGATTCAGTATAGTAACATCCTTTTTTGCCCTTGGTTCACTGAAATCAGAAGGCTAAAGTGGCAAGCTTAATGGACCCATGTGTGTCTCCTGGTGGAAGCACGTCTCTCTTGGGAACTAAGACCTTTAAACCCAACAGAGCTGTGAGTTGCAAAAATAAGAAGGACAAAATTCACTAGTGGATGATTAAGACTAATAGTGGAAAGAGTTACTCTTGTTTCTACTCTTTGATTCCCAGACCTGTGAATCTCAGGTATGAGAGAAATAGCACCAAACTTTGGTTATTGATTCAGAGTACATACCATGACCTACAGAGCATTAGCTGAGGTCTTCTAATAAACCACTTAGTGCTGTAAATAATACTTCAAGTGGACAATTCATTATTCTATCAGGCTAGCTGCTTCAGGGTGATAGGAAACATGGAAAGACCAGTAAATTCCATGAACATGAGCCCGTTTCCGTAATTCATTTGCTATAAAATGAGTGTCCTGTTGAGAAGCAATGCTGGCTGGAATACTCAGATGGTGAATAAAGCATTCTGTGAGTCCACAGTGGTGGTTGTGGCAAAAGCAATACAGGCAGGGAAAGCAAATGTATATCCAGAGTAAGTATCTATTCCAGTAAGAACAAGGCTCTGTCCCTTCATGATGGAAATGGTCAAATGTAACAAGCCCATCACTAAGTAAATAGCATGGAGATTTCTACCAGGTGGGGAATGCTACTATATGGGGTCTCAGTGTTGGTCTCTGCTGTAGGCCAGGTAGACACTTGGCAGTGACTGTAGCCAGAGTGGCCTTGATAAGTGGAAGTTCATGTTTCTGAGATATGTGTAGCGTCCATCCTTGCCACTGCAGCACTTTGTTCATAATCCTATTGGGCAAGAATAAGGGTGGATGGAGAAGAAGTAAAACTAATACTCAAGTAGGTTATTTTGTTTAGTTGAATATTAAGACCCTCCTCTGCTAAGGTGCTTTTGGGCAAGCCTTCACGCAGGAAATAAATATAGTTATACTCTGTGACCAATCAGAAAAATCTATGTTCATGTCTTTCCTCCAGAATTTCTTGCCACCAATTTTTCAGTTGTGTCTTTTTGAAGCCCCTGACCATCCAGCCATCACTCATGAATCAACGTAGATACATACCTCTTGCCTTCTCTTCTATCAAGCAAAATTACCAACCAGGCACACTACTTGAAGTTCTACTAACTGGTGGATTTTCTTGCATTCCTCTCCCTGAAAGTTACACTTGAGTGGGACTATGGTGCTGCAGCCATCCACATTAAGGTAGTGGTAGCATATTATGCAGAACCATCTATAAATCAGGACTGAGTTGTTTTTTGTTTTTTTTTTTTTTTGTCCATTGTAAGAAACTTTATAAAGTCTTAAGTATGGGTTGAGAGAAAGGCAGCAATGTAGTAGGTAGGAACCATGGAAGTCTAAGCAACTTACTTCTTCATGCAGTTTTCTTTTGCACAAGCTCAATCTTGCATAGAACACTTCCACTTGATGATGGGATGCTTGCCTCAATAGCTGGTTGGGTGAGACAACACTGAGTTTATGATGGGGAACTCAGATTACACTGCAACTTGGTGTCTCATGGCCAAACATTGAGTTTCTACTAGGTCTCAGTAGGACACAAGAAGCTGTTTCTCAAAAGAGAATAAGTGTCTTATAGACTATAACTTTGCTCCCAAATCTTAAATTTGTGAACTGTAATCCACTAAAGAGGCATGCCATAGGTTATAGACACTTAATAGACCATCACATCTGGTGGATAATATGTGAGCTTAAGAGGCATGTAAAAGCCAGCCACATGGAGAGAGACACATAGGAAGAGAGCAAGAGTGAGACCAAACAAGAGAGATCCCATTCTCCCATCCATTCTCACCAACGCACCAGACTTGTAGTGAAGCCATCTTGGGTCCTTTATCCCCAGCTGCTCTCTGACTATAACCTCATGAGCAACACCAGCTAACAGCACTTGGAACCTAAGAACTGCCCAGATGAGCCCTGCCTGAATTCCTGACCCACAGAATTGTGAGAAAGTAAGGGTTGTTGTTTTAAGCTAATAAGAGGCAGTGTGCCAATAAAAGCTTTTTGGCGTGTTGGTGGGTCCCATATCCCTATAACAAATACCTCATAAAAAATTTTACTCACATGCTATCAACCAAATCCTGGCCTTTTCTTTTTAGTCCTACTCATTGTGAGAATATGTCAGACTCTCAGCCTATTGTAGTAGTTCTGTCAGAATACATGCTTCCCTTCATATCTAGTTAAGAAGATAGTGAAATGTGGTCTATTAGCTAAACACATGAAAATGAAATGAACTGATAGTAAAAATATATCCGAAGTATTATTTATTATTTATCTAAATAAAGCAAATATAGTCATGTGATGATTCAAAATTCAATGCACAATAACTTAAGTGCACAGGAAAAATCAGTCCAATTCTTCTTACTTTAATACACATTTTTTTTTGCAGAAAATTCAAAGGGATTTTTATTTTCTCATCTTTGCACAGGTTTAGACAGTTCTCTACCCAATGAGGTATCCTAAGTGTTCTAAGTATACATTACTTGTTTGTATAAAAGTGGCTAAAAGACCTTCAGCTAAGTAGAGCTGCACAGTCAACAAAATTAACTTCATCAAAAGCATTATTATGAGAGGGTGGTCCGTTCTCGTGAAAATTAACATGTATGGAATTTCTTTGCATTCAAGGCACATAGATTCCACCTATTTTGCTGTGCTGCATCCAGATACAGTTTTTATTTATTGGAAAATAAGAAAAAAAATGTTATAGTAATTTTCTTCTGTAAAATAATACATGCTTATGATAATTAATGAGAATTAAAAAGAAATTAAAAATCCCTTAAATTATCTCCATAGAGAAATAACTACCGCTAACATTTCTATAAACCTCATTTTTTTACATCTATCTCTGTGCACATGGAATGTTTCTGTATGCCTCCCCCCCAAATTTTATATGCTATATATGCTTTTCTATAATTGATATTCTCACATGGAAATTTATTAAGGATCTGTTTCTTTGGCAATTATTAAAAATATGCATTTTTACTTAATTGCTGAGTAGTTGTCTATTGGTTAAATATACTATATTTTATTAATTGATTTCTTGTTTAGTGATATTTAGTATGTTTTAAAATTTTTACTATTATAAAATCTATTTCCTGAACATTAATACAAACAAATACAAATGTAAACATATAGATATACATCTATCATACATTTGTCCAAATATCAACTCAGGATATATTTCAAGAAAAGATATTGGTGGTTATACACATTTAAACACTGATACATGTTACCAAATTCCTTATCAAAAGCTTGTGCCAATTTGTCTCATGGAAATTTCATGACAATAGTTTTGTCTTTAGAGTAGGATATTTATTTACATTAAAAGAACGTTAAAATGGAAGCCTTTCAGACCTTTTAAGAAATAAATTGTTTATTCAACTCCCTCCTTTTTAAATTAAGAATTTCTTTTAAATGTGCAAAGATAATAATCTTATTTTCTAAATGGCTTTGATAAGTGGCTATAACTGGGGTAAATTCAGCATGTTTCAGATCTTTTCTTTTTTATGTTCTTCTATTTTTGGCATTCTATAGAGATTAACAAAACTTTTTTTTTAAATATAATCACTAAGTTTCTTCTCTGGGAGAAAGAATTATACTCTGATTTTCTGGTAAATATCTGAAGCTTATCCATCTATTCCACATCATTTAGTAATACTCAGAGGCACTCTTATCCATAGATGTGATGGAATTAGATTTCTAAGTCAGCAACAGGCAACTTTTGAGATAAATTTCCTTTCCTAGAGACGAAACTTGAAAAAATGCCTACAATTGTGAAGGCATACGCATACTATGGAAGGAAAGAAATATATATAAATAGTAGAAGCAAAAGGAAGAAGCACCCAAAAAGTGTCGAGAGTAACAAGGAAAGATTAAGGGAAAAAGTCACCTTTCAAACTAATATACAATGTTTACATAACAAAATAGTGAATTTACCTGAATTTGTAACAAAGGAAGTGAACATATTTTCTTGGACAATGGTAAAGGTTATGCTTTTCAAATTTGTGATTATTACATTCATTCATGACCAGGCTGCTAAAGATATTTGATCAACTCTTATCATTATAATCTCCATGGGGTTTTTTTTCTCCTCTTCTCATAAAACAAAATAATATTCCCAAACCACCAAATTGCTAGTTGTGTGAGACAACACTGAGTTTATGATGGAGAGCTCAGATTACGCTGTAACTTGGTGTCTCAAGGACAAACACTAAGTCTCAGTAGGAAACCAGAAGCTGTGGGAGAGTAAGTGTCTTACAGAGCATAACTTTGCTCCAAAATCCTAAATTTGTGAACTGTAATCCACTATAGGGGCATGCCAAGGGTTCATCACAGCATTGCTATCTGCCACAGACATTTAATATACCATTGGATCTCCTAGATAATAGGTGAGATTAAGAGGCAGCTAGAAAAGCTCAAGCCACCACTTGTCACTTAAGCAAGAGAATATTTATTACTTTTAGCTTAAAAAATCCTTATTTTAATGGGAATACTTTATATTGGCAAAAATGGGTCCCATTTTGCAGTGGTCTTGACAGATTGTCAAAGTCTTCACTCCTCTGGTCTCTTCTTACCTATATTCTATCCCTTGAGAACCCAAATGCCTTTCTTTGCCCCTAAAAGACAACCCTGAGACCAATGCTTGGGTGATGAGATAATATGTGGCTTCTATAATCGCTATCTCAGACAATTGTGTTTGTTTAGTTTGGTTTTATATTTTCTGGAAGGCTGTCACACCAAATGGCATACATTTTGAAATACTTAAACCCAAGACTAGAAAATTGGAGTGTTTGGATGAGAAAGCAAAGAGAAATAGGAAGTAAGACAAATTTGTCTGGGACTGCATGGCTTCTTGTATCTGCTTCTTGCTGTTCCTCGTTCAACGTTCATTCTCTTTTTCCGTTACGTGGCTTCCACTCCTTTTTTGCTGTCTCAGTTCTCTCTCCTTCACGTTTGTTTTCATCTCCAGGTTTGACTCTCTGTGACCTTTCAGCTCCAGAGCTCGCAGCAACAGACTGAATACAGTCAGTATCTGCAGCTCCACATTCATTTTCCTCAGGGGAGGAATCTGATTGGGCTGACTTCCAAAGTCGAAACTTCCTTGTCACTGAAAGAATTCAAGCAGAGACAGGCTGGTCATCAGTCAATGTAGTAGAGAGAGTTCTAGTTTGGGCATGGAAGATGAACCAGATGACCCTTAATTCCTTTCTGCTTTAGGATTCAAGTAATATGTCTTCGCTTAAAGCCCTCCCCCTAGAAAATATCTTCCAAAATAAACATTTATATCATTACCCTTTCTTCAATCTCTGTCAGAAGATTTGCTACTGTCATCACTGAAAAATGATGTAGAACATTCCAGCAATTTCAATTCCTCAAAATGCCAGGTGTTACGTTATTAATCACATATACATATATACACATATATATGTTTTTATATATGTGTAGTGTGAGATATGCATGTTGTATGGTACCAGATAAATTCTTTCAAAGAATGAACTTTCAGTGTGAAACCTTTCCACTATAAATTAGTTAAATCCTACACGTAGTTCACAAATAACAATCTAGACAATTTGGCAACTCAGTCTTTGTGTGGCTATCATAAACTTGAGCTGGGTGCTTAATACACACCGGTAGCATTGCTAAGGAAACCATTCCCTTGGCATCCATGTGTATTTAGCAAGCTTTGTTTTGCTTCTTGTGTCTGACTTTAAGATACTATATATGTAAGACAGGATTAACATGAAATGTTATTTTTTTAAAAACCCAAAGAAAACAAAACTTAAAACTACTTTCATTTTCAATTAAATCCTCTTTATAATGTAGATCAGTGTGAAAGTTTAAGTAAAAATT
Organism: Varecia variegata; assembly: GCA_028533085.1. NCBI lineage: Eukaryota > Metazoa > Chordata > Mammalia > Primates > Lemuridae > Varecia > Varecia variegata. Next base: position 50,737,965 of record CM052444.1, on the reverse strand, counting down.
AAATGAGACTGCTTCTGCTTGTCAAGCCTTTGTCTCTTCGCCCCCAATCAGCACAAATTGATTAGACTTGATCTGTTTTGTTTCAGAGAAAAGCAATTCGACTATTTTTACTCCACTTTGTCTCTAGGGGTAAAGGGATGATGTCAAGCAGCATGCCATTTTCTCTGGGGAAAAAACCAGCACCTTCTTCTGAATCTCTCTCTCTTTCTCTTTTCCTAATTTAAGACTTTGAAAATTGCCTCTATAAAGCAATAAAATGTGTCTCCAAAAAGCTATCAGGCCTCTTTTATTCCTTTTTTTTTTTTCTTTTTTCATTGAGGGCTATTTCACAAACAATAAAATGCAGTGACCTTAGAGGTTCAGGTTCAGATTCAGGTTGACACATTTTAACAATTATATATTCCTTTGTAACTGATTCTGCAAACAAGATACAGAACATTTCCTTTGCTTTATAGAGTCCCCTCATGACTTTTCCAGTCAATTCACTCCTATTGCTTCTCCAAGGTAAGCCCCTGTCATTGAAGGTCCCATATCATGGTGGATTAGTTTTGCCTGTTCCTGGACTTCATATAAATTTGATCATTCAGCATGTATTCTTTTGTTTTTTTCAGAGAAGGGGTCTTGCTATGTTGCCCAGGTTGGACTGGAACTCCTGGGCTCAAGTGAGCCTCCTGCCTCAGTTTCCGAAGTAGATGGGACTACAGATGGCCACCACTGCCCAGCTTAAGCATGTATTCTTCTATGGCTGTTTTTTTCTTTCAACATGTTTTTGAGATTCAACCATGTTGTAGCATGTGGCAATAGTACATTGTCTTATATTATCCAGTAATATTCCATATTGCAGCACAGTCCCCAAATTTTTACCCATTCTCTAGTAGATGGACACTTGGGGCTTTCTAGTTACCGGCTATTCTGAACAACACTCACATAGACATTCTTGTATAAGTCTTTTGTTGGACTTATTATATCATTTCTTTTGGGCATAAACATGTAAGCAGAATTGCTAGTTTACAGGTTAGGTGTATACTTATTTTTGTAAGAAACTGCCTAACAGTTCTTCCAAGTAATTTTACCATTCTTCACTCCCACCAACAATTCAGGAGAGTTCTAATTGTTCCACATTCTGTCCAGCTTTTGGTACTGCCAGCCTTTTTGATCTTACATTTTTTAACTAGTACAAAATACAATCTCACTGTGATTTTAATTTGTATTTCCTTTATGTCAAATAGTGTTGAATACCATTTTATTTGCTTATTAATCATTCATATATCTTTTTTTGTAAAGTATCTGTTCCAGTATTTTGCCCATTTTTTTTATTGTGTTGTTACTTTTTTATTTTAATTCAAAAGAATGCTTTACATATTCTTGATATGAGTCTTTTGTCAGAAAAAAAGTTTTATGAACTCCCCCCCCCAAATTTTGGCTTAATCACCCATTTCCTTAATGATGACTGAGATGGTTAATCTTATATATGAGGTGCTAGGCTATAGCACCCAATTATTTAACCAAATATTAACCTAGGTGTTTGTATTTGTGAATGCAATACACTGTGTGTATCTGTGTGATGTGTTATAGATGTGATTAACATTTATAATCAGTTGGCTTTAAAGGAGATAATGTGGGTGGGTCTCATCCAATCAGTGGAACAACCTTAAGAGCAAAAACTAAGGTGTTTTGCCTCAAGACTGCAATATAGAAACCCTGCCTGAGTTTCTAGCTCTCCAAACTGCCCTAAAAATTTTTATTTTTATTTTTTAATTTAAAAATTTCATGGTTAGTGCTTTTGTGACTTGTCTAATAAATCTTTGCCTAGCCCATGGTTGAAAAATTATTTTTCTATTTTTTTCTAAAAGTGCATGCTTCTAACTCAGAGATGTTTTGTTGATTTTAGTCATATACATAATCTGTTAGATATATTTCTAAGTATTTGATATTTTATGTGCTCTTTTCAATAGTTTTATTAAAAACGTATTTCCTAATTGTTCATTGCTAGTGTATGGAAATAGAATTCATTTATTTTACATTGACCTTATATTATGGGACTTTGCTGAATTTCATATTAATTACCTATTATTGTTAAACAAATTACTCAAAGCTTAGTCATTTAAAACAATACAAATTTGTTCTCTTTTTGTTCTGGGGGCACCAGTTCTAAAATGTGAGTGTTGCATTCTTCCTGGAAACTCTGGGAGAGAACCTCTTTTCTTGCCTTTTCTAGTTTATAGAGGCCACCTTCATTCCTTGGCCTGCATTCTTTGAAAGCCCTATTCTTCATCTTCAAATACAGCAGTGTAGCATCTTCCAATTTCACTGTCTCTCTGGTTCCTTAGTCATAGCAACTTCTATGTGACTTTGACCCTCTTCTCTCACTCATAATTCCTTGTGGTTATATTGTGACCACATAGATTTTCCAAGATAAATCTCTCCATTTTAAGATTTTTACTTAACCACATCTGTAAAGTTCCTTTCACCGTGTGAGTTAAAATATTTATAGGCTCCACGGATTAGGATGTGAACATCTGTGTGTGTGTGTGTGTGTGTGTGTGTACATTATTCTATCTACCACATTTGCTTAGTTCTACTAAGTTTTACTTTCATATTAATATAGCCACACTAGTTTTCTTATGCTAGTGCTTACATGATATATCTTTTGTCACTTTTTAAATTCTCAACCTATTGTTGTGTTTATATTTAAAGTATGTCTCTTATCAACAGCATATAAATGGGTTTTGCTTTTTAAAAAATCCAATCTGTCTCTGCCGTTTAATTGGAATATGCATTCCATTTAAATTTACTGTACTTACTGAGATAAAGTCAAAACTATTAGCATTTATTAATATTTTCTATCACTTCCATCTGTTCTTTGTTTCTCCATTTCTTATTTTCTGCCTTTTTTAAGTAAATCAAATATTTTGTATTCCATTTTTCTCTCTATTGATATTTTTTGCTATACTGATCTGTTATTTTTAGTGATTTCTCTAGAGATTTGAATATGCACCTTAACTTATCACACTTAATAATATTTAAAATTAATATATTATTATTTCACAACACAGGTAAGAACTTTATATCCATATATCAATACTTTCCCTTATCTCCTTCCTACTCTTTTTTCCCTCTGGTGTCATGTATTTTACTTATATACACATATTTATTATTTTTACTTAAAATGGTCAATAGTCCTTTAAATAAAGGTCTTATCTTTACCTATATATTTATTCTTTCTGTTGTTTTTAGTTTTTTTCTGATCTTTCCTCTGGTATCAATTTTCCTTAGTCTTAAAATGTCTTTTAACATTCTTTTATAGGCCAGTTCTGCTGGAAATTAATCCTCTCAACTTCTTTCTAAAGTTTAAAAATATCTCTATTTCAACTTCATAATTGTTGGATATATAATTTTTTTCTTGTTTTCTGTTCTTTTAATATGTTGCTCAACTCTGTTCTGGCTTCGTTGTTTCTGATGTCGTCAGCCATCAATCCCTCTTATTTTTTCTTAGTATATGTAAATTTTTCTTCTTTGTACAATTTTTTTCTCTCATTTTTTTAGTTTTTCAGAATTTTGCCTACATAGTACCTAAGTATGATTTTCTTTACATTTATCCTGCTTGATGTTTGTTTTGCCTTTTGGATTCTAGAATTGATGTCTTTAATCAATTTTGGAAAATCCTCAATCATTTGTTTCTTAGTCAAATATATCCTCTGCTGCACTGTCTCTCTTCTTTCCATCTTACACTCTAATTTTTCATGTTTGACCATTTAATGTTTTATATTGTTCCACAGATTGTGCACACTCGATTCTAATTTTTTATATATTTTTTCCTTTGTATTCCAGTTTAGACCACTTATATTGACTTGTATTCAAGTTCATTGATTATTTACACTCCTGTTTCAAGTCTTGTGTTTACCCACTGTGCATATTGTTCGTTTCTGGTATTGTCTTTTATATTTCCATTTGGGATTTTTAAAATTTTTTTGGTTTCCTTCTCTCTGTTCAAATTCCCCAAGTGCTCATGCATGTTGTCCACCTTTGGCCCAAAGTTCTTTAACATATTTAAATACAAGAACAGAAGATTTAAAAATCCTTGTCTCAATAATTCCAACATCTATAACATTTCTGGGCCTGCTTCTATTGTATTTTCTCTTAACTGTAGGTGACATTTTCTTGATTCTTGGCATGTATCATACTTTTTAATTATATGCAACCCTAGAAACTGAAGCAAATATTTTCCAGAAAAAGGCATGTTCCGCTCTGTCAGGCTATTGGAATGTCCAATGATTATTATTAATCATATAATTGAGGTGGATTTGGACTTTGGTACAGTTTTAGTTAGGTGCCAATCCCCAATAGCTTGAAATGTTGCAGGGACTCTGGAGATTTCCTTATGCTTAAGATCCTCCTGCTAGCTCTTCACATTGGAGTGATCTCTCACTCCTTCATAGCCTAACTACTTGTTTTGTCAGTCACTGGTGAGTTCTCTACTCACCTCAGTTCTATGTTTGGCTTTCTATATCTTAGAAGTCCTGTCTCTCCTCTGCTGCCTTGTACTAGCTTTTGAAAGACCACTGTGTTGTACTGGGTCAAGACACAGAGTGCCTTAAAGAATTTTTTTTTTTTTTTTCAGTTCTCCTGCCCTTTCCTGGATTTTTTGCAGTCAGTGACTTCACTATATGAAGACTCTGAGTGTACCTCAGAGAGATTTCCCTCCACTTTCTGGTACAACCTTGCCAATGACTTACACCAGGGCAAAGCCTTACAAACCACAGGATGAAATCTCTCTCAGAATTCCTGCCTTGCCCCAGCCTTGAGCATATTACTTCTGTGTACCTAGTAAAGCATCGTGGGAAAGAGTTGGAAAGGAGATACAGACTCACTCCATGTCTTCTAGTGACTCTAATACATACCAGCCCACATGTGGTCATTACAAGTTTGTGAAGTTTGCCTGGTTCATCCTTTCCAACTCCTCTGCCATTTCAACAGCACTGAAAGCTGCTGTCGGTTATCTTGCCAAAAATTCATTGCTTTCTGAAATTTAGTTTATTTTTTATTTCTTTAATTCCTTTACTGGTTTAAAATCTATGATTTTGTAGTATAACTGGATCATTGTTAAGGTGGAAAAAGTTGTACCTTGCAAACTTTATACATTCTAACCCAAATTGGAAATTCTCTTAGTCCTTTTTTAATGTAATTTATAAAAACAGACTAGTTATTTAAGACCATAAGTGACCATGATATTTACAGTGTAATTTTATTTCTCCTCTTTATTCTCGAGCTGTGGATATTAAGGGAGATTTAGAGCTAAAAGTACATATAGTTAGGTGATTGGATGCCATCTGTGATTTGTGTATATCTACTGGTGAATGTTCAGCGTGTTTCTATATGGTGGCCCAAAACAAAAAACTCTCAAAAAATAGCAAATGCACCTAATGAGCATAGAGCAATTTCCAAGGAAACAAAATAAGCTGTGAGCATGGGGTTCTTGTCCCCCATGATTCTTGTACATCATCAGGTTTTGTCACTCATGCTATAATCCATGGCATAAAAAGTAAGCTATTCTTGCTTGAATAACACTAACTGCTTTCCTATAAACAGTCTCACTAGTAAAATAAGATATCATGACAACTCCAGAATGGCCTTCTCAGAGGAATATCTTCTCTATGTGAAACAAGAGAAACCGAAAGCACAGGTTGAAGGGGTGCAGTAATAACAACACTGAAATCCATGATTTTAAAACATAAACAAAAGAGACAACTAGGCACTAATATTACAGTTTGAAAAGTTAGAGAAATAGAAGTAAGGGTTGAGTCACAAACAAGCACTGTGCTGGCATACAGGAATTGAAGGGAGTGATGCTTACCAGGCTAAACAGGAAACTGAAGAGTTTCGTACATGCAGAACAGTGAGTGGAACGTGGGCAATTTCGCAGAGGCATGAAAGATGATCTACTTTTGAAGACAAGGAATTAAAATTTCTAGTAGCAAATGGCTTGAATCAGTGAGCAAAAGCTGTGTATGGAGCTCATGGTAATAAGACATGGTTCAAGTCAGAGGATATGCTCGAATCAAATGAGATGCTTGCAGACCTTTAACTATAGCAGTGCTAGCAAGGCCTCTATAATGCTTAGCACATGAAACAAATTATAACAATATTCTGGAGATTACCACACAAGTAATAGTTCTATATAAAAACTCATAAAAATGCAATGTATGGCTATGATAACCATATTAAAACAACTAGTTTTCCCTTAAATAACTGTATAACCCATGCTAGGAGAATACTGTGCTATTTAGTGATTATGCTCAAGAAGCAATGTCTTTTAGCCATCTAAGGCTGGAGAAAAGAACAAAAGGCCAGTTTCTTCCTTTACCTTGTGTATAGGTGATAATGACCATAACTGGGGGTGCAAGGAGTTAGGGGGCAGGATGGGTATGTGGCAGGATGGAGAAACAAACTTCTCTTCAAAAACTTTTTTTTTCTAAAGATAATAAAGAGCAATTCCTTTGATAAAAGTGCGAACACACACACTGACACACACACACAGTAGAGCCATTTTGAAAGTATGAGCAAGGAGACTTTTAGTTGTAAGCAAGTATACAGTGAAGAACTGTATAATGACAAAGCGCAACAAATCTATATAATTTAGTGAGTATTTAATATCATTCTTTCTCCACCCTTTTCTGATTCGCTATTCATGTAGAAAAATTGAACTCAAAGATAAAGATATTTCTGTGCTTCTGGCAGAGAAAGTAAACAAAAATAAACATATGTAGTAGTCATTAGCAAACACAGCTAAAAGATACTACATAATAATTGCATCGATTTGCCTTTGTAGAACATGTTGAAGTTTTGTGGGAAGCCATCAATAATGTGCCTTTTCCTGACCCAAGTTTGGAACTATGAGAGAAGTAAATATAAAAATCAGTGAGATGGAAGGAAAATTAAATTTTGATGTTGAGAAAAGCTGAATTGAGTGCAAAGGACATATATGTGGTCACAACAGGTTTGCTAATACTCCACCTTCTAGTTAGACAGGCTTACTTCCCAGTTGTGGTGTGGCTGGATGGCTGCAGGTCTCTGCCCACTGAGATCTACCCCTTAAGCTTACAGCATGGAGTAGCAGAAAATATACGCAGCCCTTAAGTGGCTGCTTTTGAGAGAGACAAGAAGTCATTCCTCCTCCCTGGGTGTCTGTGAGAGAGTGGGAGAGAAACTAAGATTGCTATTCTAGCAGAAGTCCTTTCTCATGGAAATGTGAAGGATGCAATGAACATAGGTCATTTAACACTATTTTAATACAACCTTATAAACAAGAAAATCTAACCGGAAATAGTACATGAAGAAACTGAGGCCAAAAGACTCAAATAATTTGCCCAGATTAAAAGAGCTATTTAATAGTATAATAAATAAGTTAGATTTGTGCTGAAGTGTTCTCATTCTACACTCTCAAAAAACAGGAGTTTCCAATTTGTGTTCAGAGAGACCAATGTGTCTTGATTGCTCTTACTGAAGTTTCCAGAATGTTCTTACTTGTCCATTTTAAAAGAGGCACTCCATTTCCATCTTCAGAACCCATCTTTTACTTTCATGGGTGGCTATTGATTCCATACCTTATGTCAGATTGAGATGTAATATGAAAATCACAGATTGGGGGAAATTCACCTATTATCTGATGACAATGAACACAGGATCTTTGCCCATTTTGATGATTTCATCTAGCAAGATCATGGTCTAATGGAGTAGAAAACATGCCTGCTTTGCAGGTGCCATTAGTGTTCCTATGACTCAGATCAGCTACCCTTTAACAAGTGTCACTGAACTCTGAAGGCCTCTTGACACAGAGGCCTGGCCCTCTGTAAAATCAATGGCAGGAGAGAGCAGAGCACCCACATCCCATGAGCAGTCTTCAAAGGAGAAAAAAGAAGTGTGTGGACTGGGTTAGTCTACTTTGTTCCTTTTCCAACTTCTCCAATGAAGTAAATTCCATCTCCTCCCTTGGGAAAAATGAATGAAGCAACCACAAGAAGCCAGGAGTTTTACATTAGGTGACTTCTTCAACAAGGAAGGAAACAAGTACGTGTAAGAAAGCATAGCTCTAACCACACGATGTCTCCACACAAAATAA
>CM052444.1:50701958-50729346 GCA_028533085.1 Varecia variegata | reverse complement strand
AATTTCTATCTGATAAAGAGTCTTGTCCTCTTCAGGAACAAACGATTGTCAAACTAAAGCAAACTATTCTTCATTTTCTAATTTTCTCAACATGGAACTTTGTTGAGAACTCTGCTGCAATATTATACTTAACAGAAATCTTTAGGGAAATATGTAAAAAGAAGATATTTAGACATGTAAGGAAAAAAAAGAGAACAGTGTTTTTCTTTTCATTCTACCTCTTGGGTTTTGTATTACTGAAGTCATAGCTCCCAGTCCATTCTCACCATTTTTAGTTCCGGAGAGGAATGACGGCACATTGCCTGGCACATAAAGTTTGCCCCAAAGGTAAAATTATAATAATTTTACTCATATTATGCCTACCTATGACAAGAAACATTTGCTTCTCGTGCAATTATTTATGGTTTGTCATTGTGTGAAGGCAGAGTGTGATGCAAATGAAGTAATTGGAAGGGTGGTCCACATGGAAAGGTTCTGATCTATAACGATGCAATCACTGTCTGCCAAGCCACCACAGCAAGGCTATTTTTGGCAGATTCAATGACATCAATGTCTGTAATGCCCCCAAAGAGAGAGAGTTGGTATTATTCTCATGATACTTAGTTGTTAATCATAAGATATAAATTATTTTTGATCTTGTATCCTCAATCATTTTCAATAAAATAACTAAATCCTGTTTACTGTGTTATTTTTCCATCCTATCAGAATAGGGACATTTATTGGTAGGGGTAGCTGTTTTTATTTCTTTGCCCATGTTTACTCTATTTCTCAAAGCCTAACTTGAAAGAAAATACAGACAAGTTGGCAGGCACCTTTTCTCCTGTGTTGATATTAACTGATATCTAAACAGTGTCTTGAGACGCAGCCACCTTCTACCTTTTTTTTTTGAGACAGAGTCTCACTCTGTTGCCTGGGCTAGAGTGCCGTGGCATCAGCCTAGCTCACAGCAACCTCAAACTCCTGGGCTCAAGCGATCCTCCTGCCTCAGCCTCCCGAGTAGCTGGGACCACAGGCATGAGCCAACATGCCCGGCTAATTTTTTCTACATATTTTTAGTTGTCCAGCTAATTTCTTTCTATTTTCAGTAGAGACAGGGTCTCGCTCTTTTTCAGGCTGGTCTCAAACTCCTGAGCTCAAACGATCCTCCCGCCTCGGCCTCCCAGAGTGCTAGGATTACAGGCATGGGCCACTGCGCCTGGCCACCACCTTCTACCTTGTGTTGTGTTTGTGAATAAGTGTTTCTTTGTATTGGGATGGTTGCACTTTATTTACATAATGTACTGGATTTTTAGCTGTCAGCTTTGCATCCCTACTCCCACACCTAAAGCCTCCTCTTCCCTTCAGAGGCGAAGCTGGAATCAGACTCCTCGTAATCCCCTTCCTTTAATGGTCCTGAGTTCAAGTTTGACAGCGAGAAGGCAAAGAGGAGGCGAAGCCGTGATTCTCAGATGTGTCTACCAGATGCGGTGGCTTCTCAGTCCTTTTTGGCCATACATGGCAGATTCTTAGACTCTTTACAAGTTCTTGTTCCTTCCAAGGTTGTTACAGCTTCTTGCACTCTGCGAGCTCTGGCGTCCCCGCCCACTGCAGTGCCTCAGGAGGAAGTTTTGAGTGACTGTCTCCACTCCTCCACCTGCAGCCTTCTAGATCTTCACAGCTCCAGCGGCTCCCATGTTCATGTTATTCCCACTTTTTCTATTAAACTCCCTTTTCTCCGTAATACCTGCTGTCTCTCTCTCTCTCTCACACACACTGAAACATGAATTGATACATTCATTTCATAAACATTTTCTTCGTAGCTAAGCGATACCATATGCCGGGCTAGGCTCTAGGGCTGCAGAGCTAAAGACATGGTCCTGCTCTCAAAAAGCTGAAATTCTAGTGAGAAGACTAAAAAGGGAGCACAAAGTGCAACGAGAACATGTGGGAAGCTCGCCTAATGCAGTCTGGGAGGTCAGGAAATACCATTAGGAAGAGGCAAAATCTAAGCTAAAACCAAGTAGGTTCCCTTGCTACCCGTTACTCCCATAGCAGAAACTTGTCTTAATTTTCAGAATCAAAATATTGAGTTACCTCTCTAAATACAATTTGCTTTGTATAATTTAAATGTGAATGTATTTGCCAACGACAGCATTTTCTCTAAAATCATACTGACCACAGAAATACCTGGGCATTTAATTTTTGTCTTTGCGTGCACAGGGTTTTAGAGAATTTCTACACAAAATGCCCAAGCATTTGTCTTTGCTTTATTTAAAGCAATTCAACTTCCAACTGAGGAATCCCAGAACAGGGCTGCTTCAAAGTTCACTCAGTGACTGTGCACTTCTGCCCAGGAGTGTATTATCAGCATAAAGACACGCACTACACTCAGAACACTGCCTTGTCAGCTCATTTATAAAGATCATAAATAACAATGGTCCAAAGATTGATCCCCAAGGAACCCCCATAATGACATCCATTAAATCTGACATGACACTGTTTAATAACACAAGTGGTGTGTGCCCTCTTAAGTAGCTAGCACACTAATTAATTAAGGATGATGCCATACCTAGTCCATTCCATTTATCCAGCAAAGAAGTATGTGCTACCAATTAGGAAATAAAATGATGTTTGAAGCAACACTAGGTTATTTATCTAAGAGAAGATCTCTTGACTTGAGCTGTAACCCTGAGATGACTGTGCGCACACACTCTCTCCTTCTGTGAGCTGCAACTATGTTGTTTTATTTCTCTCTGGAAAGAGAGGCATGATTTTAACTTGGAAATCACCCTTAGGCATGGCGACCAGGACCTTTTCAGTGAGGGCATACTTAGAAATAATTGCAGTAGGTAGAGCTTTGAAGTAATAATCTTGAATACTCACTTAAGCAGTTAATGGGACAATCTAGTGCATTGGTACTTCACAGGAAGCCATTTTCACATCTTTATACCATCGAGTGAAATCTAAAACATAGTCCAATGCCAGCTTTCCTTGCCAATTTATCTTCAGTTGAAGAGCAGTAAATAATTGCTGGTAAAACAAAGAGAAGAAACAACAGAAATGACATTGGCAGTATATTGTACTGGGGACAAGGGAGACAGAGAAAATAACTTTTCTTGTATATTCATAAACAGGGAGAGGGACAGTAAAAATAAAGATCCTCTTATCTTAGAAGCTGTGGGAAAGGAAGAGAGGAAGGGAGGAGCATGTTTGGCATCTCGGGCCACCCAAGATAATGATGATGATAATGCTACATGATTGTACTTAATGATGTTGAATCAATTTATGATGATGATGATGATGATGATGATGACGAGTTTTAACTTGAATCATGTAATGTCCCTTTATTGGGAGGAAGATAGGAAAGCAAAGTGATGGGAAAGGAAAGTAGAAAAGAAAGGCAAAGAAAGAAGGAGAAACAAGGCAAGTATGGAGGGAAAAATAGATAAATTCGCTTAGTATTTTCATTGATAAATACTACTTGACTTAGTATTTTTCATTATCATATTAGTGTGGGCAATTTTTTTTCAAACTTATGTGATGCATTTGGTAAAGAAGATTTTTTCTGGAAATAATAAGATTTCATTGCACCTATTAGGAAAAAAATAAGTGATGTCTTTATCCATTTGCTTTTCCTTAGCTGAGAGTCCAGAAATAGGGTCAGACTAGGGAATAAAAAGCCTCTGGCATAAACATGGTCAAATGTTCTCCCTCTTGCAGAAAAGGCCAACTGAACAAATGACTCTTGCCCCATGGGTCAATTCAAGCCTGGTCAGAGTAAATCCCTTTTCTAATATCAGAAACTCTCCTATCCTTCCTGAGACACAGCTGCAGCAACCTCTTTAGCAGAGGAGGAGGCTCTGTTGAGTGCTTGACATTTGGAAGCTGCTTATTTCCTCAAAAACTTCAGCCTCTACAAACAGAAAAGTCATAAGTTTTTTATAATTACTATCTGGGGCAAGTGTGAATTGGCTATAGATTGCAGAATAGCTTCTGCTGGATTCAGTTGATATGATAAAGGTTTAAAAAATAACATGAAGGACACTTGCATGAAAGCACTTTCCGTATTAGGGTTTCAAAAGGTTTAAAACCTTAATTGTATAATTAGGGGCTTCACCCACAATTAAGAATGCACCTAATTATCAAAACGTGCTAGAAAATTAAGGATGGCTATCTTAATATCACATAAAAGGAAACTTAGGTACATAGGGATTGAAAGATTGCTGTGAGATAGCCCGGCACACTGCCCTGAGATTCAGGCTGCTGGGGACTGCTTGTGATGAATCTGAACTTACAGGAAACCTAAATGTCCATGATATGGTTACATATTTTAGATCAGTGCTATTAAAAATGTGGTCCATTTTAATGCAGACCAGCAGCATCTGCATTACCTGGGAGGTTGTTAGAAATGTAAACTCTTAGGTTCCACCCAAGTCTAACTGATTCAGAACCCCTGGGGTGTGGAGCCCAGACACCTGTGTTTCTTCAACAAGCTCAACCTTGAGGTGATTCTGTTGAAATTCTGAGAGGCTCCACACTTATTTGAACATACTATTTACTTACTTCCCTCCTTCTTACTACATTTTTCTTTGTGTGGATTGCAAGTTTTAGTAATATTCTTTAATTACTCACATTTTAGATTTCACTGGAGTCTGAAGTGTCTGCTAGTGTTTGAATATTTCATGGAAACATCTTCAATATAGCCTCTTTCTTCAAGGAACGAGCATCCATTTCTGGTATGTTTTTCAGCTTTGTTTATTTATTTGTTTGCTTGTTTGTTTATTGTGAGAGTTAATTTTATGATTCAACTTGGCTGGATCAGGGCATGTCCACATATCTGGAGAACTCTAATATAATTTACGTATTTATTTATTTATTGTTTATCCTTTCCCACCCTCAACTTTACATTCATCTGTTTAGTATACTGTGCCTACCCTTCTATCTCTTCATAAGTGAGTTCAGTCTTATCTCTCCCAACCCACTGGAGATTCCTAAGCCGCTTCTACATATTTAACAAACTCCAATCTGCCAATATCTTCATTATCAACTCTCAGCCCACTTTTCTCTCTTTGAGTTAGAAGAACAGGATGGGAAGTGCCCGGTGACAGCTTCATTTTCTTTTTAGCCTGCTCAAGTGTGATGTTCAACAAGTAACCATCCTGCTTCCATACCAGCCCTGTCTTTCTCAGCAAAGGAAGGCAACAAGGTGCCATCTTGCTGCATCTGCAGCATTAAATATACCTCTCTTGCAAAACCTCGGTAGCATTTCCTTCTTTTTTTCTTTACCACTCTTGATATGCTAGTGCCTTTCAAATATTTTTTAATCGTTCTTTCCACTGGCTTTCCTGAGTGGCCGGCTGAAGAAATGAAAAGATCACGGGCGGCTTTGGTGGTGGGATACCATCTGTGGGAGGCCCGTGACCTTTCTTTGCCATTGGCACGGTCGCTGTGCCGCAGTAAGTCCCTCTTTAGAGATTTTCTTTAGTAGGTTTTCAAAGATTCACTCAGTAGACTGAAATTGTCCCTGCTCAATAGAGATTGATTGTGAACACTGATTCTGAGAGGCTAATACAGGAGACAGACCCCCTTCTGTGAAAGGGACGTCCTGCTGCGGGGAGGCATGTTGGCTGCTATGATATCTGATCGTTTTCCTTCTCTTTTTTGATTTCACAGAGGCAAATCCTTAGACTTGTAAGGCTGCTTTTAAATTTCTCTGTCCGTGGGACCTTTATCAGCTATTTCACCTTTGCCAGTTTTACATGTACCAGAGTTAACATTTCTCTCCCTTAGTTTCCATTCGTTATTCATATAGCCTCTATTCTTTTTTCCTGTATCTCTTTGATTTGTAATAAGAAAAATATCAAATGGTAAATATTTACATTCTCTTTCTTTTGTGCTCTTTAAAGAAATTGGTTGTAGAGGAAGAGTCAATGTTTTGCTGAGCAGATGGATGAGAATTCATGTGGGAAAGTCAAGAGCAGGTTGAATTATTGTGTAGGAAGAAATGTGAGGTGAGGAGATGGATGAACCTGGAGGCAGCCCAAGGGTAAAGGGACCAGAGAGGAGAGTAGGAGTGAAATGGCCCAAAAAGGAGTGGGGGGGCTGGGAGTTGGGGGGTGAGTAAGGGGGAGTTGTTGAGAGAAGGGTTTGGTGGGAGAGTGAGAAGGGACATTTGCAAACAGAGATAAACTGAGGAAAATATGAAATGGTCAAGGAAATGATAAATGTTCCTTATTCCATTCTTCTAAGAAAATGTCACCAAAAAATTTAACTTGGCCTTTAATGCTTTGGAGTTAGGTAAGTCCATTTCTTAAAGAGAATATTAAGACTTTCATCAGTTATATTAGAGTTTAAAATTTTTCTTTTCATGTGGTGGGAAAAAAAACCATGTAATTGAAAAAAACAAAAAGTGCACCATGCAAATTCAATGAAGGATATAAAAATCTGATTATAGATGTGCTATTTATAGTATGTCTTCATTGTTTTACCTTCCTGAGTTCTTTCCCAGGAAGTCACTTATTCCTAGAATGTATATGAGTTATAGGTAGAGAAATCTGTTTTATACATATATATATGTACATATACATACACACACACACACCCCTATACAAAATCTAACATCACAAGCACTAGTTACACTAGCTAAATAATTGCAAGCTTCATGACTTTTGGGCGACACAACATCCATGGTGCCTACATAAATGTTGAGACACTGAAGTTGTATAACATTAGTCCCATAGAAGCCAATATGCAAGTGGGTGGCCTATAGATGCCTATTAATGTTGATAAGGAAATATAATTTCACAATTCTTATGACAATTGCCATAAGTGGAAAAATGCTCCTGAAATAATTCTAGCAGTACAATGAGTGAATACATTAAATTTTGGAAATATGATAAAGCAGAACATTTGATTTCAGTTTGATTTCTTTATAGGTTCACCATTTTGTAAATAGTTAATGTGAAAACATCAGGATTTTGGTAAAATCATTTATTTCAAAACATCTAAACTATAAAGCTTAAATTTTAAATCAATATTTACCCTTAAACTTAGTCCCTAGGTAATCAATGATGTTGAAATATACAGAATCCATCAATTCTTTGGTCGTTTTGGACAAATATTGATGCAAAATATTTTTAGACTATATTTGATAATTTATTTCCATGTAGACCTACAGTGTTAAGATTATATGGTTTAAAATAAGTTCTGATTTGTTCCTAATATTTTGATATTTGCCTTGATTGAACCCCTAGCTCTTGAGAGTTCTTTCTCCTGATATATAGTGCTATTAAAATTAATAATTTTCTTTCACTTGAACTCAGTGTCAAAGGGACTGTCTATAGTAGTTCTTTTTGAATCCTCTTCCATTTTCCTCCAGCATTTGTAGCCAGTTTAGCACTGGTGGCAGCCAACAGCAACATATATTGTCACTTCTCATCACTAAATGATGATTCAGTAGACTAGGTTTAAGGTCCCAAGTCATCTAGATCAAAAGGAAAACAATTACATCATATGACTTGCTTAAATACAATATATTAGAATTATATTTGCTATGATCTGGAAAAAAAAAGCATTTTATTTTTCCAGGTCTGAAAGTTGTCTGCATTGCTGCTTTGCCTCCCCAGCTCACTAAATAACCTTGTCAATGTCATTTAACCTCTTAGTGTTTGTTTTCTCATCTGTAAAATGAGGATAATTATCCTTACCTATCTCATAGGGATGGTGTTGAGATTAACTAATTAAAGATTAGAAACTGCTACAAAAATGCTCAGTATTATTAAGGAACACGAAAGTATTTTCAGTGCCTTTGGGTAAGAGTGCTATTTAGCAGCAAGACTCCCAACAATCCTTTGATAGCCTGATAGGCTGCCAGCTCCTTCCCTGAGGAAAGATGACTCTCCCTGGGATCTTGTCCTTCATTGCTGTTTTGTTAACAAAAGAGCACAGAGGCTGCCCACATAACAGAGAACACTAGGATCAATGACATGTTTCTTAACTCTGACCCATTTGAAGAGCTGACAAGTGATGGCAAGATGTGCCATTTCAACCTGAAGAAACTACCTTTAACTATCTATTCAGAATGCAAAAATCCCTGTGGTACGTAGTTATTATAGTTGCAGCTTGTAACAGACCCTTATACAAATGAACTCATCTGTGGATTTTCTTTACAGGCTAAGAAATACTTGTTTGCGTGGTTAGCTTTTACCTTTTGCCTGGGAGGTTCATGTTCTCTGGCAGACTCATGGGCAATAGATAGAGGGGTTCTCTTAAGAAACTTTTTGCGTAGGCATTTGCAGCACAATGGACCTGATTGTGCCCTTGGCATCTTTCTGGAGGCTGGATCTCTTGGCAGTAGAGAATGAGAAATGTTCCTTGGGGCTTTGCCTGGGTTCTTTTCTTGATCTAAGGATATTTCTGGATGCTATGCATGCCTTTTTTTCCTCCATTTCCATGGCTGTAGGTAGCGTTCTTACTCTCTTCCATTGGTCCACTGTGCTAAGTGTCTGTCTCTAGTCAATCCTCTATGTGGACACCCAAGTTGTCTTCTTAAAACACAAAACCTATTGTTTTACTCTTTTGCTTAAGGACTTAAGGTCTTTAAGAATAAAAAGTCTTTAAGAATAAACCCCCTCTTAAGTGGCTTCCCTTTAGCTATTGGGACAAAGGCCAAACTTCTCAGGATGACAGGTGAGGTCCCTCACAGTCAACAGTCTGCCTTCCAGCGTCATTGCCCACAATTACAGAATTACTGGTCCTAGAGCGTTCCATTTGTGGGAACAGCTCTACACAACTAATGGTGGTTACTTTGTCTGGAATGTTCTTTTCTTCTGATTTAAATGGTATTAGTCCATGAAATAATTTGTTCTAATGTCAGCTTTTCTGTATCATCATCATCAATCATCATCATCATCATCACTACTTAAAAAAGTTCCCTTATCTTACAAATTCCACTATACGTTTTTAGGAGAAATGTGACTGGATCTCACTCCGCGTGTTCTGTTTTCCTTAAGGTGTGGGGAGTTGAGCACTCTTCTTGTGTCTCAGCTTCCGGTTATGTTAATTGATGGTGTCAGGATAATAACCTACTTACTAAATGGGTTTGTTATTAGGATAAAATGAAATAATGCATGTGAAAGTGCTTTGAAAAGTATTAAATGGTATACAGATATGTTACTATTATAGTACTTACCACTTAGCATTGTGGTTAGTTGTCTAAACGTCTGCTTCCCCTAGTGGACTATATTTAATCACATTGGGAAAGGAAACTGTGTTATATTAAGTTTTGCATTACCCAGCATCTACAAGCATGCCTTGGATAAAGTAGTTGTTTAATAAATAATGGCTGAATGCATGAGAGAAAGCAAGCAAGATAAAGTTTCCATGCTTATTTTCAGTTGAATGGGGATTTCTTCCTTCTCACTCAATCCCCCTTTTTTTTCTTATGTCCATTCACTGAATACAATGTGCAAGGCACTATCTGTTAGAAAAGGAACATTCTGGCATGATTTTAAAAGATGTACACTTTACCTTGCTACATACTCAAAATAAAGAATGACTTTTGAAAATTGTCTACAGTGTATCACTCTTGGGATTGTAATGACAACCACTATTATGATTTCCTTATTTACAGGATATAATTAACGTATAAAAATTACTTGATCAAAAAAACTGTTCATATTTATGGGCAAATAAATATTCATTCATCATCAAATATAATCGACTGAACAAGTCTTAACAATGTAGTGAGTAAGATTGTTTAGTGTCTTATGAGAATTGTTGAACTTGTTCCAATTACTATTAGGCATAAAAAAAAAAAAATCCTCTTGGCAACTATACTTTTAAATTACTGGAGAGACTAAGGGAGAAAATGACACCAAAATAAAACTTCCCCTTTTCTCTAGGCTCTGTTTACAAGCTTAGACTCAATCATAGATTATGTTTTATTCTTTTGTTTTTTTTGGTTAGACTCAATCATAGAATTTGGTTTTTTTTTTTTACTGTTTTGTGTTTCTTATTTGCATTATTAGAATTTTTATATTGTCAAAAATATGATTATTTATATTTTTAACATCATTTTATATAAAAGCCTTTTAGACAATGGTGGTTTATTCAAAATAGCATGGAAGTTACATAAAAAAATTCAGAAAACAAGTTTGGCACAGGAGGAAAAGTTACTTAAAACTGTGTTTTTAAAAACTTAAAGAATGATATGTTCCATAATTCAAAATGCTACTGAGTTCACCATTTGTAGGGCTACTGACAAAGCATTTTTTTCAAGATGGGAGAGTAATTTAAACTTTTCATTAAAAGCCTTTTCAATCTCAACTGAATAAAGCCAGCTGTTCTTTTCACTTCCTCTTCTATAGAAGCACATCATAAACATTTAGACCAGAGCTCTGGATGACACCAAAACTGCTTATCCACAACTACCTCCTTCCCAGAAGTCTGATAGAGGATAGGAGTTGGCAAAAGATAAAGACAAGATATCTTAATCAGAGCTCTGCCAATTGCTTCATCTGGAGGAGTTTACCACCTGTGAATAACAAAGCAATACTGTTTTAAAAGCAATGTTTATGGGCAGAGAAAAAAAAATCACGTAGTGGTGTAGTTGCTCTGGGATGTTTCTCTGTCCCTGCAGAGCCTCTGGGAGTACCAGAAACTCAATGTAGAACACATGCTTATAACCCCAAAAGAGAATGGCAAAAGCCCATTTCCTGTCCTTTCTTATTTATCCTCCAACTTTTGACTATTTCTTCCTTCTTCTTGCGCTGGCTTCTCTTTACCTGTTGGTTTTTCTACATGAAAAACTTCTTTGAGAATCTACCACTGTTTCCTGTAGTGGACTCATCCTTTGCAAGGCTTCAACTATCATCCCTAAGGGTGACTCCAAATTTTTTTATTCTATCATCCATTTTCTTCTAGGCTGAAGCCTAGTGTAATTCACTCTTTTGGATCTTCGGTGTCTCCTCTGGTCTAATCCACCTGACACCCTGCTGTTAGATGTAATCACCCTGAAGCACAGCTCTGATAATGTCACTTCCCTGTGCAAAAACTCAAGGTCTCTGTATAGCATAGAGAAGAGACTTTAAACCTTCCTAAAGGGAATTCAGAATGCTTCACAATTTGTCCTCTACTTTTTTCCCTCTAATCTTTTTTCTTTTTTATATATCTTCATATCCTAGGTCAGTGCTGTCTAGTAGAAATAGACCATGGGACAGAGATGTAAGTTTAAATCATTTAGCAGACACATTAAAATAAAAATTTAAATCAACAGGTGAAAATATTTAACAATCCAGTATATTGATATTTATATGTATATATAATTTATTATATTCATATTTATTTATATATACTTAAAATATATTTTAGTAAATAAATAAATGATAGGAATGATATGTCATGTAGTCAGTATAAAAATTATTAATTAGAAACTTGTAACCAGCCTCCAAGATGACCCTTATTGAGCTCTGTGCATGTTCACACCCTTCTGTAATCCCCTCCCACACTGTATTAGGGTTGGTCAGTGTGACCAGTAGAATATGGCAGATGGTATGTCACTTTTTAGGCTAGGTTATAAAAGACCTTGTGGCTTCTGCCATGCTGTCTCTTGCATCATTTATTCTGGGGGAAGCCAGCTGCCATGTAGTAGGGCACCCAGGCAGGCCCGGGGAGAAGCCCATGGAGTGAGGAACTGAGGCTTTCTGCCAACAACCAGAAGGAACTGAGATCTCCTGCCAATAGCTGCTGAAATTGACCCATCATGGAGCAGATTGTCCAGCTATAGTCAAGCTTCAGATGACAACAACCCCAGCTGA
Source organism: Varecia variegata (assembly GCA_028533085.1). Lineage (NCBI taxonomy): Eukaryota > Metazoa > Chordata > Mammalia > Primates > Lemuridae > Varecia > Varecia variegata. The sequence continues at coordinate 50,717,551 of CM052444.1, read as the reverse complement.
CAGCTTTACTGCAAACTCACGAGAGAGCCTGAGTCACAACAACCAGCTCATCTGCCTCCACCCTCCTGGCCCTCAGAGACTGTGAGATGATAAATGTTTGTTATTTTAAGATCCAAAATTTTGAGGTGATTTGTTAGGCAACACTTTTAAACTAATACAGATCCAGATACTTGGCACTGGGGTACTGTTGTAACAAAAATCCAAAACGTGGCAGTGGCTTTGGAACTAGGCAGTGAGTAGAAGCTGGAAGGTCTTTACAGAGAGCACTGCCGAAAGCTTAGAGAGCCTGGTAAAAACTGTTTTTAGAAACATGATACCTGCTCAGGAGCTGAAGAATTAAAGGAAACTGGGGAAAGCTTTGTTATGTCATACCAGGAAGTTTAGCAACATTGTTGCCTACTGTAACTTGGAAAGTAGAAAATGTGCCCAGTGAACTGGGTGATCCAGCTAAGGAGAGATTTTCAAGCAAAGTAGTAAAGAGGCAACTGGTTTCTACTTGTTGCTTGTAGTAAAATGAGAGAAGAAAGAAAGAAACTGTAGAATGACTATCAAACAGAAAGGAACCAGAGCTTGATGGTTTTGAAAATTCTTAGCCTTTCCACGTGGAGAATGATGTCAAAATTAAAAACTATCTTATGAGCAAAGATCAAATCCAGGGCACTGCCAAGAGACCTCAGAGATCATAGGTATTTATTGTCTCAGAGTGTAGTACAGTTCCGTAAGACAAAAGCCTCTCTAAAAGATTTAAGTGAATGCTTCACAGAACCTCTCAACTGAACAGTAGTTTAAACTTCTTAACACATAATAGTATCTTTCTTTAGTCATTTCAGGAGAAGCCCAAGTTAGAGAAGCACTTGTTTTGAAGGGAATTTTGAGTGTGTCTTTTCTCTAATGGAATGAACCCTGATGAGAATCATAGGAGAGCTGCAAAATTTTAAAGAGAATTGTATTCACAGAAACATGGTCAGCTTGGACTGAAAGGAACAGAGACAGTACAAAATGAACAAAAAGAACTTTCATCCCCCAAATCCTATAGGAAGGAAGGAGGATGAGAAAACTACACAGTTATAAACACAGGCTACTTTCTTGGCAAAGGAAGGATAAGTCAGAAGGTGGAACCAAGAGCCAAGAGAGTGGAGCTTGCAGCCATAGAGAATTATTCCTGTGAAGGACAGGGACTGAATCAAAGGATTTTTATTATTTGCCTGGCTCAGTTTTAGAAATGCTGCAGACTAGTGACCCCTTTGTGCTTTTTATCTTCCCCTTTCTAAACAGGAATGCCTGTAGTGGTTATCTTATACTTATCTCATCATTGCACGTTACGTGTCTGTGGGACATACAACTTTTCTCTTTAGGAGCTGTACTTCAGGAGCTACACTTAAGGAACTATACTCAAGGAGCCGCATCTACACCCATACCTGATCTAGCTGGCAAGATTCTGGATTTCAAGTTGATACCATGATGGGGGTGAGGCTTTTAGGGCTTTGGGAGAGAGTGAGTGTAGTTTGTTTGTGGGAAGAATAAAAATAATTTGTGTCCAAACAGTGAACTATGTTTAGTATCAGTCTACAAATTCTTTGATACTCCTCCTGTCGGGCAGTGGAGTCAAATTCCCCCCTTGTGTGTTGACTGGACTTAGTGAAGAATTTCTGTTGTGTAGCATAAAGCAGAGATGATGGGTTTGACTTTGGGGATTAACTCTTAAAAGGTACCCAGTGGCTTCCTGTTTGCTTTCTCTCTCTTGGGTCACCCACTCTGTGGGAAGCCAGCTGCCACATCATAAGGACTCTTAGCTGTGAAGATGGTGATGTGGCAAGGAACCGAGACTCCCACCCAACAGCCGAGGAGAATCAGGTCCTTTGCCAGCATTGACGTAAGTCAGCCAGGAGGAGGATGCCCCAGCCTCACTCACACCTTTAAACATCTGCACTCCTGACCAACATCTTTACTGCAGCCTCAGTGGAGATCTTGAGTGAGAATTACTCTCAAATTCCTGATCCACAGAAGCTGTGAGGTAATAAATATTAGTTGTTTTAAACTAATACATTTTAGAGTAATTTGTTACAAAGCAATAGATTGCTACTACATTTTGCATTCTCTGTTTGAAAATATTAAGTCTTGTAAATCCAGTTTATATTTTATGTATTTATTTATTTATGTTTGTGGGCAGGGGACACACTTTATTTCTCCTAGGCGGGTTACTTCTATTAATAGTTTCGGGAATAGCTGAATCTAAGATCCCAGGGTTTCCAACAATGGTATCCTCCAGATCAGGTCTCTTTCTATAACCTGCTCTTGGGTGGTTTCATCCTCAGGAATTTTTTTCCATGTGAAAGTCCCTCACAGCTCCATGTTTACATCCAATTCTAGCAAAAATAGAGCTTTTTATGCCAAGGGTCCTAGCAAAAGTCCCAAGAGTAATTCTCAATGTGTTTATTGGGTCACCTGCCCTTCACTGAATGGACCTATGTTACATGCTTGCCTCTGGATTTGGAAGTGGGGTTGACCCCATCCAAATCATATGGATTAAAAGTGAGGGAAGGTTGTCCACCAGAGGAAAATCAAGTTGCTGTTACTAAAAGGGGGAGAAGATATGAGGCAAGCAAAAACCAACACATGTCCTCCACAGAGGAGATGTCCTATACATCAGTAATTATATAGTAAGGCTAGGAGTGATGCCTGTCTTAAGTGCTTACAGCCAAAGATTAGGTAGGAGAAATGGATCACTTCAAGGACAGCTGTCCACAAACACCTTCTACAAGGAAGCCTATGACCTAGGCCTTTTGGATAGGGAGGATTGCGGGTGAGTGAAGTTGAGGAGGCCTTTCAGATACATGGAAAGGCATGAACAAAGGCAGGGAGGTGAGGATCCTTTGGACATTTTCCAAGTTTGCTGAGAACTTTTGGGAATTAAGTCTGGAACTTTGGTTGGGGGCTAGATCTGTACTTTGTCTAGTAAGTGCTAATCCTTTATGCAGACTTCTTCCATATATGATCTCAAAAAAGAGTAATTTTGACAGGCAACAGGAGTAGGATTATTCTTCTCATGTTACTGATCAGGCAAGTGAGGCCTAGTGCAAGAGATGCCTGCTGAGAGTTCACCGTCTTGTGTCCATTGACGAACAGCACAAGAAGCCCAATTTCTGCCCCCTAGCCCAGGACTGTGCCTCTCCTCCCATCTGCAGTAAAAGTAAAATCTGGGGGTTGGAAATCTCTAGGACAGCAGCTGTGGCTCAGCCCCAGGGCCAGCTTGAGGACACCTTTGGAGGAAGCTGTGGTAACAATCATATAGGCAGAAAGAAGGTATCTGAGTTGTATAATGTCTAAGAGCAGAGACTCTGGAGTTAGGCCTGGCTTTGATTCTCAGTTTCATGAGTTAAGGTATTACCTTGGGCAGATTATATAACTTCTATAGCCTTAGCTTCCTCATCTGTAAACAAGGTAAAGAACAATACCTATGTCATAGGATGGTTAATGAGGTCAGAATGTGGTATTGCATATTAAGAATTTAGCACTCTCTTCCTCGTCTGGTCTTGTCTCCTCTTCCTAATCCAGTCTGGTCTCCTCTTCCTGGTCTGGTCTTGTCCAGTCTTGTATCCTCTTCCAGTCTGGTCTCCTCTTTCTAGTCCGGTTTCCTTTCCTCTTCCTCGTCCAGTCTTGTCTCCTCTCCTCTTGTCTCTTCTTCCTAGTCTGGTCTGGTCTTATCTTCCTCATCCAGTCTGGTCTCCTCTTCCAGTCAGGTCTCCTCTTCCTTATCTTGTCTTGTCTCCTCTTCTTTGTCTGGTCTGGTCTCCTCTTCCTGTGTGGTCTCCTCTTCCTGCTCTGGTCTGGTCTCCTCCAGTCTGGTCTCCTCTTCCTAGTCCAGTCTAGTCTCCTCTTCCTAGTCCAGTCTAGTCTCCTTTTCCTTGTCTGGTCTGTAGTATATATTTTATACTTAGGGAACATTTTAGTTAGGATTAACCTTCATTTCAAGTGTTCAGTAGCCATATTTGATTAGTGGGAGTCATACTGTAGCCCTAGAAAAAATAAATGTCTTTACATGAATTTCATACTTCCAGACTTTTTGCATTTCCAAACCTTTGACTATTTCAATTTTTTGGGGTTAAAATGTTCTTTTATCCCCCTCTCCATCTGGTAACAATCTCCTCATCCTTAAAAATTCCACCCTATTATTAACTTTTCTGTGACACCTTCTACTACCCAATCACCCAAAATTATCACTTTTTCACCTCTTTCTTAGCTCTGCCCTTATAATTGGTTACATGTGTCTCTTTCCTTTTAGACTATGAGAATCTTGAGGGCAAGATTTATGCATATGATTTTTAAAAAATAATTATGTGCACTTAGCTTACTGCTTAAAACTTAGTGTTCAATAAATTTTTGTTGAGTACATACATGGTAAACACTAGATAACTCCTGGGCAGTGATGTTGGGGAAAGGATGCTTGTATTGCATGAAAAATTAATCTTCAAGAATCCTAACAATGTTCAGTATCCTATAAAATGTGTCATAGTGAGGTGTAGTTAGTTCCTCCCAGAGAACATTCAAAAACATATGACACACTCTTCTCCTTCAATGATTGTATGCAGATTTGTTCTACAGAACATAAATGATTGCGTGAAGAGGGTTGCCATTACTATTTGAATTCTGTTTCAGTGAAGAACATCCTGTTTTACGGTTCCATTTCTGTGTGCCTAGGAAATGGCTCTTGTACCAACATGAAAATTGTGCTTCTTGTGCTCCTATGAGCTGAAAACTTTGTTAAACACTTTCAATATTTTATTGTAGAGGCTTGAGGCAGAAATCAAATGGCATGAATCCTGGGTCCATAAAGAGTTACTTCTCTTTAGCTTATGAGAAAAAGCTAATTTTTATTTTCTGTGGGTGGATATTCTTCAAATGCAGGAATAACTTCTGAGAACAAGTTAAAGAGAAAGAACACAATGTTTCAGATATAGCATTATTAAGCAGGATGTGGAAAATATAAGACTATTACCAGGGAACTTTCTATCAGTAAATAGATACCCTTTCCTTTTTAAATTTTTCAGACACAGAAAAGCAGATGGAGGCAGAGATATGAATGTCACCCTGGTGGATCATTGTTCCAAACAGTAGCAGGAGAGCATTCATCTGACCACTTCAGCCATGAGCTTCCTCTTAACACCGTGTGATGACCCAGATACTGAACTTTTGTCTCTTGTCTTTTACCCCATTTTCTGGAATAGGCAATGCACTTTCAACTCCGGGATGATCATGCAGCCTTGGGGGTCATCAAATGAATTGATTATTGTTGGCAATTTTTTCTAACAAAGTACAGTTCTCAGATTTTCTTTTCTTTCTCTCTGTCCCCACCAACCCTCCCACAAAGGAAGGATGCCAGAAGCAGCATAACTTGTTCTTGTCATGTTAGTGAATTATAGAAAATATTAACATTCTGGACAAGAAGTTCGGGGAAGTCAGGGGCCAAAAGCTTAGTGAGCCATATGGTTTGTAATATATACCCTTAGGCAGGGCTCATTGGTTGTGGTTGTTTAACAAAAAAAAAAAAAAAGGAAAACAACAACAACAGCAAGAAAAACCCCGAAAATCAGAAAGATAAGTGAAAAGTGACTTCTCCTGTGAGAAATCAGGGTGGGAGACTCTGCCCTTTAGAGCAGATTTCCTTTGCTGTCGTGCCTTGAACTTCTCACCCAATTACTCATGGAGGAAGTCTGCACAGGCTCACATGGGCAGCCTCATAGGAAGGCAAACTAGGAGCTATTTCCGTACCCACCTCGCAATTAATTTGTACAAGGGAAATTACTGTGGACTAATGGAGTACTCTCTTTCCGTTTGTGGCTTCTCTGTTAGTTTTCAGCAGGGAAAGTGTAAGACAGAAAATTTGTTTTATGTAAACCACATAGAACTTACCAAAGTACTCTTAACTCCTACCTCTTAGAAAAATAAGATCTCTTTCCCCTAAAAGTCTATGTTAGCTTGTTTTCAAAGAAAGTTCTGGGATCTATTGTTCTCTCATCACAACTTTACCATCAAGGCAATACTGAATATAGTCATTCCCTCTCAATGTTAGACTGTGATATAGATAATAATAATCTTGCATGGTTCATTATAATTGCAACAACAAAACCACGTGTTTCATATCATTAAGATATGAACTTATAATTGTACAAATTGTATTATTGTCTAAATTTCTATGAGATAGGAAAATAACATTCTTAGATGTTATATAAAATATGAGATCACTAAGAATACCTAAGTTCAATTATTTAATAATATGAATATGAACAATTTATCTAAATCTATTTACAAAACTCATCTATATATTAGACATAATAATACCCTGCTTATCTCTAAGGATTAATTTTTATGTGGCAATTCTTTGCTAACTGTGAAGATAAGATTTTTTTTTTAGTTCTATTACACAGAGTGGTGAATATAGTTAATAAAAGAATATTGTACATTTGAAACTTGCTAACAGAGTAAATTTCAAATGTTCTCACCACAAAAAATGTTAAGTATTTGAAGCGATAGTCACGTAAAGCAGCTTGATTTAATCATCCCACATTGTATTAAAAATCATAACCTTGCTTTGTACCCCATAAATTTATATAATTATAAAATATCAATTTACAATAAAAATTTTCTGAAAAAGAAGGTTATTTATACTATTGTTCATCCAGACTTTTGAAATTATCAACATTATGTGAACTTGTCCTTCATATTCACAGATACCTTATAGTGCCCTTTATTTTCCTTTCATACTTGTTTTTTCTTTCATACATAATCTCATTTATCTGGAGTAGATAGTTAATATATAAGATAAAATGAAACTATTAGAAGACAACGAAATAATATGCCAAGAAATAATGACCATGTATTTGCCAGTTAATAGTCTCTTGAGATTGAGGTAGCTAGTTGCTAATTCTGAATCTCAAATGTGATTGAATCAGACTGAAAACTTCTTTGGGCTCCTCCGCATTCTCTGCTAGATTTCATTTAAGATGATTTTAAGGTAACAGAGGGCTGTGGCCTAGAACCTATTAGGCACTTACTTGTTATTGAGTAGGATGTTGGTGATCATGGTGTTGATGAGAATGGTTTGAAACTCAATGAAGCAAAGAGGAGTCCAAGATCTTGAAGATCTTAAAGCAGTTGCTGTAAGGTAACTGAAGGAGCTGGTGGTACCAAATAAAGGTCCAGAACTAATGGCAAAGAATCCTGGTTAGTTACTTCCTCTTTAGAAAGAATGGTTGGATATATTATCACAGTATTTGAAAATACATGAAATCAAGCTTACCTATTCATTCATACATATTAAATATGGGCCAATTCTCATATATGAGAATCAGAGGGAAAATGCACTGTCATATGACGATAAAACAAATTTGAGTTCTGGAAATTATTTTTTAATATGCATTTAGATTTACTGAAATAAAAAAAAAAGTTTTCATCTATGTGCCTTGATTTCCTAACCTAAAATGAGGGATAAGCCTGATTTTTTTTCAGGAGCAAATTAACTTCTTAAGCATGAAAAGGTAAATGCCCTCTTCAGTATCTTGATTGCCCAACATGACATAAACCTTACTTCCTTTCCCTTCCAACAAAACAGTAATACCATCACCATTCCTCCTAACACCTTCCTGCAGATACCTGGAAACAAGTGGAGAAAAATCACATCTGAACAATTGGTAAGGGGCCAATTCCAGGCTGCAGTGAGCTCTGCCCAGTGGTGGGAAGAGAGACGCTAGAGCCTCTACAGGTGTATTGAAACCATGAGTGGGCAGCAGGATTGCCCCATCCTGGTGGTTTGAGTTTCTGGCATATCTCTGGGCACTGAAAATCAGGAATGGACATCCTTGATTTTATTCTCCATTCCAATTCAAAGAAGGAAAAAACCACCTACTATATTATAGTTAGAGGATTTTAAGATCTTTGTATAAAGTATACAAAGAGTCATTTTAAAACACAACAGAGGGCTAAGAGTGTGCTGCAAAGTTTATAATGACTTTAAAAAAAGCCTAGCACATGTATATACACACACACACACATACACATGCACACACACATATATATATATATATATATATTTATGAATTCACTCCTATATCCTTTTAAGAGGTGACATGGAAACCTTCTCTTTCTGTTGGTCCCTTCTTTCTGACTACTCTGTTTTTCAAATTGTTTCTTGCAGCACTTATTGTATATATCTGAGCTGTAATTTTGGCTCTTACCAATGAGTTTTCTTCTAGGTTTTATAAATGTTTCTCACTCATTTTCGCCTCATATCTTTAGAATAATTTTAAGGCTCTTATTTGTGGGCAAGTAATGATGAAAGGTGGCAGGGAAGTGACCTCTTCTATATTTCTGGAGAAGTAATTAGTGAGTTAGGTCCCCCAGAGACATGGGTGATATATTACAGCTTGTAGGTGCTTTGACACAGCAGATATTACTCCACCCACACAACTCTAATCAACTTACGTATTTTAAAGCAGAGGTAAGACAACAGCAGCAGATGGGAGAAGATGTGTTTATAAGCCATATATTTGTGTTTTCTGGGCTGACAGAATCTATAGACATTTATTACATACTTAATGTTACACTGACAACTGATGGTGGAAGTAGATAGATATTAGTAAACTCTTTAATGTATATTTCAACAAACACTGATAAGGAACTCTGAGCTTGGATTTCACAATAAGAAAAAAATAAATAATGCAAACCAGGTATACTCACTTTTCACCTTCCCCTAAGGGTAGCCAGGCTTGACATTATCTCCAGAGACATTTAGTGTGGCATAAGTGAGACCAGAAAATTAAACTGCACAGAAGCTTATTACTTAGAATAGTAAAGGTAGCAGTGTTTATTTCTATGCAAATGTTCCATTTCCTGTTGACAATGTCAAGCTAAATATTTAATTGATCTCATTAAACATGTTCAGGTGTTTTTACATCACAGGTTGTGAATTTAAAATGAGAATATATTGATTAAGATAGGGCTCTGAAATAAAAATTCTTCTAACCCTGTCATGAGCTTTCATAAATATCTTGGTTGAAACAACTTAGCATTTCTATATCTACAGTTCTCAGGCCAATTTCCAAATTGTTAAGCAGGAATGATGGACAGTATGCCTGGCCCAGGTATGGAACGGATATTGAGCTCCTATTCCAAAGAAATGTATTTCTTAATCCTATAATGAGAAAGAATGAAATACTAATCCCATCCCCCAACCCATCTTCCTATTGCCTTTCTGGTCTCTGAAGAGTGAATGCAAATACTTAGCTTGCATTCCACCAATACCCAGCCAAAGCCTATCAAATTGATGATCGTACTCCTGGCGTGGTGTCAGAATCCTTATCAATATAGACCTCTAAGAAGCCACTCTTAATAGGTGAGAATTTGCTCCTGAGATGAAACTTATTTCATCATTGCCATGCTGGCTTTCTAGCTTCTTGTAGACTAATCCTTGATGCCCTTTACAAAAGGAAAGCTCATCTCTATATTCCTTTCTGGGCACTTCCATGAACTCCTGATAATAGGAAGCAGATTCCTGTCTATCTCTCTAGTAGGGGACAGAATCCAAACTATCTATCTATGCTTTGAGCACCATCCTATTTCTCAGTCCCGATTATTAGTACCCAAAGAGTGGCACATGCAAAATGGAACAGCAGAGAAAAGCTAGCATTAAAGGCCAAAATACATTCCATGCTTTAATTTCTATTTTCCCTGACAGCTGTCATTATTATGGTCTGCCTGTAGGTCCCACTTTAGCAAAATATTGTCATTGTCCACCATAAGCCTCTGTTCTCCAAGGTTCTGCTCACACTTCTCTTCTCTGAAAAAAAAAAAATCAAACAAACAAAAGTCACCCATGTTTTATGGGGCAGGGGACAGGAGTTGGGAAATGGATGGATGAAGAGTAGTGATGGCTTCAGCTTTGTTTATATTCATTTGTCTGTTAATTTATTCAGTAGCTCTTTAGCATCTGTGATATGCCAGCAGTGAAGAGCCTAATGAAAATGAACTGGTAGGCCAAACAGAAAAGATCGTATGGTCTAAAATGGAAGGGAAAAATTAATCAAATAGTACACAAATATGTAAATACAATCTGTGATATGTCCTATAAAAGAACAGTAGAGAGACTTGAAAAAACAGAGCAGAGAACTGATCTAGTGTGGCAGAACAGAACATGCTTCTTTGAGGATGTAAGGTTTAAGCTAAACATGGAAGTCTGAGTAGGCTTTAATTAGGTGGAAGGTAGATGCAGAAGAAGAAAGAAAAGCCTCCCAGGCAGAGGGAATAGTGTGTGCCAAGTCCTAGGGGCAATATGTACGGTACCTTCGAAGAACTGAATGTGAATGGATAGCAGAGTAAGGGGAGATGTGAGTAAGTGTTGGAAGATACTGCTAGAGAACTATGCCTCATCTAGGCAAACCACACAGGGGCTTGTGGACTATACCAATGGATGCAGCTTAAGTGCTTTAAACAAGGGTACACAGAGTGTTGGTTTTTTTTGTTTGAGATGATCCCAGTTATGGAGAATCAATTGGTAAAGGACCAGAGTTGTTATTGGTGTGCAGGTTAATAGACTGCTGTATTTGTTCAAGTGTGACATGATAGCGTGGATGAAAGTGATGAAGAAGGAGATGAAGAGAATTGGATAGATGTGAAAGATGTTTAGAAGGAAAATTCAACAGTGTTATAAGATAGGAGTAGAGGGGTTAACTGGAGAGGTAGGGGTCAATGATGATTTTAAAATATTAGATTGCTTTGCATTTCCCTGATGATTAGAGATGTTGAGCATTTTTTCATATGTTTGTTGGCCATTATTCTGTCTTCTTTTGAAAAGTTTCTGTTCATGTCCTTTGCCCACTTTTTGATAGGGTTGTTTGATTTTTTCTTGCTGATTTTCCTGAGTTATCAGCCCTTTATCGTATATGTAGCCTGTGGATATTTTCTTCCATTCTGTAGGTTGTCTGATTTCTCTCATGATAGTTTTCTTGGCTGTGCAAAAGCTTTTTATTTGATTAGGTCCCACTTATTTATTTTTGTTGTTGCTGTGATTGCCTTTGGAGTCTTCTTCATAAATTCTTTGCCTAGGCCAATGTCTGTAAGAGTTTTTCCAAGATTTTCTTCTAGAATTCTTATAGTTTCATGCCTAAGGTTTAAGTCTGTGAGTTGATTTTTGTGAGAGTGAAAGGTGCGGATCCTGTCTCAGTCTTCTACATGTGGCTATCCAATTTTCCCAGCACCATTTATTGAATAAGGATTCTTTTCCCCAGTGTATGTTTTTGTCTGCTTTGTCAAAGATTAGATGGCTATTTGAGGATGGTTTTATATCTGGGTTCTCAGTTCTGTTCCATTGGTCTATGTCTCTGCTCTTGTGCCAGTACCATGCTGTTTTAGTTACTATGGCCTTGTAGTATAGTTTAAAGTCTGGTAAATTGATAACTCCCAGTTTGTTCTTTTTGCCTTAGATTGCCACAATGAGATAGCACTTACCTCTAGTGAGAATGGCCTTTATCAAAAAGTCCCAAAACAATAAATGTTGGTGTGAATGCAGAGAGATAGGAACACTCATACTGCTGGTGGGACTGCAAACTAGTACAACCTCTATGGAAAGTAATGTGGAGATACCTCAAAGAGCTACAGGTCGAACTACCACTTGATCTAGCAATCCCATTACTGGGCACCTACCCAAAGGAAAAAAAGACATTATATAAAAAAGATATCTGCTCTAGAATGTTTATAGCAGCACAATTCACAATTGCAAAGATATGGAAACAACCCAGGTGCCCATCAATACATGAGTGGATTAATAAAATGTGGTATATGTATACCATGGAGTTCTACTCATCCACAAAAAACAATGTTGATCTAACATCTCTTGTATTATCCTGGATAGAATTGGATCCCATTCAACTGAGTGAAGTATCACAAGAATGGAAAAACAAGCACCACATGTAGTCATCATCAAATTGGTATTAATTGACTTAACTGACCAACATTTAAGTACACATATAGTAGTAACATTCATTGGGTGTTGGCAGGTGGGATGAGGGAGGAGGGGATGGGTATATACACACCTAATGGGTGCAGTGCACACTGTCTTGAGGATGGACACACTTGAAACTCTGACTTGGGTCATGCAAAGGCAATATATGTAACCTAAACATTTGTACACCTGTAATATTCTGGAAACAAAAAGTATCAAACAAGCAATTGAAGAGACTAGGTGCATTCAGGGAGAAATGTGGTCTCAGGCCAGATGTTGCATTTAGAATGTTCTGAAAACAACCATGTAACCCCCAGGCCATAAAAACCTAACTGATATAAAGCAGTTTTCTTTGCAGCAGAAGATGGAGAGGTGCCCATGTCTTCACAAGATATTTTGTCTGTAGTTGGAGAGGTACCGTGCAAAGGTGTCCTCATTCTATAGAATTAAATTGCATTTTCAAAAAAAAAAAAAACTAGTTTGTACACCTGGATTGAGTTTCCTGTTGTTCACTGAGAGAGGGAACACTGGGGAAAGACCAGGTTTTCAGGATTTAGGGTATGGATTTTGTGCAATTGATGTACCAGTGAGTTTCCCAAATAGAGTTGGCAAATAGACAGTTGGATATACTGACCTAGATGGCTTTGGGGTAGAAATGTCAATATGAAAGTCATTGACATATATCCACTCATTTTACATCCAAAAGGATTCCTCAACTCAGTAAAGACATTTTCTTGTTTAACTTATTCATATGCTCAGTTTTCCTATTACAGACAGCTTTTATATTTTGCAGAGATGGATTGGTTTTTAAATTATAAAATTGGCATGGAGGTAGTGGTGATGGGGTAGATTTACTGATATGTATTGAGTAAATACTATGTGCCAAGTACTGGACGAAGTACTCTACATACATTATCTTATTTATTCATTCTTCTACCTGGGGAAAATGCACCCTTACACAGCAGAGATAACTGAGGCTCAGAGAAATTGGAAAATTTAATCAAGATCTTTCAGCAACTGGAATGTGATTCTAAGGCCTCTTGCTCTTTCTACTGTGACAAGTTCTTTCTCACACACAGATTTTCAAACAGAAAATGATTGGTTGACAGCATAGAAGATATCCAAATGCATTGTTTCAGGTATAATATTGTTTATTCCATTTTAGAATATAATTTAACATTAAATCATATTTTTAACAAATTTGTTACTAGATTATATATATGAGAGTGCCAATTTAAAAATATTTATTCATCACACTTTCACTGAACAATTAACTGTGTGCTAAGGAGCACTTATTAGGGCTATGAAAATATAAATATGAACATTTGACATGCCCCACCCTCAATTTACTCCTTGTCTAATAGCAAAGAAAAAGAAACGCGGTAGTCATATTTATCTATGGTTACTTATGTGACATTGTACTAATTATTTTACTCGGTTTTCTCAGTTGATCCTTATTATGTAATTATGAGCTAGGTAGGGTATCATGTTCTCCAGATTACAGATGACAAAAATGAGGTTCAAAGTCATACAACCAGTGAGTGGCAGAACTAGGTCTTGGATTCAGTTTTATTGTGGTTTATATCCCAAATTTGTGATTAGTTAATTCTAATGTCCATCTCCCTTTTAGATTAATAGTTGAGCAGACCATCTGATGGGTTACACTAGTTTTCAGTACCACGTAAAGTGGGAAAACAAAGGACAAAGTAGTCATACAAATGGAAATTTCCGGAAAGATTTAGAAAACAGCGAACTTTATTTTTAAAAAATGTTTTATAACTTATTTTTTTATTAAGGGGAGATAAATGTATATGTTTACTAAATGTTAACAACAAAATTTTATACCGTTTTTCCATGGGGTTGAGAATTGAAAACCGCTGTAGAGATATGGTGCATTTGAAATGTGCTTATTAATTTAGAATCCAAGGAGGTTTCATATATTGCCTTTCATATGAGGACAGCAGTTTATTTTATAGGCTTTGTGCCATGTTCTATTTTAATTCAACTTTGCAGAGTTTAGAACTATTCCATATTTGTTTTCTCTTGAAGCTAGATATTGTCAAAACACAAATCAAATTTTAAAATGATTTTTTCTTCTATTTACTGGGGGCAACTTTGAAACAAAGAATATTTCAGTTTCAGTAGCCTATATTCTGAAGTTTTACTATTGTTTGCTTTAGGCCGTCAGTGATTAAAAGCTTTTTTCTTGCATAGGTTGATCACCTGGCTACAATGAATTCCTATTTCTGAAATAGAAAGGAAAATGTTAGTGAAGAAGATTTTTATAATAGCTTGCAGTTATGGCTTTCATGTTTTAAAAGTTCAACATTAATGCTTCATGAAGTCAAGGGTGTTTACACTATTTAATCAGAGTCTGAAGTTAAAGGGAGCTTCTAGTTGCTTTTAATTGTCTTTACAGCCAAATCAACATATTTTTGAAAATAAAACCTTTCACAAATTAAACTTGCTACTATTTTCTAGTATCTTGAATCACATAGATAAATGTATGGTTATGTGACATTATTCACAACAACTTCATATAACAAAATGAAATTTTGTGCATTTGTACATTCACCCCCTACTATATACCAGATACTACACTTAGGCAATGTGTATACAAAGATGGATATGACACAATATGTATTTATTTTATTTATTTATTTATTGCATTTTTTAAAATTTCATAATATTACAGGGGCATAAATATTTTGGTTTGTATAGTTGTAGCCATTCTCACTGGAGTTAGGTGATATCTCATTGTGGTTTTGCACAATCTGTATTTTCAAGAAGCTCACAATCTACTGAGGAGGGGGCAGAAAAATAAATACAGATGGTCCTCAACTTACAATTTTCGACATTATGATGCTGTAAAAGCAATACAGATTCAGTATAAACCTTACATTGTTGAGTGCCCAACCATTCTGTATTTCACTTTCAGTACAGTTTTCAATACATTACATGAGAAACTCAACACTCTGTTATTAAATAGGTTTTGTGCTAGATGATTGTGTCTTATTGTAGGCTAATGTGAGAGTTCTGTGCACGTTTAAGGTAGGCTAGGTTAACCTGGGAGGTTCGGTAGATTAGATGTCTTAAATGCATTTTCAACTTAATGACATCTCTAACTCATGATGAGTTTAACAGTATGTAACACCATCTTAAATCAAGGAGCATCTGTACTCTAATACTAAAAGTTAAACAATTGATCAAACAGAATGAGATAGCTCTATATAATAAAGCAAAAGAAAGAGAATTTAAGAGTAAAATAAGGGAGAATGGAAGAGACAGAGAGAAGGGAGAAAGAAGAAAGTGAAATAAGGAGGGTGAAAAATGGGAAAAGAGGATGAAAGAAGGAAAGAAGGAAGAAAAACAAGAGAGAGAGGGAGGGAGGGAGAAAGAAAGATATCCAGGGAAGCAGAAATGAAGTATCATTCCTACCCTTCCCTTCAAAAAAGCATCTATGAAGCTCATTCATGATCATGTCTGTTTGTGTACCTATGTGTGACTGCCTTTGGGGTGGGTATAATGGGATCTAAGTTATTTTCCAAAATGATTACATCAGTTTACAACCCTAGCAGCAGCAAATTCTTCCCCATTCTCA
>CM052444.1:50648303-50701458 GCA_028533085.1 Varecia variegata | reverse complement strand
ATATCCAGGGAAGCAGAAATGAAGTATCATTCCTACCCTTCCCTTCAAAAAAGCATCTATGAAGCTCATTCATGATCATGTCTGTTTGTGTACCTATGTGTGACTGCCTTTGGGGTGGGTATAATGGGATCTAAGTTATTTTCCAAAATGATTACATCAGTTTACAACCCTAGCAGCAGCAAATTCTTCCCCATTCTCACGAGCACTTGCTATTTTTACTATTTTAATTTTATTTCTATTATTTCTTACACAGTTGAGTACCCTTTACACACATATTAATCTTTTTTATTTTCCTATAGTCAATTGCTTATTTACCTTTTGCTAAATTTTCTGTTTTCTGTATGAATTCTTGGGTTAGTTAAGTATTTTGTGAATTTCTTTTCCCAGTCTGTCTCCAGTCTTTTTTACTCTGTGGTGGATTTTACTTTATAATTTTGATTATATTAATATGTCTCATAATGCTATGGTATGAATGTTTATATCCACCCTCCCCAAATTCATGTGTTGAAACCTACTCCCCAATGTGGTGGTGTTAGGAGGTGGTATTTGGGAGGTGATTAGGTCATGAGGGCTCTGCCCTCATTAGTGGGATTAATGCCCTCATAAAAGAGGCCAGAGGACGCCTGTTTGCCCCTTTTGCCATGAGAGGATGTAGCAGAAGGCACCATCTTTGAAGCAGAGAGCAAACTCTCACCAGACGCTGAATCTGCTGGTGCCCTGATCTTAGATTTTCTAGCCTCTGGAACTGTGAGCAATAAATTTTTGTTGTTCATGAATTACCCAGTCTAAAGTATTACAGCAGCCTGAATGAACAATTCCAAAACATTTATTTATTTATTTTTGTAGTTTCTTTTTCCTTGGTCTTTAAAATCACACCCTGTATTTCTCTATCTGTATTTAACAATGCCAGTCAGTATCTGATACCCTTGGTGGCATCTAAACCTGTTGTTTTGTACTTAAGGTGGCTTTCTGCCTTGTGTTCTTGGTAGTCATCGGTGCTGAGTTCATCTTGACATCTTAATTTGTAGGAATCCTATAAACCTAACTTGGAGACACTTTGCTTTGGAGAGAATTCTTCATCTCCTTTTTTTCATGATGATCAAGCAATTACTGCAGAATGCAAAAATGTGGGAATATACATTTTAATTCATACACATTTTGAATATTTTCACAAAAGCTGAATTTACTCTGATTCTTTTAAGTGGAAATAAAGTCTCTGGAGGCAGTCCAAAAATTCCTGGGAAATACTTGAAAGGTGTTGGTTGCTGCCTAAGAGACATGAATGTAGAACATCAACTAAAATGTGCTGTAATCCATGTGTTTTAGTGACTTTTAAGAATTTGTTCTTGTGGAAACCAGGCAGCAGTGTGGAAAAAATGCTACCTACCAAAATGTTTTACTTGCCCTTAAGGTATTGTTTCTAAATTCTATGCTGATTCTTGATGTGAATTTGATGATATTTTCTGTCATTTTAGATTGTTTTTTGAAAAAGTAAGATTGATATAATATAAAGGTATTGAATTCCTACATTTATTTAAAAGTCTTTATGAAATTGGAACTCAGAATTAAATCTTCCCATAATAAAAGACTAAGAATGATTCAAGGGCCTATGGAAATCAAAAGTCAAAGGAAGATTGTGAACATGTATTTTTCTCTCATGACATTTGTGACTCTTGTGACTTCAGGTGTCATATGTGTATTTTGGAGGACTTCCTTTGACTTTGGTAGATGTTTTTCTTTTCAGAGTGCTGATGCCCAAGAGACCATGACAAGGAAATCATTAGGAAGTTTGCAACCAGTTTAAGAAACTATAATTTGATAACACTGGTAAATGTGACAATATAGAGCATAATGCTTTATAATTGGTGGAAAGAAGGAAAAATGAATTTAAAAAACTATTTTTGAGTAAGGTAGAAGAAACATGTTGAATTGAAAATCATAGACCTTCAGGCAGAAAGTTAATTTTTCACTAAGTCACTACAGTGATTTAAATATTCTCTTTTCTCATGCCATTTTGCTTATCTCCAATAGATTGAAGCATGCTATATCATACATCCTTGCCTCAGATTTTGTTCTCTAATACTATCCTTCACTGAAAGGAAAGGAAACAGGGATCCTTGTAGAAGACATTGTTCTATGTGTAGTACAGGAGTTTCTGGATGAACATTTAATTGTGATACGTAAAAGTCATGCCTATCAATCTATCGATACGATCAATCATTTGGTATCCAGTGGTACATTCACTCATGTGGAAGCACACAAATACACACACATACACATAGGCTGGCGGGGAGGGGTTTCAAATCATTTAGTATGTAAAGGAAATTGGAGAACATTTACTTGTTTAAATGATAAAATACCTTCCTATGATTTGGTGGTTTGAGTTAATGTTGATATCTGCCTGAAGTGTAAAATATATTTCTTTTGCGGAATTGACACTCTAAAAATATAAAATTGAGGGTAGATGGAATGAGAAAACCTCAAATAAGTCTGAAGTTTGGGCCTAAGTGTGGGTCCCCCCAGCCAACCGCTTTTCCTCCACCTAGTTTAGCAGAAAACATTCAGGAATGTTTTGGAGTTGTTTTGAAATAGTGACTTGTGCTTGGAGATCAAGCAGGCTTGTTGTTAGAGTGACCTGCTTCCCTGTGGATAACTCTGGAGTATCGAGGAAGCTCTATTCCCACCTGGGCACACTCTTTGCTATTTCTGGCTTTATAGATTTGTCTCTTTAGTTTTCCGTATCTTTTACGAAAAGGGGTTCTCTGCAACCTCTATGCATGCTGGTATCTCTCTATCACTCATGTCTTTGTCTCATTGTGGCAGCCACCGTACTAGATCCCCCAGTAGACTGGATATTCAAAGGTCAAGTTCAGAGGCCCAGTTTTAAGGTCAGAGGCAAACAATAATGACAACATACTTTGCATGTGACAATTAGTTACTGAGTTTACTAAGCTGAAATTGTGTAAAAATCAAAGCAAGTAAATAAAAATAAACTCACATAGAAAATGATTCATCTTAGTGAAAAGGTCATCTGATACTGTTTGCTAATCAATTGTATTTTGTGAAGTGCTATACATCCTTAGAAGTTGAATAAGGAGCATGTTAATTATTAGGAAAATAAAAGACTTATTTCTCGACATGTAATAGTGAAGAAGGTAAAGATGAAAAGGGCCACTGAAAAGAAATGCCGTAAAATTAATCAACAAAGCCAATAAACAGTATTTTATGAATGTTAATGCTAATCCACTTAAAAACATTTCGTATATCTGAGACCCAAGAAGAGAGGTAAAGACATAGAGTAGAGAAAAAAAAAAAAAAACCCACAAAACACAACAAAACAAAAAACCAGCTATTGAGGAAGGGGATGAGTTTTATTTAGCTGAGAGGAAAATGAATTCTTCTCTTGAGTATTCCCCAAAGAAGAGGAAGGTAGTATTCTGGAAACGGCAGTGCATTCTCCTTAGGGGAAAGTGAGATGTTAAAAGGCTTTACCATCACACTAGAGCAGATAATTAGGCAATTACAACTATTAAATTTGACAGAGCATTAGTTTAAATGCGTTACCACTAGAATTCTGAAGGAAGTAACAAATAGTACAATTTTTAGTGAATACTTTTGATAAGTCATTGAGGACAACATCTCACCAGAGGGCTGAAAAGTGCTAATGTATTCCCATATTTGGAAGAAGCATGCATGCACCCATGGCCACACACACACACACACACACGCACATGCACATACACAAACACAAAACGTTTTGGGAAAAAAAAATCCTCAGGAAAGCCTGAAACTTCTGAAGTCCTTTTCCTCTTTTATATGCAATTATTGCCATATACTTATAGATATTAACCTACCAATCATCAAAAGACCTTTCAAAAGTAGGCAGCAAGTATCATTTCAGAACCTTCTACTTTGATTTACAGATATTAAAACAGAGAGAAAAAGAAGTCACCTTGAAATCTGGTGGAAGGACCAAGCCTAAGATTTAAGTAATTGACAATTATCAAACATTTGGTAATGCATAATTTAGTAATACCAGGGTCAACTTAAAAGACTGTCCTTATCACCTTGCTATAAAATCTTTCAACAGATTATTGCTACATTTTTCAAAAGTATGAAGTATTGCTACACAGAATAGTAATTTGTCATAATAATCACATACTGTTTATCACTTACTTTCCAAATTTCACGTTTTACAGGTCTCACTAGATCCTGCTAGTATACATATGGATTGGAATAAAGAACTTTTAAAACAATAGCCATGTCCTTGTGCATTATTCCAGAAGTCGCTTTGTTTCTAAAGATTAGCATTCTAAAGTGACATTCTTGGCAGACTCATCATCATCAGCCACTCTCATTGCATGGTCTTGGAGATGGATAGCCTAGGTCTGTGATGGACAAATGATGGTCATAGTGGATCTTAGCATAAAGGTTAGACCCACTAATGGTCTTCACTTTTTCTGACACTGTGTTTACTACGATGGGCTCTCAGGCTGGACTGAGCGTTCAGTGGGATAGGGTCCTAGCTTATTCATCTCTGTTATTTCTAACAATACTGATGTACAGCAACATTCATTGTTGGTTGAAGGAATGCATGAGTACAGGGTCCCTCCCATATGCCTTTTCTGCATTCTCCATGGATGAGTTTGGAGGCCCTGTCGATATTGGTCTGTAGTGTAGTATTTGCAACCCCACTTTACAATTTCCTAGTTATACTGTATAAGTCTGTTATTCCCATGGTCTGGTAACTGCTAGTTCTGGCCTAGACATGTGGTTTGCTAATAATTGTATAGCCAGTGCCTAGCACGTAGTAGATACACAGTAAATCTTTGCTGAATGAATAAATGCATGTGTTTCACCCTCACCTCTAGCTGTTAACATACATCTCTCAGGAAACAGTAATGATAATGCACATGTCTGCATATTTTTAAAATTCTAATATTATTTTAGATATGCAGCTATTATATAGTCAACGGTTAATGGACACATCTCAGCAATGTTTGTGATTTTATTTTAATTGTATTTCTCAAATCTGCTACCACATTTTTTTCTTTGAGTGCCTCTGTAATTTTTTATTTCAACGTGAGGTTATATGTTCGTAAGGAACACAGTATGACTTATTAGAAAGAGTACTGTGGCTTTGTATTTAGGAAACCAGTGTTCTTGTGTTGGGCTTGCTTTGAAGAAATAAATTAACTTCTCTGAGCTGAACATTGCCATCTATAAAGTGGTGGGATTAGACTAGGTGATGTCCAAAATAATCCAACCCTACTAATTCTAAATATCAATTATTCCAGAACAAATAAACTGAATAAACTTTTTTTATTGCTGTGATAGCACTGTACTGAGAAGAGAATAACATGTAAAGAGAGATGTTCATTGCTTGGGTTCAAATACAGTTTAGAGAAGTGCTGTCCAATAGAACTTTCTGCAATGATGGACATGCTCTACAATCTGCACTGTCCAATACAACAGAGAGTAAGCAGATGTGACTATGGAGGACGTGAAAGGTGGCTAGTACAAGTGAGAAATTTAATTTTTAAAATTTTATTTAATTTTAATCAATTTTAATTTAATAGCCATATGTGGCTAGTGGATACTGTATTGGACAGTGCAGGCTTTGAGAGACAGATACAGGAATAAATAAATGAAATTGCAATACATTTGAAAACAGAGGTACAACAGAGGACAACGGATTAAATTTTCTCCTTTAAAACTTCTCTGTTTTAAGAAAGTATATCAAACTTATAAATAAGTAAAATAGATTTTAAAAAGGAGGGCATAGTATACCCTAAAATTACTTGAGTACTCAAGTATCTGTGCAAGAATCTTATCTTTTTAGCTGCATAAAAATGACTGTAGGTAAGGAATTCTTTCAGAGCACATAAACCTGCTTATAACAGATTTTTAGATAAAAATTTGTAAATACTGAGGAACGGAACAAACACAGTCACAATGTTTTGTATAATTGGTGTATGCGATTCTAAATGACTATCATGATCCCATATAATAATACTGAGTACACGGATAAGAAGCGATCTTAAAGGCCAGAATAGAAATCAAAGGACAATACAGACTCTGACTTGAGAAAATGGCAGGGGAAATGATTACTCAAGTGTATTAATGCATTAGAATTCACGCTGTAACATCCTTTGGCAAAAATAGAGTGACAAAGTCCATGTTTAGAAACTGTTTAGCAAGAAGGAGGAGATGGTGAGTCAGAGCAAGGATTCAAATCAATCAAAGCTATTTTGGCAGACCCATAATGAACGTGAAGCCATGTTTGGAATGGTGTGCTGTATGCACTTCAGATCACCATATTATTCTTTGAAAAGACATCACTAAAATTGAAGAGGTAGGAAGGAGGGCAACAAAACAGACTTAAAATGTGAGAGGTTAGAGCATCATACATGAAGACTGATTATCAGGTGGCCTCAAAAGAGATGACCCAGAAGACCACTGCAAGAGGTTTATTAGGGACTGCAAGGAAAGACTGGATTGATGACGACCTGAAATTGACAAGGGGGAAAATGTAGCTTAGGAAACACTTCCTAAGGTCGGGGCTTGGGGGGGGGGTCAATCAAAACAGAAAAGCTTGCCAAGTGAGGCTGAAGTACCATTACTAAAGTATTCGAAAATGGATTAATTTAAAAATTTAATCCTTCCCTTGGTAAAATTTTATAAAAGAATCTAACACCATCATGTTGAGAACAGCAAACAGAGTAGGTTGTTGGCTATGGTGTATATATAAAAGGACTATAGGTTTAGTTTAGTTTAGTTTTGTCCTAAACATTTGAAAGGCAAATACAGAGGAAATATAGCACAATAGAAGGGACATTGACATTGGAGTTGGAAAGACTTATATTAGAATTCTCCTTCGGCCACTGCTAATACTCACCACTTGAGACAAATGGCTTTACCTCCCTGAATCTCAGCCTCCAAAGCTAAAACCAGTTTAATGAGACCTACTTCAGCAGAATTGATTTGACGTTTAATGAAATAATACATGGAAACTTCCTAGCACTAGCAGTGTCTGGGCATTCTTTTGTGCCTTATAAACATGATCCTCAATTCAGTCAACTGTAATATACACATACACAGCAGCCAGAACAATTTCTTCTGATATTTATTGAGCACTGTCCTGTGAGAGACATTCTCCTAGGTACCAGCTGTGTAAATATAGGAAGGAGGCTTCATTCTTTGCCCTCAAGGAATCAGAGCCTAATCAGGGAAATAGACTAGTAAACAATGCTTACATAAGTCAAACCACGAGAAGAGTTCTGAGAAGCCATGGACAAGTGCTTTGAGAAAAGAGGAAGGCAAGATTGGAAAGGAATGAGCAGGATAATATCTACTGTATAAAATAGGATGAGCTCTTTATTGTATTAAATAAAATAATATTAGTGGGTCCCTTTCACTTCATTAGTTATATGAGTTTATACATTTACTTCTTTAACAAATATTTAATTAGCACCTACTGCATTCTGGTCTATCTAGAGATAGAGTGGGTGCCTGACCTTACTCTACCAGAATTTATAATCTGGTCTAAAATGAATTGAAGAGCTGTGCCAACCTTCATTACAAGGTTGTCATATGGGACGTGTGGAATCGGGTAAATGACATGGCATGGTCCCCATGCCATACAATGTTTAGATTGAAAGGAGCCTCAGGAGCAAATCAGAAGAGTGAAAACTTCCATGAAAGGCAATATACAGACTGAAGGGTATATATGTGGAAACGGGGAGGGTCAGTCCTTTCTGTTTGGTCTTAGTGTCAGAGAAGAAGAAATCTGGGTATAAGGAGTATACTTGGCTTCCCAGGTGAAGATATGCCTCAGCTGTCTTTTATCGCCAGCAGACAGAGTCATCCTTGTCTCTCATCTGTTGTCCTCCTGGTTCAGAACTAGTCTTTGAAACTTCAATACTAAAAAATATTAACAAATGAAAATATTTAAATTATTATGAAAGGTTTATTTTTTACTCTGAATTGTACATTTCTAGTAATTTATATTTTAATAATTGTTCTTTTTGTTGAGGCTGACATTTTAGTTGCCCTTCTCAAAAATCTGGTATTTATGAGGAAATTCAGAGTCGTAGTACTGTGAAAAGTAACTAAACATTGAGGTCACCCTGTATTTCCCCTTTATCCAGGCAGCATTTTGACCTCTTCCTCTGCCTGACTGCAACATTCATGTCAAAAAATAATATTTAGTAAGTATGAAGAAAATATTTTCCTTTTTTTAAAAAAACTACATTGTCATTTGAGATTCAAATGCCCTTCTTTGCTTTCTTGAGCAGAAAACCATAAAAAGTGATAGTGCCAACAGTCATTAGAATTACCTAGTGCAGTTAAGGCCATATAAGCCCTTCACTGGATTTATTTGAAGATGGCTGCATTTAACAAACCACCCTAATGTAAGTTAAATTATCTATGGACCAAAATTGTAAAATATTCTACTAATTGCTGGTGCTTGACCATATAATAATAACAGATAAGAAGAATTCTACCACGCTCAACTAAATGATCAAGGGGATTGATCGTATATTTGAAGAGACTTGGAGATCAAATATGGAATTACTAACTTTAAGGTACACTCCAGATTCTGAGTGTGTTAATTAAAAATTTCATATTGTATGTTTTTAAATTGCCAATTGATTTGTTGGGTATCCCCCATAATCTAGTTTATTTTTTCCTCTTCTTTCTAAAAGATACTTGTAACAATTTTGATGAGCCAACAGACCTATATGTACCAGCATATGACTATGACAGTTATACCTTGCTCTAGCCCTCTGTTTCTCTTTTGCACTAATTAAATTGAGTATTAATGAGATAATGGCTGTTTTGTTTTGTTTTTTATCTTTTGAGAGAAAGAAAACAGAATTTGAACTCAATTTTGGCTTACTTAGATTTGAATTGTCTAGTAAGAAAGAAATACAAAATTTTAAACACTTTATGATTCATTTGGTATCATTAGTTCAATATTTTTGGCAAGGCAATCATAGATAATACTATGGGAGACGATGAAGGACTAGATGTATTCTAATTCTAGGTTTTAAATAATGTCTTTTTTCTTCTAACCATGATTCATTGTTAGGTCATCAGAAGCTCTCTCAAATGATACTTAAGGAAAAATTTAACAGCCCAAATTCAAAATGTGCTTACATAATGAATGGTTTAGAATTGCACTGAGGTACAATAAATATTTTGGGTTTGAGAGACCCAGGTCCCTGCCTCATGTTTTTGCTGATAGACTGTCTTTCTGGGTGAGTCATTTAACTCTCTGATTCTTTTGTTATCCGTCTGTCACAGGGTGAATGACCTGCTTTATTTCTTAGTAAAAGGAATATATATCGTTTCTAGATTTTTCAAAGGACAATGTGATCCAAATGTTAAATGCCATTGAAAACAAATGCAATAAGACAAAAGAAGAAGACTTTGTCATCATGACAGCTGGAAGATACAAAACATCAAAATATTGTCTGTCCTGCATGCAGTGTTAAATCTGGTAACCGATTTTCATTCATTGAATGGATGCTTTGCTGGCACTGTGTAGATAAAACCAATTTTATTTAAATAAGTGATTTTTGTGTGTTAAAATGGCTAACAGATCACAATTGGAATATTGACTTTTGAGCTCTTTTACCTTGTGGTGATGATATGTTTGCATTGAACCAATGAGCTATCTACAGTTTCAACTGATCCCTATTGTGATTGAAAAGTGTCTGAGACAGCTGGTCAGGATTATAGGAGGCACAATATGTGACTGAAGAACAGATGTCTTCTTCATCTGAAGTTAACTGGTCTGTTTAGGACTCAACCTTTGACCTTATTCTTATGGGTACTCACAGCTAGTCAAATTAACTGGCCCTATTTTCCTTCTCTCATAGCCACCAGGGAATATTCTTAGAGAAAGAAGAGAATGTAACAGGTGTCATTATCTCTACTTAGGGGTTGTTGACTGTCTCAAGTCCACTTTTCCTAAGTTGCAAGAACATAAAATCTAATGAAATATTTTAATATTGGGACATAAGTTATCTTTTATGATGGTTTGGACAAGATTATTGTCTTTCAAACTTTCTGTATCTGACAGATAAATCACCATAATTTTGTCTCCTATAATTTTAGATATCATTGTGTTAAATATCTAAAATTAGAATGGCAAAGGTCCTTATATACTTATGGGGAAATGAAGTTTCCTCTCCACACCAAGGCAACATTGAAATGCAAAGGAAAAGTGCCTTTGTCCTAATTCTGAGGTGGAGTAAGAGGTGATAAGGAAACTTACTTGATAAGGTGCAACCACCCAAGGGTGATTTTCTGATATTAAATTTATTAGGGAGTTGTCTCTTAAGAGTAGAATTGTGAAAAAAGAAATTAAGAACCATATTAAATATGCCTGGCAGCTAAAGTGGTTTAGCCTCTATTCCTAAGAGAATCATCCAGGTATGATAGTATTCCTGCCTTATAAATTATTTGATTTATAAAGATCAGGCTGACAAAAAGATGTGAGGACAGAGAGTACTTTGAAAAAAAAATGTGTCTTTACCATGATGGCCCTTCTCAAGTATAAACAGGTAAGGTCAGGTGAGGATAAAAGACTAAGAATTTTGACAATGCTGATGTCTTTCACACGAAGGTCTCCTCCTTTGATCCACGACAAGAAGGGAAATATACTTCATCTACTCTGTGAAGTGCTTGGTAAATGCCCCTAAAATGTGTTCCAGGATGAATGCATTCACCTGCTCTATTGCTGAGTATTCTCTGATAAGACATATGCAACTTTATTACTTATAGCATCTATTCAACTTTAATGGGAAAACAACCATAATCAATACTGCATATCAATTCTGATTGACATTTATCCAAACCATATTTGCTTAAAAGCTAGCTGCTTCATATGGAAGTCATTGTATGTTTTTCCATTTACATGTGAATACAAATAAGTGTATTTCATTTTGAAAGTGTATTTTATCTAGGCTTTCAATGCATTTGACTTTCTTAGCATCCTATAGTCTACTACTTCAAGGTAATATTAACCTGTCATTTCCATTCACCTGAGCTAACTGTGGAGGTTTATGCTCCTTGATGTCTTTATCCTACTTCTTAGTTAGACCTACTTAAATTCTAATTAATTGTTTTAATCGTCTCAGATTTCAAAGTTTGAGAGAATAATTTTCTTGGTTGGTTTGCAAGAAAATCTAAACATTAATTTATCACATATATTTTCATTAAAACTAAGTTTTTAAATATAATAATCAATAGATATTATTTAGTAAAAAGGTAAAATAAAGTAAAATAAATAGTTTAAAACTTAACTGTTGTTTAAGACTGAATTCACTTAATTGTGTTACATGAGCCTGTATACTTTCAACGTTTATATTCCTTCACTCTTTTGAATAAAGATATGGTGTAGAAGTTTAAAAGAATGAGAAAAATGAAGACATAAAAGTGATTTAACTTGCTATTTATATGAGAGTCATTGAGGGGAATCAACTGACCAAAAGTTAGGCAAAAAAGAATTCAAGTCCCGGCTCTTCTACCTCCTAGATGTGTAACCTTGAAGAAGTTACTTAACTTCTGTAAATTTTGGATAATATTATCTCCCCAATAGGGTTGTTGTTGGGATTAAATAAAATCATATATGTAAAGTGCTTAAAGGAATCTCTACCACCATCATCATCATCACTCCTGTCAGCATCATGTAGGTGTTCCTTCTATTTAAGTGTGTTCTTAATATTTTATCTATCTCTTTGTGTATGGTTGATTTTGGAAACTGTGATCAGACTACTGAAAATACAAAATTAGAAATGTAGAATGAACACAGGAATATCTCACATGTATAGAAAAATGACAAAAAAAAAATGGAAGCACTTTCTAAAAATGTGGTCCCATTCAAAGATTTTCAGGATAGAGACTTTGCTAAGCATTGTGACCCATGTAGAACCACAAACCAATCTCTCTCTGTCTCTGCATTTTTCTGTTAAGTAGGAAGAGAAAGAAAGAAAGGAGAGTGGAGAATAAGAAATGGTCTCTCTAATCCAGTCTACCTCACTTATTTCCTCCCATGTGGTAATTAGGCCAAATAGAGAAAAACAAGCTTAGATAAAAGCCAAAAGGCCAGTGTATTACTAACTGGGTGAATAAACAGTATGTTGTAAAATCTTGTTAATTTGATATCAGGATCATTCAGAATAGCATGAAATTTGAAGTAACTGCTATTCCCCAGCCTTATTAGATAAGATTTCCCCTATTAAAATCAGTCATTTAATCAAAAGTACAAAAATATGTATAATTTGAGGTGGAAATTGGTTCCCAAGGGTACCTTGAGTTGCTAAATTAGTTAGATAACTTGAAGTGAATGTCTCTAAATAGCCATGAATTAGCCATAGTGAAAGAATGATCTGTGAGCCACTCTGATTACTTGTCAACAGCAGAAGCAAGAGAGCCACTTAGACTATAAAGGAAGTAACCTTTGTAGATGACTTCCTCATATTGACAAGTAATCTAGACAACTTCACTATTTTTCTTTGAAGGTTCATACATGCTTAGCTCCCATGCAGGTTTAATGAGATTACAGACATGTTATACTCAAACCCCTTTGCCTCAGAATTGCCCTTCCGTTCTAATTATCTAGGTTTTAGGGTATTTTTATTTGTTTTCTAGTCTCCTTCTTGGCCTTAGTTAAAAGAGACAGTTTGATAAAATGGCTACTTTCTTTGTGCACACACATTCACTGATGTTTGCAAGTTTAACTTGAGCTTCTGGGTAAAAGCATGGCACGTTGGGTTGGAACATGCATTAGGTTCCAGATATCAAAGTTAGCTTTAGTTTGACTTTGTGAGATTCTAAAAGCAGCTGTGCTTTGTTGCATTTGCTTAGATCCCAACAGTGATTTAGTTCTGAGGATTATATATTTGTCTCTTATGTGTCAAAAGTCCTATCCCTTGTGACTTTACAACTCTGTTTTTTTATTTAATGTAAAAGCATGATAGCTTCACATTGATGATTGTCAGCAGTTGCTATTTATCATCTGTCAAAAGTTTTTCTCATGGGAAGGCAGAAAATCAAATGGATTATGACTGTTTTTTTAGTTGCTTCAAGGAATCTTACATGACACAAGGTAAAGGAAAAAAAAAAAAAAACAGAATGGTAAAATGATTCCTTGACAAGTAACTTAACATTCAGATAAATCTGTGATTTCATGCACATAACAGAACTGTCATTCACTCTGACAAAATAGCATATTTTAAAGTGTTATGTCAATTTGCTTATTTGACCTGTAGGTTGCTTTACCACCTGGCCTGGTAGTTACATAGTTTTGCAGTTACTTACATTTCTGGTGAAACCATAAACTGAGTGGTTTGATGACACCACTGAAGAATGTGAAAGAGTACAGTTCATGGATTTTTATTCTTTCAGAATTCTATCTGATTGCTGAGATTATCATCAAATTCTGGTAATCTGTCAAAATTGGGGAAGCCAATCTCATTGATCAGTGGAATTTTAGTAATTAATTGTTACTGACCTGAAATAGATATACCTCCTAGGTTACATTTGGAGATAGAAATAATGATAATGTTGGGTGTATGAGGAATCAACCATATAGACATTTTGGATAAAAAACATGCAACCCTTGTAGAACCACATAAAAATGCTAATTGTGTTTTAGGAATACTCATCTTTACCAATGGACATGGAATTTATAGGACTATAGTTTACTTTGAAATGTGTCTTGTCAACTAGATTTTATTTTAGAGAGGAAACAGAGATTTATGGTCTATCCCAGAGTTTCTCAGGATTAGCAATAATAACATTTGTTATGGGGAGCTGTCCTGTGCATTGTAGGATGCTTAGCAATAGCACTGACCTCTACCTACCAGCTACCAGTAGTACCCCAAGTTGTGACAACCCAAAATATCTCTAGTGATTGCCAAGTGCACAGTGGGGGTAGAATTGCTCCCTGTTGACAACCACTGTTCTAGAGGTAGGAAGGGAGAGTTCATTCATTCGTCTGAAACAGGGTTTGGAATGGGATTGTTCTTGACCTGGAATTGCAGCCAGCACCCTGAACAGAACAAATGACTCCAATTATTTTATGTTCTAAATTCAGGGGAGTCATCATGAGTTGCAAACCACTTCCCTGGAAGTCTTTAAAACTAGTACCATCACAAACCCACTTGCATGCTACACCCCTACCCCCAACCCATTTATAAATATATAAATATTTATATATTTATAATATAAATCAATATAAATGATTTATTTATATTATATAAATCAATGTAAAAAGAACACCAAGAGCAGGGAGAAATTTTGTTTTATTCTTTTCTTTTCCTTCCTTCCTTCCTTTCTTTCTTTTCCTCCTTCTCCTCTTCCTCCTCCTCCTCCTTCTGTTTTTTAGGAGTTCAATGTTTATAGCAAATTGCTAGACTCCGTTTTTTTTCTTCCAGGAGAGGAAAAGATTACTTTATCCTCCCCTAAGATAAAGGGAAGTTTCATTTCCAAATACAGTGTGTGGCTGTAATTAGTCAAAACATTCTATTCCTAAACTCTGTGTTTGTTGAGTTGCAAAACATTTAATCCCACCCTGTGTCCTCCTGTGGAGTGAAATATATTGCAATGTCTGCTAGAGCATTCTGGAAACCTAGATGTGAAGGTGCACCATCCTTTCCAGTACCCTTTTTTTTTATCATGAAGAAGAAAAAAGCTATGCCTGTTATGCATTCTCTGAAATTTGGGGCACTTTTTTTTTTTTTGAGACAGAGTCTCGCTCTGTTGCCCCAGGTAGAGTGCTCACTGCAACCTCAAACTCCTGACTCAAGCAATCCTCCTGACTCAGCCTCCTGAGTACCTGAGACTACAGGAGCACACCATGACACCTGGCTAATTTTTTTCTATTTTTAGTAGAGACCAGTAGCTCTTGCTCAGGCTGGTCTCGAACTCATGAGCTCAAACAATCTTCTTCCCTCCACCTCCAGTGCTAGGATTACAGGTGTGAACCACCCTACCAGGCTTTTGGGAGAAATTTTGCATGTCAACACTGTGTTTAATTTGGGTCTAAGGATATCAATAGCTGGAAGGCCAACAGTACTTAGAGACAACACAATGCTGTATGTCTTGTGAAAGATGGAGATAATCTTTGCCCCACTCTAGCATCCACATCCTTCCACGACTCCAGAAAAATGAGTACAGAGGTGAATGGAGTGGGTAGGGGATATGGCATAGCCTAAATAGCTATTTGCCAAGTGATTGAACACCTATCTCAATAAAGGATTTAGAAGCCTGGAACTTAACGATAGGGGGAGCCAGAATGAAACTGCCTATCAGGAACCTCAGATGGATCCAGAATGAACCGGAGTAAATCTAGAGACACCACTCCACCAGCGTAAGTGGCAGGAAAAGGGACCTCCTCTTTTCCTGTCGCTATTTACTTTCCCCAACATTGAAGCAGCATGCTTTAACCCCCAAGCTCATTTTTTTTTTCCCCAACTGATAGGAATCTCATCAGGGAAGTCGCTTCAACAATTGTCCATTAATACAATTGTTCACTCTGTTAGGAAAACATCATATCCACAAATCTCAGGTCTATAGTACTGTCTCTCTTTTGGGAAGTTACCATTTACATCCCTGCTACTTTCATGACTATATGACATTTACTCAGCAGGTGTGTCTCAGTCTTCTGAACTGGAGCATCATTGGATGTTATTTAACTTTGAACATGGAGAACTTTTCTAGAATTAAACATTGGCTGATTTGTTTAGTGTGGTCTTTCTTTCACCCTTTTTTTTTGTCTCTTTTTTAATGTTAATTTTCTTGAGGAAAAAAAATCTTTCCTTTGAATCTGTATCTTCTCTTTACAGAGAACACATATGCCATCTGGATATGTCCATCTACTCCTCCTCCCTCCTTAATCTGCCATTTTCCAAACTCTGTCTCCCTCTCCTTGTACTGATTTTGCATTACAAACACCCAGAGAACCATCTGGCAGGAGCAGAATCCTCTTTGGAAGAGGGCAACAAACTGAGAGTGCAAGGGTCAGAACTCTCTTTAGCATATAACGAAAGGAGAAATATTCGGAATCGTAGTACATTAATCGTTTTTGTTCAATCACATCCTTCTGGTGAGGATTTGTGGCACCTGAAAAGAGCTGAAGAATATGTAAATGTGATGGCCAGACCAACTTTCTATTTCTAGTCCATTACTCATTTTTAATCTTTTTCTATTGGGAATGTGCGTGTTTCCTCTCATGTCTTCTTGCAGCCGTCTCTGGCTCAAGTCATCATAGTTGGTTTTTACAATCTCGAGAGCAGGGAATTAGTGCCTCAAATATTCCCCTTCAACAATAATGGCTAATATTTTTCGAGTACTTACTATGTGTAGACTGTTCAAAATTTGTGTGTATGTGTATGAACTTTGGAGTATAACACACGTATAGACAAATGGATGAAACATAATTTTACTGCTGGATGAATTTTCACAAAATAAATATACCCATGTTAACAACCACCCTTATCATGCTCCTCCCCTAACACTAGCACACAGTTTCTATCCCCATCCCCTAATGCAAACTTTATGCTGATTTCAAACACCATCCATTAATTCTGCCTCCTTTAGAAATTTTATTTATATAATGGAATCACACTGTATGTACTCTTTTGTGTGTAGCTTCTTTAACTCAACATTTATTGTGAGATTCATTCATCTTGTTGCATATCTGTGCATTCTTGTTGCTGTGTGGTTTATTTATCCATTATACTTTTACTATTATGACTATTAATGAATGATCATTCTTGTGCCTGATTTTTGGTGAAATATTTCTGTTATGTTTATACCCAGGAGAGAAATTGTTGAGTCATGGGCTATACTACCAAACAATTTTCCAAAATAATTGTACCAATATATACTCCCAATTGTAATATATATGAGAGTTTAGTTATTCCATATCTGTTAACACTTGGTATTACTTATCTTTTTTTATATAAGCCTTTCTGGTGGCTATTTGTATCTCATTGTGCTATTATTTTGCATATTGTTTAAGACTACTGTTGTTGAGTACTCTTTTTATTTTTCTTGGCTACATGAATGTTTTCTGGTAAAGTTCAAGACTTTTGCCCAGCAGTCTACTGAGATATCTGCATTTTTCATATTGATTTAAAGGATTTTTTTTCCTTGGGGGATGGCTATATATGGTACTTTGTCAAACGTGTTACAGACACCACCTTATATTTTGTTGTTTGATTAAAGGGTAAATTCTTAATTTAAATATAGTCAAATTAAACACCTTTCTCCTCCCTTAGGGTTAGTGCTTTTATGTCCTTGTCTACCTCAAGATAAAGAGGAAATCCATCATGTTTTCTTCCAGAAGTTTTCTTGTTTTCCATTTAATTTTTCATTCACAATCCATATGGAATTGGCTTTTTTTGTATAGTATGAAGTATGGGTTGAGTCATTTGTTCTCATACATAGATCTAATTGATCCAGTACTATTTATTGAAAAGATTATTAAGTTTCAACTGCACTACACTATCACATTTGTAAAAAATTAAGTGACAGGTTTTTGCATGTCTCTTTCTGGATTTTCTTCTTATCCACATGAACCCAATTGTTTATTCTTACCACGGTTTCTTAATTATTGCTGTTTTTACAATACATCTTGATACCTGGTATGTGTGTTTGTTCTTCAAACTTGTCTCTAATTTTACTCTTCTTTAAGCTTATCTTTGCTCTTTTTTGCCCCTTTTATTTCCATGTAAACTTTAAAATCAGTTTAGTAATACTTCCCACCACCAACACACACATATACACATTTTTAAAAATCTGTTATAATCTTTATTGAGGTTGCAATGAATACATTGATCAACTCTAGAAAACTGACTTCTCATTTAAATATTTGGCCTTCCAATTCATGAACATGACATATCTTTCTATTTTTTAAGTCTTCTTTAATTTCTCTCAACAGTGCTCAAGTGAAGTGTGCTAAAATTTCCCAGTACTATTTGGACTTTTGTATTTCTCCTTTTATGTTAGAAAATTATTAGGGTATTTCAAACCTATGTTATTAAGAGTGTGCAAATTTTTCTTACTTATGTTTTCCTGGTAGATGAACAGTTTTATCATTATGCAAGATCCCTCCTTAACTCTAATGATTCTTTTTGCTTTGAAGTATAATTTTGACAGATACTAATATAATGGCACCAGATTACATTTGTTGGTGGTTACATGATATGTTTGATTTTAATCTTGTCTTACTGTCTATGTCTTTTACTTGTAATTTTAGTCCACTAATGTAGTTGTGGATATAATTGAATTTATAACTACTTACTGTCCATTTGTTTTTTTCTTTGCCTCATCTGTTCTATATAGAACTATATATATATATATATATATACACACATATATATATATTCAGCCCTTTATCAGATTTGTAGCATGCAAATATTTTCTCCCATTCTCTAGGATGTCTATTTGCTCTGATGGTAGTTTCCTTGGCTGTGCAGGAGCTTTTTAATTTGATCAGGTCCCATTTATTTATTTTCATTGTTGCTGTGATTGCATTTGGGGTCTTTATAAATTCTTTGCCTAGGCCAATGTCTATAAGAGTTTTTCCAAAGTTTTCTTCTAGAATTCTTATGGTTTCATGCCTTAGATTTAAGTCTGTTATCCATTGTGAGTTGATTTTTGTAGATTGTTAACCTAGAGATTATATCTCTTTAATTTAGTAGAACCTAGTATAAATATACTTATAGCTTTTCCCAGACAATGCTAAAACCTTCAAATACTTTAACTCTATTTGTCTGTTCCCTCTTATTGTGTTACTATTGTCATGCTTTTAATTCTAAACACAATTAAACCCAACAGAGCATTATTATTTTGTGCAGTCTATATTCTTTGAAATATATATATCTCAGATATTATATTGAAATATATCTATCTCTCTCAGATATTTACCATTCAATTGTTTCTTTTTCCTCTCTTTCTTTGCATAGTTCTTTATAGGGTCATTTTCTTCTCTTTGAAGAATTACTGTGAGTTTGCAAAGGAAAATTCCCTCAGTATTTTTCTTTCTTGTCTGAAGATATTTATTTTCTCTTAGCTTTTGAAGGATATTTTCATTAAGTATAAAATTTTATACTGGAATTATTTTCTTTTAGCACTTTAAGGGTATTTTTTTCTATTGTTTTCTTACTTTCATCATTTTGTTAGAAAGTTAGCTGTCAGTTTTATCATTGCTTTTTTGAAGAATATGTTTTTAATTGTTATTTTAAATAGTTTTTCTTTGCTTTCATTTTTAACTCTTTTACTATAATATCCATAGGTTGTGGTTTTATCTGTGTTTATCCTCCTTAGAGTTTATAGGCCTTCTGTAGCTTGATGTTTCCTTTAATTTTGAATAAAACTTAGTTATTATTTTAAAAATATTACTTCTGTACCATTTTGTCTTCTTCTTTCTAATATCTTAATTATACATTAGAGTTTTTCATGAGTTCTCATATATCTCAAAAACTCTTTTCTGTATTTTAAATCTTTTTTCCTCTGTGTGTCAGTCTTGCTTTTTCCTACTGATACGCTTTCCAGTTCAATGATCCTGTCCTCCATGTCTCATGTGCTGTTAAACCCACACATTGAGTTCTCATTTTAAGATACTGTATTTTTCAGTTCTAGAATTTCTATGTTGAAATGCTTCATCTGGTCATCTATGTTCTCGAATATATTAGTTATAGTTTTTTCTAAATCTTATATCTATTATCTCAAATTCTATATCACCTGTGAGTTTCTTTCTATTATTTGTCCCCCACCCTGACCCCTTGGTCCTGCATATGGGAGCTTGCTCCTTTTTAACTAAATGTCAGAAATCTTGTATGAAAAGTAATCTGTCCATCTATTCCAGAGACTACTCACTCTATTCCCTGACAGCCAGCCAGAATAAGGGCAAATACTACAATCCAATCAGAGTGTGAGCTGACGGGGAATTGGGTTTGGCACTTTGTAAAGCTGTCCACCTCTGCTTCATCACTTTTTCTAAGGTGTAGCATTACAGCGTTTCAACTGGAGCCCTTCCTCTTGAACAGTAAGTATTGTTTTTCTAGCATCATGAGAGACTCAAAAAATATGCTCAGCTTTTCTGGTGATTTATCCTTGGTTTCTTATATTCTTTTCTGAGCAGTTTAAAAATTGATAGATACATCAGGGAGAAAATTAATTTGGCATGTTAGTTTCACTCTCCTGCTCCTTCCTTCTTTTGAGGATCTAGAACTTTCAAGTTCTCTGATGCCATTAAATGAGGGATTATTTGACATGGACATCTTTGTTAATCTGATATAGTCTATGGCTGCTTCTCAGAATAATAAATATATAAAATAAAATAATACGATTATGAAAAGAACTAATTATATTGAAACATCATGTCAAAGTATACATATATTTTGAAATTTAGAGTTATGATATATGTGCTTCTTAAAACCAGTAAAAATCTAGCAACAGGTTTAACAACTATCATAATTTTGAGGTAGTATATATTAGTCAAGGTTCTGCAGAGAAACATAACCAATAGGATGTATACACACACGCATGCACACACACACACTCACAGAGAAAGAAAGGGAGAGAGAGAGGGAAAGAGATAGATTTGTATTAAGGAATTGGCTTATGTGACTATGGAGGCTGGCAAGTCCGAAGTCTGCAGGATAAGGCCAGGAGGCCGGAGACCCAAGGAAGATCTGATGCTATAGTCCATGTCCAAAGGCTGCTAGTAGAATTCCTTCTGGTTAGGAGGAAGTCAATCTTTGTTCTTTTAAGGCCTTTAGCTGATTGAGTCCTATCTGTATTATGAAGGGTAAGCTGCATGACTCTAAGTTCACTGAGTTAAATGTTAATTTCATCAACAAAACAGCCTCCAAAAACCTCCAAAATAATGTTTAACCAAATTTATGTGCCCCATGGCTCAACAAAGTTAGATTACAAAATTAACCATCACACAGAATAAGCATAAATATATTTTAAGATACAATAAGTGTAATATGAGGTTAAAAACATCTGTAATTTTATTATTGACAATATTGCAGATAATGCTAACATTAGTGTCATTGGGTTTGTACCTACAAATGAAAAAATTGCTAAATTTTCGTTTAAGATCAATTAAAAAATAGCAAAATCATTTTTTCCCATTCAAATTTACAAACTCCATAAATTCTATCCATGGACCCTCACATTAAGAAACTTTGTCATTTTTTATTCCACTTTTTTGGTTCTAGTTTTTCTCATTGAAATCATTGACATGCTACAAGCTATTCCATCATAGACAAAGTGAAAGTCTGATTAGAAATCTTTATATAAATTAATTACCTTATTCCTCACAATAAAATCCCATAGGGTAAATTCTATTATTATTCCTGGTTTACATGTTAGGAAACTAAGATATACAGAGACTAACTGATTAGACTTACATAGCGAGGGCTTGTCAGAGGGAAGATTTAACCTGAAGCTGCCACTGGAGTTTGTACTCCTACTCTAGAAAAACCTAACAGCATTAACATGCCTGT
The DNA here is from genome assembly GCA_028533085.1 of Varecia variegata. Classification (NCBI taxonomy): domain Eukaryota; kingdom Metazoa; phylum Chordata; class Mammalia; order Primates; family Lemuridae; genus Varecia; species Varecia variegata. Next base: position 50,679,919 of record CM052444.1, on the reverse strand, counting down.
AGGGAACCCAATTTGAATCAGGCAGAGATTTTGAACTAACCATGAGCAGCATTAGCATGAAATGAACCCCTTCTAGTCATCTGAAAAGAAGCTTGACAAAAAAAAAAACAAAAAAAGCCATAAAAAATCATAAACCGAGTGCCAGTTAATAAAGGGAAAACTTTATTTCTAGTTTGCAATTCTATTTCTAGTTTGCCACTTCTTAAAAAAATGGGTCTCAGACTTCTTTTATAATTAAATAGTGATAGAAACACATAGATTTTTTCCATTGCTGGTAGCTTCAGTTCTGTGCTGGACATTCTCCCATAATTTGCAACTCTGACTTTACTATTGTTTCCATGGTGTTTCTGACTTTATGATATTATTCCAAGATCCACTGTAGATCTGGATTGACTAACTACTGCCCCTCTTCAGTTTTGTTTAAATAGTCTTGTAATTATAGTGAAACTTGTCCTTGACCTAGGCTTAGAATGATCATTTGAATTAATGATATAGCGTAGAACTGTACCTCAAGTCCAAAATCTGAAATGGCAATCCCTTATCCCCAGTGTAATCCTGTTAAAGGCCAGATATATTGGGTCAAGTATTGGAGTGATTTGTCGTCTAAAAAGTAGGTAATTTAAAAATAGCTCCAGTTTTACTCTTGAATTTATTTTCTTTCATTTTTAAAATAAATTTTATTATTTATATTTGAGGTTGACAGCATGATGTTATGGAGCACATATAGATAGTAAATCGCTACTATAGTGAAGCAGAGTAACATACCTATCATCTCACATAGTTACTTTTTTGTGAGATAAGAGCAACTAAAATCTACTTATTTAACAAAAATCCCTAATACAATACAATTTTATTAACTATAGTCCTCATGTTGCACATTAGAGCTCTAGACTCATTCATCCTACTTATCTACATATCTGCAGCTTTGTATTTTTTGACCTATACTTCTCCCGATCCCCCCACTGCCCATTGTAACCACTGTTTTATTCTCTATCTCTGTATAGTTGATCTATTTTTTTAGATTCCTCATATTAGTGAGATCACAAAATATTTTTCTTTCTGAGTCTGGCTTACTTCCCTTAGCATAATGTCGTCCAGTTCCATCCATGTTGTGGCAAATGGCAGGATCTCTTTTATTAAGATTAAATAATACATTGTGTATACACGCTACAGTTTCTTTATCCATTCATCTGTTGATACACACTTAGGTTGTTTCCATATTTGGCTATTGTGAAAGTACTGTGATGAAGATGGGAGTGTAGATGTCTTCACAGTGGTGATTTCATCCCCTTTGGGTAAGGAGAAGAAAAATTGCTGGATCATATGGTATTCCTATTTTTAAGTTCTTTAGGAACTTCCATTGTATTTTCAGTAAAGTCTGTACCAATCTACATTTTGACCAACACTGTACTAGGATTCCCTTTTCTCCATACCCTCATCAACATTTTTCATCTTCTATCTTTTTGATAATAGCCATCCTGGTGGGTGTGAGGTGGTATCTCATAGTGATAATTAGTAATAGTGAGCACCTTTTCACATATCTGTTGGCCATTTCTATGTCTTCTTTGGAGAAATATCTGCAGGCACTTTGCCTATTTTTTAAGGAGTTATTTGTTTTTCTGCTATTGAGTTGTAAGAATTCTTTATAAATTTGGGATATTGGCCCCTTATCAGTTATGTTATTTGCAAATATTTTTCCCAGTCCGTGGGTCAACTTCATTTTGTTAACTGTTTCCTTTGCTGTGCAGAACACTTTTAGTTTGGTATAGTACCATTTATTTATTTTTGCTTTTGTAACCTGTGGTTTTGGGGTGATATCCAAAAAATCATTGCCAACGCCAATGTCAAGGAGTTTTTGTTATAATATTTTCTTCTCAAAGTTTTATGGTTCCAGGTCTTCTTAAACAAGATGAAATTTACATATAGTACACAGTAACCCTTCTTGTATTTTTTCACTTAGACTCTCCAGCTCCTCTGGTACGTCTTCTAAGCATAACCCTTCCCTTCCTAACCCCCTTCCCTGAATTTCATTACATTTTTATGAAGGGTAGAAGAGGGGTAAAAACTGAGGAAGTGAAGACAGTTTCCTATTTAAGACTAGGGGCTGTGGAAAGCTTGGAACTTTTCATATGTTAATTATTTTTATTCAATTACACTTACAATTTTTAAACATATAACAAACCATAGCTGTTATTATGTAGCTTCTAATAAAATAATATTCTTGTTAAGAATGTTATCTCTTAAAAAGTGTCTCTAAAATTATAATTGTATGTATTATTAAATCCCAAATTTTCATTTCTAGATAAAACATTTCCAGAAATGTTTTTATAGAGTCCTGCTCATGTGAAAAATAATATATGTACAAGTTTATTCATTGTTGCATTATGTAAAATTTCAAATTATTAGAAACCAATTAACAACCAGCTATAAGAGGATGGTTAACTAAGTTATGAAATACCTATTCAATGAAATACTGTCTAATTATGGAAATGAATGAGGAAGTTCTTTATATATAATTTGGATGATCTCTAAAACATATTAAATAAAAAAAGAACAATTCAAAATGTGTGTATAGGATGCTGGTGTTTGTGCAAAAAATTGAGGAAATGCAAGTGTATGTATGTGTGTATGTGTATTTTTTTCCTTACCCAGAGAATAGTTGGGACTGTGCAAGAAACTGATAATATTGGCTGCTTCAGAGGAATGGGTAGGTATAGGAAAGAATGGGGCAGAAACTTATTGAATATCCACCTTCCCCCTTTTTTAGATTTAAAACATGCAAATACATTGCCTGTCAAAAAGTAAAATCAAAATTATTTTAAAATCGTGCTAGATTTACAGTTCTTATTCAGTCTCCATTGTCTTCTAAGGGCTATAACACGCACTTCTCCAACAATTTTTCACTGAACTGGACATTTTTGTCTTTGTGATCCTTTTTATTAACCAAGGAGAGGACTAGGGAAATTGCTAGATAATTGCTGGATAATACCAGGTATCACTAACCTGTTACTCCTAAAGAGGACAATCTGCCTTTAACAGTCAGACTATAACGTGGGGCCTTTGTCCTAAAGATTGGGGAAGTGCATTATTTCATGAGCCCCTCTTCTTGTATCCCTTAGAAATGGTTACATGTTCTGCCTATCTCTCTTGCCGTCTCCATTAGCTGTTTTTATTCTGAAATGTACATATGTCAAAGGACTTTCGATTACATCTCATCATTTTGTAATTGTCTTTTCTGAGCTCTTGTGCAATCTCTACAAAAATTTACTCAGAGTGTAAATTTAGGCCCCATCTTTGTTTCTAAAATCTGAAGCATAGTTTGGGCTAGTTTGCCATGTGTAACAAAATGATCTAAGTACTTAGAGTCAACAGAAGTACAATACAGAGTAACTGGATTACTACCAAAGTAGTTATTCTTAGGACTCAGAGGCCCCAAACCAAGTTCTACATATGGGCCTAGTTCCCATTATTTTACAAGTTGTGGCCTCTCATCCATGAGAATGTTCAAGCTTGTCCATGTGTCTGAGTCCAGGTTCCAAACTATCCTAATTGCAAATGGAGAAATCTCCTTTTCCTCTAACGCCTACGCTCTCAGCCACAATACAGTATCTCTGCAAAATTGAAGCATAGATTCAAACTAGACAAAGATACCTGCCTTTCCTCCAAGTATTTCCTCACTTGAAATTATAAAATGGAAACAATGTCAAAAGGTACTTGTGGGGCAGCCCTTTCATTCAAGTCATGTTGAAGAAAGGGCCTTGGAAAGGTTTGCATATGAAACATTCCTGAATTTGACCAGATGGTTGGTTCTCCTGAAAGGAATGCGTGTTCTCCTTGTTGATAATGGTGCAGATCTATCCAAAAAGTTTTACTAAGCAGAACAATTAAATCTACAGTATCTGTGTTTTGATTTTAGTGCCATTGTAGTTTTCTCCAAGAACCATGCCTTACTTTGTGGAACTTACATGACCCACTTGATTTCTTTAACACACAAAAATTTTGCTGTAAAGGTGAAGAATCGATGTCTTTGCTATCAGAAAGCAAATACTACCAAATTTTAAATGGCCATTCTCTTGCAAAAATGAAAATCAAACCAACCAAACATACACAATTTCAAAATCAATCAATGTAATTCTTCTGTTTTCTCTATGGCACTTGTTAACATTAGAATAAAACAGTTTTTCTCATCTCTGATTTGAAGCTCAGTGCCTGCCTTTTCTCTGCAGCAGTCTTCTTTTAGTAGTCTGCTTCTTAGAGATGAAGCAATAGGGGAGGGGGATGTTAAACTATTTCAGGAGAGAAATACCATTTGGGTGGGATTCAAATTATAAGAAGTGTAGAAAACACGGACTATATGATATTCTCGGTGTAATCTCATTCTATGGACCCTTTCTCTCCCTGTCTGACCACTAGACATGGCCCAGGGCTCCCTTGGTACAGAAGTGTGATGTCTCTTTTACAGCACTTAATTTGCATGCTGATTTGTGTGTTCATTATTTATAGCTACTATTGGAGTATGCCTAGTGCAGTGCCTAGCACACGGCACTTCCTAAATTTTTTGAGAATAAATCAAAGTTCAGGGCATATCAAATGCCATGTGAGTTAAGTACCAACTTTGGGAATTCTCATCCCAAATGAGGTTTTTTGTTTTCATTTACTCACATGGTTATTTCAATAACCCAAATGGTAATTACTACCTACGTTAAAATAAAATATCTAGAGATGGTTATCTTGAGAGAAAAAAAGTCAATATAGAACAAAATATTAAAGTGCATGGCATAGTCAAACATTCCTAGGATGGAAAATTGTCATAAAATATATTAATATATGTATATAAATATGTATGTATGCATATTCTCCATGTTCCAATTATATTTCAGAGGGCTTACAGGGGCACATACACCAGAAAAACAATATAACATGTTATTTTTAAACATAAGAAAAAAAGGAGAAATATTTTTAAAATAGGAGCATGTAATAGTACCAAAAAGTCCTAGTAGCTGTGAGATGTTCCATGGAGGACACCAGAGTTGATTTGAGCTTTTAAGAAGCAATTTAGGCTGGGTGCAGTAGCTCATGCCTGTAATCTCAGCCCTTTGGGAATCTGAGGCAAGAGGATAGCTTGAGGCCAGGAGTTTGATACAGCCTGGGCAACACAGCAAGACCCTTTCTCTAAAAAAATTTAAAAATTAGCCTGGCATGGTGGCATGCACCTGTATCCCCAGCTACTCAGGAGGCTGAAGCAGGAGGATCACTTGAGCCCAAGAGTTTGAGGTTGCAGTGAGCTATGATGATGGCACTGCACTATAATCCAGGCAACCGAGTGAGACTCTGTCTCAAAAACAAAAGCAAAAACAAAAGAAAAAAGCAAACAAAAAGGAATTTATTTGAATATTCAGAATGAAAAGAAGAAAGAAGAGGGAAACTAAAAAAGCTAGGGTACTATTTTGAGACAAAAGCATGGAATTAATGTGTTTGACATGTGATCAGGGGAAGTTTGAGTTTTTTGTGAACATCTCTTTAGGTAAAGGAAAATAAAATTATAAAAACAAAACTAGGAGAGGACTCTTTAGGGACCATTGCAAACAAGAAGACATGAAGTTTAAACTTGATTAGCTTCTAAATCCACCTGCCTGGTAAAATAGTCTGTCTGAGTGAGAATCAGGATATTTTCATGGGGATAAGGAAAAGTGAGACTGGAGAGAGGAGGTCAGATACAAAAGACTTTAAGACCTGGGGATGTCAAATTTAAGTTTGACGTCCATAAGTGCTGACAAGCTATTGGATGTTTTCCCATAATGGCATGAAATGTAGAAACTGGTATCTTTAGAAGATTCATGTGGATTCATTTAGGGGGAGAGTGGGTTCAGAGACCCATTGGAAGGATATGTGTGTAATTCATGAGGTAATAAACATTGTAACAGACTTCATGCAATGTGCCATATTAGGAATTGTGTTCTTCATGAAAATTGTACCTTTTTCACTGATGCTAAAAATGACAAAATAGAGCATTGCTTCTGAAGAAAGAAGTTACATGCAGGGGGAAATATTATTTTTATTAAAATCATTTTATTGAATAAGTCTTTGAGCATAATAATAATTATTAATGAATTGGAGTTTTTATAGTTCATGATCTAATAATTATTAGATAAGTTAAGACATAATGTTCTTTGTCCAAGATTTTTTAAAATGAAATGTTAAAATTATTAAGAATGTTTCCTTTGTTTTGATTTTGATTGACATGCATGTGCTGAAAGATGTTGGACCCAAATCTCTTATCACATTCCCCTCTGTGCTCAGAACTGCCATGGACTTCACTGAGAGCTCCATATAGAAATAGTCCTGAGTCTCAGAGATTTTTAAAAGGAAATCTAGGCATACTATCCTGGTTCTTCAATTGGCAAATAAAGCTGAAATTCAATTTTCTGGTATCCCAGGAAAATAGTATGCTTTCTAACAGAATGTCAAGATATTTTCTTGAATAGATAAGATCAAAGTAAAAAAAAATTATGTGAGAAGAAGAGCTTCCTTATGACTCTTATAAAGTCTGATAGAGCTGTTTTTCTAAAGAAAAATCAGCATGCTTTATTAGACATATCTATTGTATCCAGTCTTTTGGACAGAACTGAGAAAAAAGTAAATGTTAAATTAAAAGGCAAAGCTCGAGAGCTATTTTAAAAAATGCATACACCAAGAACCATCAATGGATGCTAAAACTATTGAAGACAAATGCTGCGGGGAAGAGAATATTCAGTGGTGAACAGATACCACTTCTCAGATCACTTGCTAGCTGCAGTGGGACAATAAGGTATGGTGGGTAACCTAGATTGGAATCTTGCTTGAAAAAAACATGCAGCCATTAACAAAACTATTTGGGGAGGGAGATGCTTGGAGGCACTTGATTATGAATTAGTTACCAGGAATTAAGTATCAAGGCCACTTGCTTGTCACTATGGTGTATGTTAGTGTGGGTTGTGTGCCTGTGCGTGTGTGAGTGTGCAATGGGAGGGGTGCAGATGATAAGAGCGTCTTCCTACTGGACTCCTTCAGGATCATGCGCCTTGAAAAGAGATTAACAGACAAAAGGAAGATGGGATGTTGAGCATGTAAAACAAACACATATTGATTATGCTGTTCCTCCATTTTACTGCCTCCATTTTCTGGAGTTTGTTCTTCTCCTTTTAAAGATACCATTCATTTCTGTTCACTCTGCTTCTCTGGGGGGCACTGCAACTTCTTGATTCTGGAGATGTCAGAAGAAAACTCAAAAACATCTCTTTTATGCAGAAAAATAATAAACTTTCAGACCATGCCAACTTCCTCTTTCACAACCAAAGAGGATGTTCGAGTTATTTCCTAAAAAAAAAAAAAAAAAAAAAATTAAATAAAAGTACAAAAAAGCATCTACCCTGAGTCTCTAACCTTATCAACATAAAAAGCAATCGCAAAACTTTGAAATTTGAGCCTTTCTTTAAAATGACTTCCTCTACCACATACAGTCTTTGGGTAGGAGGCAGAGGAGCATAAAATCCTATCTTCCTTTGTCTAACAAAAACCACAGGTGTTAAGGCTCCCCATCCACCAATATCCTTGGTATCTGTACACTGCTTATTCCCTGTGATTCATAAACACCGTATCCATTTCTAGTTTCTGGACTCCACTTGCAATAGATGTATAGACTTACTTTTTCATTTGTCTCTTGTCCTAACCCTTTTATTCTTCTGTTTATTGGTATTTTGCTTGCCAAATCCTACAAATTCTTTTTCAATAAATACTAAGATCATACTGTTGTTGCCGGATGACAAAAATAAAGGCAATGAAGATCTAAGCTGGTTCTGGGTCACTGGGACATACAACTGCGGTTCCCATGCTGAACTGGAAGTCCTGGACCGCCAGGTACTTCCATGGCCACAGCATACCTGGGAACATCCTCCTCTCCACATTTTGGGGCATGTAATTTCTTTAAGTGTTTATGTTGCAGGCTATTTTGTCTGCTTATTGGTCTGTCAATAAAGAGTTCATTACACAGTGAAAATCTGTCTTTCATTCTACTCACAACATCCCTCTCAGGCAAATGTCGTTAGCACTACCTATTGCATAGCCTACAAGCTAAGGAGGATCCTAGAGGAGAAATGACGTGGGCTCACAAATCACACTGGAGAAAGAGCTGGCACAAGGTCTGGGTCTCCTGCCTCTGGCTTTTGTTAGAGCATGATGTTAAATTTTATTTGAAATGTTATCTCTGTGCTTACACGTGTCGTCTTCTATTATCTTCTCCAATCCTGACCTCAAGTGGGGTCACTTGATCCCACTTCCTACATCAGGCAAAAAGCGCAGGGGCGAGACATTGTTCTCTGTTTCCTGACCACCCTGACCACTGTGAGATGGGACTCCTGAGAGAGCTCCTGAGAGTTCATGAGAATCTGCTCTCTGGTCTCCTAGGGAAAAGAATCAGTATTTCAACTATAATTTCTTACCCTTCTTTTTTTTTTATGTGACAGTTCCCTTTTAATGAAATGTGGACATAAGATGAGATAAATTTGCAAAGTGGTGGAATAGCCTTGAGCTGCAGAGAAAAAATATAACATGATTATTGTAAATCATTTATTCTTTTCCTACTACCTTAACTTGCCTAACCCAAAGGGCCCTAACTTCCACGCCATTGCCCCACTTTTGTCCATCGCCTGCCCGAGATCAGTGTTACTGAACTCCTCATGGAATGTGAAATCCAGAATTTCTGTAATTGGACTCACAGGGTCAGGATATCTCCTCTAGTGCTTCATTTGAACTTTCCACTATCTCTGGCTTTAACGAATCAAATTCAACAGGTATTTTTGAGCTCCAGTTACTGTGTTTGTATATACAAAAGAAGCATAAGACTGTGACTGCCCTTAAGGAATTTACAACCCTGGGTTGGAAGACAAAATAAATTTAAGTTTAAAAAGAAAGATCACCAGCCTGAGCAAGAGTGAGACCCCAACTCTACTAAAAATAGAAAGAAATTATCTGGCCAACCAAAACCATATATATATAGAAAAAAATTAGCCGGGCATGGTGGCGCATGCCTGTAGTCCCAGCTACTCAGGAGGCTGAGGCAGTAGGATCCCTTAAGCCCAGGAGTTTGAGGTTGCTGTGAGCTAGGCTGACACCACGGCACTCACTCTAGCTCGGGCAACAAAGCGAGACTCTGTCTCAAAAAAAAAAAAAATAAATAAATAAATAAATAAATAAAATCCATTAAAAAAATAATAATAAAAAAATAAAAAGAAAGACCAGATAGAGGAATAGGCAATAACCCAGGCATAAGATAGTAAACTATGCAAGTGCCTGGAGATATAGAGAAGAAAAGTGAGTAAGAGAGAAATACTGAAGGAAATATGGCAGTGATCAGAGACTGGGGACTGATAGTGATGAAGGAAAAGGAAGAATAACTTATTTGTAAAGCTTCTCACCTGGGAGATTGGAATTTTAGTGGTACTTGGATGTGGAATATAAATATAGGATGAAGTCAAGTTTTGCATTTGAGAGCTTGCAGGCTGAGCAAAGGATTACTGCACATGCCCAGTGATCCCAATGTCTGGATTTTCTTTTTTTTTTTTTTTAACTTTGTATAATTTTATTATGGCATTTTTTTTATTTTATTTCAGCTTATTATGGGGGTACAAAAGTTCAGGTTATATGTATTGCCCATGCCCTCCCCATGCCCCCGAGTCAGAGCTTCAAGTGTGTGGATTTTCTTTAGAGTTATGTGGACGTCATAAACTGACATCTCTCAGCTAATTTTCATCAGTTCAAGGGCTCTGAGCAGTCTATTCCTGACAATAAAATATGAGAAGAAGCAAAGTTAGCAAATACAGATCTTTCTCTCCAACTCTCCTTGTTAATGATCTGGTTTGATGGCAGTGCTGAGTAAAACTGTCAATAGCTTTGAAATAAGAAAATTTTCCCATTTGTCAACTACCATGAAGAAGGAAGACTGATGGACGTAACTATTCCTATCCATCTCAGGCCAAAAGGGGGAAAAGCTACATTTATAGTTTCTCTAGAGAAACTAAACATAAAATTCCAGAAACCAGCATTTGAGCATTTAAAAGAGATAACACAATTTTATACATGTCCTTCAAAATTTTTATAAGTTCTCAGAAATATGTAGGTAGCATACTTCAAAAAGTTTAGACAACTCTTAGTCAATGGACCAAAGTTTCACTGATGAACTAAAGAGATAAGGTCTTATGCTTGTAGTAATAATACAACACTTTGTACTTCTGATAATCCTTTTATCTGAGGAGTTCAAGGGACAGTAAAGGAAAAATAGAAATAGGAGAAATGGGAATAATAATAGCACAGTTAAAGCAAGTGGAGAAATATTCTGTATAGATCAAGGTCAAGAATTTCCAAAATGGTTCAATAATGTAACTGTATCCTTCCTGTTCTCACACACAAATGCAGCAGCCCCTGCAGATTTGCAACAGAAAACACAGCACAGATGTTGAAACTGCAAAATTATTCTCCCAAAGAACTTCAGTCTCACTACAACTTTTCGGGGCAGAGAGTTATAATACCTTTGAACTCTAGTACAGTATCTTGTCTATTCATTGGTGAAGTTTAGATATTACTGTCCAAACAGTAACAAGAAAAAATCTGCACCAAGTTAACATGATTTAACACCATATGCTCCATGAGGGCAGTTACACAGAAATGCATACAGAATTCAGCCACGAAGGAAGGATAGAGGTGATTTCCCAAAGTGTCTTATGGGCTCCTGTGAAAATGACTAGAATTTTACATGATCAAACACTTAGGAAAGACCCACACTTACCCCTTGTGGAAACTCTCTCTCTCTCCCTTTCTATGTATATATATAGAGAGAGATTCTACTCTCTATATAGTGCATATATATATATGCATATATATATATATATATATACATATACACACACACACACATACACTCAAACCTTTATATCCATCTCTCCTCATCAAACACTTAGTAACATCTTTTGGGACACCTGTAGTTTTTGAGAACACAGTTTGGGAAAACTGGCATGGTGGAAGTAAAATTCCTCCAGACTTTAGAAGATCTGGTTCTGATGTCACCCACTAGATATACGACCACAGATAAAACATTTAAGTTTTCTAAGCCTCAGTTTATTCGCCAATAAAGTGAGGATTTTATGGTAGATAGCATAATCCTTAGTTCTTTTTGGCAATAAAATTCTGTGATTCTATTTGAAGCATTCATTTAGAGCTTAACATCTGTAAATATACCATATGGACCTTGTGCTAAATGCACAAGAACTTATAAAAAACTTCAATTCATAAGAAAATAAGTGTTAGTATAATGATCCAGACATCTCTACTCTCTTGTTCAGGTAAAATTCCTTACTTTTGCAAGGGAAGAGGTCATCAATTTCCTTGTTTCCTCATGAACACCTGATTAAATGTGATTTGTACAACAATAAAAGTATGTAAAAGATCGGTGAGATGCGGTCTCCAGATAATGGTACTTTTCGTGAAAGACCGACACGCTCCATCCAAGGAGTGTCTTCAGCAGTTAGCAGGCTATATTTAATTTCTAGGTGGCAGCAGCAAAGCTGCCGTCTCCTCTATCAGTGTGTTGAGAGCACATGGTGCTTGTCTCTGCCGGAAAAGCTGCTGTGGAATATGGCAAATCTCAGAGGCCCTGAGTGCCCGCCTTGCCGCTTCAGCTCCCTCTTCTGCTCAGTCATCCAGGGTGAGAGGACGTGATCAGAATTGTAAAGTCACGGAGAAAATTCACTCAAATGATCTTTTGGAGCCACTGAAACAGAAAGTTATGACAGAAACTTCTAAAAACTTTTCTTGGGATATTTCACTAATCCATTAAGAAAATACCCCTGTATTTCTGCTCTATCCAGATGGCATATACGCTACTAGAGTGTCTTCACCTCAAATCACCCGAGGACATTGAAAATGAAAATCTAGGTTCCTGGGCTCTAGCAGGACTTAGAGAATCAGAATCTCTGAGGGTGGGACCCAGGGGTCTATTTTGTGAAGCTTACCCAGTCTGTCTCCCACCAGCAGTGCTGACCACAGTGTAGGAGAAAAATGGAGCACTTTGGCTCATGGGATGTGATCTTCTTAGAAATAGTTATATTCCTACTTAGTTTTTAGTAAAGTGTGTAAATTGTGAGTTTCATTTAGAGCAACTGCTGCGAATCCATGGCCAGCTATGGGCATGGTTGCCTGTTTAATTTGGTTAGTTGCTACCATGAATGATCAGTTATATTTTCTTTTAAATTAAGCACTTTTGGCCCATTGTGTAACATCTTTTGTAGCCATAGTTTATTCACCTATTAGAGAATATGACTAGCCAAATTTTGCAAAAGGAAAACTAGCATTCTTACATATAAGGGTATGGACTGAAAGAGAATGACACATGTTCAAAAAGGCAAGAAAGGAAAAGATCAAAGTACCTCTGACATTAATGGTTTCCATGCCCTTAGAAAACTAATATGAGCCCCTCTGAGCCTCAGCATCTCTATCAGGAGAGTGGGAAAGGATGGGACAGCCTGGATGTAAGAGTAAGATGGGAGAGATGATCATAGTTGCTACTTCAAAAGGAAGGGACAGCAAATATTTATTGAGCGGCTATAATATTAATAATGTGTCAGACTTATTGCTTGGTGCTGCTAATGATATCATCTCATATAATCCTCAAAGAGCACTGAAAATCTTCGCTAATACTCTCATTAATACAGATGAGTAAAGAGCTAATGAAGAGGTCTAGAGATGGCAGATTGAACACACATATTTACATCTACTCCCCTGAAATCCTATTCATATGGTAGTAAAAAGAGTTCTTAAAAGATACCTAACCACAAAAGTAAAAAAAAGAGAAATTATACACTCTCAAGTTTAGAAGCTAGAAAGCAAACAGGTGAATGGTAATTGACTTGGCAAACTTCAGAAAGTCACATCATAAATCAACAGTGACAAATTCTAATAAGCATAACTACTGATATCACAAAACCCATAAAAGGCACAAAAACTGGCTACTACAGGCACTTCTGGACGGGAGTTTGAGACTAGTGTTAAAAACGAATAATTGGCTGGGAGGCTGAGGCAGGAGGATTGTTGGAGCTCAGGAGTTCAAGACCAGCCTGAGCAAGAGTGAGACCCCATCTGTACTGAAAATAGAAAGAAATTATCTGGACAACTAAAAATATGTAGAAAAAATTAGCCAGGCATGGTGGCACATGCCTGTAGTCCCAGCTACTTGGGAGCCTGAGGCAGAAGCATTGCTTGAGCCCAGGAGTTTGAGGTTGCTGTGAGCTAGGCTGACGCCATGGCACTCTAGCCTGAGCAACAGAGTGAGACTCTGCCTCTAAATAAATAAATTCCAAAATCAAAAATTGGTTGAAAGCCCATATATGAAGTACTTGGTTACCCTTATCCATTCTATCATTGTGTGCAGCTGGCGGAAGACTGGAAATTTCTTCTCTGGAGAAGTTATAATGGAGGGATGGTGGGCAAGAGGTATAGTTCGGAATGCGAATGCTGTATCGAAAATAAAGATATTAAATGAAATATTATATTTTCAAAATTGAGGTTTTTAAAAATATTTTTACCGCTTGTCTTCCAGAATACTGACAGCCAGACTCTTATCCTACAGTTGAAAGACTGGAAGAATCTTCTCCATGGAATCTGACCATCCCAGGAGAAAAAAAGCTAAGAATACTGGCATTGGGGTTCTCCATTCTTACTGCCCAGCCAGACCACCTATGATAAACTCAATGATGGAGAATTGCTACCAGGGATTTAGAGATTCCAATAAGCTGCTAAGTGCCCACGTTTCATTACGAGTAGGCAGCCAGACACCAGGAAATCCTCTACTGTTAAAGTGGAAGACAAAATCACACAAAGAGAGGAAAAATCCTTTGAGGAAATTGAGACTGTGCAAGAAAGAAAGAGTTAAAGAGAAAAAAAAACAAACAGAAATAGAGACATATGAGAAAATTCTGACTTGATGAAACCAGGACACAGTGCTGTTACAGTATAAGGTTTAGAGAACAAAAAGTACTCCTTGGATATTAAAAACGTGATAGTAGAAACTTAAAAAAATTGGTTTGGAAGATAAAGCTAAGGAAATCTCCCCTCAAAAAAGCAAATGTAAAGGAGATGGATGTAAGAAAGGAAAGTTAAAAAAATTAAAGGGTCAGTTTAGAAAGAGAAAACAGGGAGATAATCATCAAAGAAATAAAGACTATTCCCCAGCACTGGGGCAAGCGTTAAGATTGAGACATTCTGCTGTGTGCAAAGCAGAATGAGTAAAACAAGATCTGCACTATGCTAATTATGCTAATCAGCATGAAACTTTGGAACGCTGGAGAAAAAGAGAACACTTAACAATTTTCAAGAAACAAGATTTCATTAAAATGACCAAAAAATAAGAATGACATTGGACTTTTCAACAATATCAATGGAATCTTAAAGATAATGGATAAATGCTTTCAAAATTTTAAGGGAAATAAATTCTCAACAAGGATTCTGTACTAAATATATGTAAATAGAATAAAGACAAGCAGTTAATAAAAATATTTACCTCTAGAGCATGCTTTCCTAGAAAGCTACTAAAATGTATATATTCCAACAAAATGAATGAATAAAGAAGGAAGAGGAAGACAACGGTTCTAGTGAACATGGGAGTCAACTGAAGACATAAGTAAAGAAAATCCCCCAAGATTATGAGAGAAGAGATCCTACAATGACAGCTGTTCTCTATATTTACACTGAAGTGACCCAGAAGGCTCCATGAGTGATTGCTGCAAAAAGATAAAATAAATGTGTTTTAATGTATTGAAAAAGAGTAAATGATTGGAGAGTGCTTGGATTTAAACTACTGATTCTTATAAAGAAAATCAAGCAAGCTATAAACAACTCAGTTATGAACTCTAGGAAAAGCAGAAAGTTGAGCAGGATATAAAATGACACTGAAGATGACACCATGTATCACATGACTTGAGCGAATACTTTTGCATGGTTAAAACAAACATAGAATGTGAATCTAAACAACATTTGATACGCCTACATTAAGAGGAGGGAGGATGGAAACCGTGTGTGAGTGTCGTGGGGCCCAGGGGAAGGGAGGGGATTGAATGAGAGAGAGATCCTCGTGTTCCATAGCTGGAAGTCAATAGTTAATGCTTAATTCTGAAATTAAGCAACTAAGGGATGCTTCTGGAAGCAGGAAGCAGGGTGAGTGGGGTACAGGAGGAGTTGAAACTGATTTTTTTTTCAAAACAAGCCTTGTGGAAATATTTGACTCTTAAAACTATGTGATGTGTTAATTTGATAAGAAATCAAATTAAATAGAAGACCATTTTTGAATCTTGTCCAGACTAAATGTCATTGTGATTTGGAAACCTGGTGACACAGTTTATATTTTTTTACTGATATATATCCACAGAAATGTTATAAATCAGTGTTGCATTTATATTTACATTAGTATTTTGATGTAGAAAATTCCATGAAGGGGGTTGTGAATTTTTTAACTCTTCTGTTGCAAAATGATGATTTCACAGATAAAGTGATATGTTTGCATTTGATACTGCCAAGTACTACTACTCTGTTCTTTTAAAAGACATAGCTTTCAGAATAAGAGACCAATTTCCAGGGATTGTTGGCAAACCATCTTTGGTTCATTTTCCTTTAAAAGGAAGTTCTGGGGTACATTTAAGCATGAAAAATGGAATTTTGAAGACATAGAACAACTCTTATTACTAAGGGGAAGAAAACATATCCTGCTTTCTGTGCTGATAATTCCAAAGATCTTATTGAGATTTAGGAAACTGTCCAATAAGACTACAATTTTGCAAGCTGGTTAAAAAAACTTTTTTTTTTTTTTTTAACCAGCCCATTGGATTTTCACACCTTTTCTTCCCACATTCCAGTTATGCAGCACCAGTACTTTTATTACCTTGCAGAAATATAATGATAAGGCTTTGTTTCAGAATTTCCAGCTATTAAAATTCTTATCATTCCATGGTGTGGCTTTTATCAAATTCTGGGACTACAGTCTCCGCTCATTTCCACAGAACATTGGAGCCCTACCAAGGCTGCAGTGAGAGCATTCCCACCGATCTCGATCCCCAGGGTTTGCCTGCCTCTGGAGTGCTGCTCATTGCATTCTTCTCCCCAGAAAATTCAGCCTTTTCAGTTTTGATTTTCCAATGCCTTCCCATTTTTCAAGGTCCATCTCCCACTGTTTTCATTTATAAATCCAGCTATAAGTGTCTTATTTGTTGTATTTAGAAGTTATTTTAAAATTATGATGTGACTTCTCAAGTCACAGCATTTAATGCTAATTATTTACTACAGTGTTTACTTTCATTTATATTTATGTTTATCTCCTAAACTGAAAGGTAAACTCTTTGAGGGCAGGGGCTATCTCCAACATATTTTTATATCACCACTGTGGTATCTGCACACAATCAACACTGAAAAAATTTGTGTTCAATTAGCTTTATCATTTATTAATCCATGTGTCAGGCAGGATCTGGAGAATAGATGTGAATAAAAGAAACATTATAGTTATTCTAATGGACATTACAATCTAGTGGAGAAAATAAACATTGATAAAATCATGAAACAAATAAAATTACATTTGATCCATCATGAAAAGCATATGGTGTTTTGAGAGCACCTGAATCAGTGAGTCAGGGATGACCTTGCTGAGGCTTGTGCCAATTTGTTAACTGGGGGTAGACTACGTCTGGGAGTGTTGGCGTGGGGACATTCTAAGCTGAATGGTAAAGGCCATGTCATATGAAAAAATATGGAGCATTCAAGCAAATGAGACAAGGCCAAGACACATGAATGTCTTGAGTGTAGTGGAATAGAAAGTGGGTAAAGAAGATAGAGGAGAATAAATTAAAGATGAACCTGGAAAGACTGCAGAAGGTATGACTATGGAGTGTCTTATAGACATATTAAGACTTTTGATGTTTAGGCTAAATATAATACAAAGGAAATCCATCAAAGTTTCTTAAGCATTGTGGATATGTGATTAGTCTTCCATTTTGAAAAGGTCACTCCAGTTGCAGTATGGGTAATAGATTGGAGTGACTAGAAATGAACTCAGAGGGGAAAAGTTAACCAATTATCTCAGTCATGCAAGTTTATTGAAGATCAGAAGTAATGTTAGCTTGAATTTAGGGAAGAGAAAAGGGAGGGGTGAAAGAAAAGGAATAGAGGAAATTAAGAGATATGTAAGAGGTGGCATCAACAGGGTGACTGTCGATACAAGGGTGTGAAGAAGGGGGAGGTATTAACAAAGATTCTTAGCATTCTCTTTTGCACTTAAAAATATGCTGTTAACATTATTGAGATTGAGAACACTGGATTAGGACCAGAATGGAAAAGAGGCAGAGGATGAGGTGGGCTTTGAGACTTCCAAATGCAGTGGCATACGTACATGGTGTGGAACACAGAGGAAAGAAGGGTGAAAACACAAATTGTGAGCCATCTCCATGTTGCTGGTGATTTAGACTAGCTGAGGAAATGCAGTTTGAGAAGAAGACCTAGCACAAAGCTGGCAGAACCTTCAACAGGTGCAGTTAAGAAGAGGGGGATAAACCAGTAAAGGAGAGGCAGAGGCGAGGACAGAGATGGGAAGAAAATGCGGTGTCATGGAAGCTGAGGGGGAAAAGTATTTCCAAAAGGTTCGAGGGGTTAATATGGTCAATGCTGGGGAGACATCAAGTTTGATGAGGCTTCAAAATTAATCATTAGATTTAGTGACATGGGAGAGCCACTGGTAAAGCAAAAGCTAAGATGAGGTGAGACTAGAGTATGTGGAGGTAGGTGATGAAATAATGGCAGCAACCTTATTTATATTGACAACTTTTTGAGAAGTTTTCTTGTGAAGTAGAGGACAGATGATAAGAATATATCTGGAGGGGAATGTAGAATCAATTAAAGAATGTTTGAAATACATATATAAAATAAAGGTTTAAATATTTGATATATGAATTATATTATAAAGCAAAAGGCATTCCATCTCAATTGAATTTATAATGGAAATTACTAAAGCATCATTTGAAAAATATAAAGGAATCCAGAAATTCTTTGCTTTGTTAAATTGAAAAGATTTTCCAGGGAGAAAGTCTTGATAAATTGTAAAGGGAGATTCAAGCGAAAGGCATATGTACTTGTATATTCATCATAGCCATAAAAATATTTTATTCATATAAAGATTGAGTTAGTGCTTTTGAATTGGTGTTTAATCAGTTATTCTATAAAAATTATTTAATGAGTGTCTATTATTTTTAAGCACTGGGAATGTGTAGATGAGGAAACCAGACACAGCTTTTGTGTTAATTATTATTAAAAAATAGTAAGAGGTGGTGTAATGGTTAATTTTATGTGTCAACTTGACTGGGCCACCACAGGGTGCTCAGATATTTGGTCAAACATTATTCTGGATGTCTCTGGAATATATATGTTTTTGAACGAGATTAACATTTGAATCTGTAGACTGAGTAAAGCAGATTGTCGTCTATAACGTGAGTGGGCCTCATTTAATCAGCTGAAGGCCCAAACAGGACAAAAAGCTAACCCTCCTGTAAATGAGAGGGAATTTCTTATGCCTGACTGCCTTCAAATGGGTATATTGGTTATTTCCTGCCTTCAGACTGAAACTGAAACCTTGGCTTTTCCTGGGTCTTGAGATTGCTGGCCTCCAGGCAGGAACTACTCCATCAGCTCGCTCAGTTCTCAGGCCTTTGGGCTCAGAGTAGAAACACACCATTGGAGCTTCTGCACCTCCGACTGGCCAACTGCAAATCTTGGGACTTCTGAGCCTCCACAATCACATTAACCAATTTCTTATAATAATCTGTCTATCTATCATCTATCGATCCATCAGTCCATCCATCCATCCTACCTATTGGTTCTGTTTCTCTGGATAAATTAGACTAATACCGTGAGTTTGAAATTGTTACAGAGGAGAAGTTAAGGGTGTCTTGGAAACACAATGGGAAACCTAACTCACTTTAAGGACTAAGAGAAGTTTCTTGGGGAGGTGATGTCTAAGCTGAGGACCAAATGATGCATAGGAATTAAGAGAGGCATGTGTCAAAAGAACATGTGTCAAGACCCTGGGAGATGGGGTAAGAAGAGGTTCAGACATTTTAAATCCATGATCCACTGATTTATCTGTACCTCTTGGCATAGTTCTCAACATTACTACACATAATTAGTTGTTGGGAGTAATTAGGACTCTGATAACTTTATACGTATCTATTTACTTTGCTTGGCCTATAGTTAGCACTCAGAAGATACCTACTGTTTATGACATTTGATTTATTCTTGGGTTTTCTTTTTGATATTGAAAAAAACTTAAATATGAAAAAAGAGCTTTATGGCTTTGTAAAAATGTAAGTTACATAGGACTACTGGTCTGCCCAGGTCACCATAACAAAACATCATAGACTGGGGGGTTTAAACAACAGGAAATTATTTCTCACAGTCATAGAGGCTTGGAAGGCCAGGATCAAGGTGCCAGCTGGGTAGGTTTCATTCTCAGGTCTCTTCTCTGGACTTGCAGGCAGCCACTGTCTCGCAGTGTGCTCACATGACCTCTTCTTTGTGTGAAAAGAGAGAGAGGAAGAGAGTGTACGCTGGTGTCTCTTCTTAAAAGTACAGTACTCCTATTGAATTAAGGCTTTGCCCTTTTGATTATATAACCTTAATTACCTTCTAATGGGCCCTATCTCCAGATACAATCACATTGGCGGTTAGGACTTCAATGTATGAATTTTGGGAGTACATAATTCAGTCCATAGTATTCTGTCCCTGGTCCCTCCAAACTCATGTCCTCCTTGCATGCAAAATATAATTCATTTTATTCCAACAGTTTGAAAATTGTTAATTCATTCCAGCATGCCAGCATCACTTCTAAAGTCCAAAGTCTCATCCAGGTATCATCTAACCCAAATATGGGTGAGACTCAAGGTACAATCTATCCTGAGGAAAAATTTTTCTCCAGCTATGAACCTGTGAAACCAGACAAGTTATTTTTTTTTGCAGTGATTTAAATAAAATTTTTTTATTGTAGTAAAAACTTAAGGTAAAGACAGACAAGTTATACATTTCCAAAATACAGTGGTGGGACAGGCATAAAATACACATTTTCATTCCACAAGGGAGAAATTGTAAGGGAGAAAGGGTGTCCCAAGCAAGTCCTAAACCTAGCAAGGCAAATTTCACTAGATCTTAGAGCTCAAGAATATGCCTCTTTTAGTGTGATGCTTTGACCTTCAGGTCCACTGGAAAGGTGGCATCACCCATATGATCATCTCCAAAGCTCTGTGGGCAGCTACAGCCCTTTGGTTCACAGCTCTGTGGTTCAGTAGGATGCCCCCACCATATAATGTAAGTTTATCTCCCACAAAACACTAGAACATAATTTTGCCAGTTCTTTGCTACTTTGTCACCAGGGTCACTTTTCTTCTGGTTTCAAATAACCTGTTCCTCATTTCCATCTCAGACTTCACTACAATGGCGTTTACTCATTACCCAGTTTCAAAGCCACTTCTACATGCTCCAGGAATTTTTTACAGAAGCACCCCACTTGTGTGGTACCAAAATCTGCCACACTGCCTTCTCTCTCTCTGCCTGCACCTATGACCTCATGGGAAGTTCCCTCCAATCAGTTGGCAGAGAAAGAGAAGACTTGGGCCTGACTTACAGATAGTTCTGCATTTTATACAGGCACCACCCAAAAGTGGACAACGGCTTCACTAGAGCACTTTTCTGGAACATCCCTTCAGGGCAGTGGTAAAGGGAAATCTTCCTGTTGGGCAGAACTTTGAGCAGTGCATCTAGTTGACCACTTAGCTTAGAAGGAGAACTGGTCAGATGTGTGATTATACACCAATTCATGGGCTATGGCCATAAATTTGGCCAGATGGTCAGGGGCTTGGAAGGAACATAATTGGAAAATTGGCGACAAGGACATCTGGGGGAGAGGTCTATAGATAGACCTTTCTAAATGGGAAAAAAACATGAAGATATTTGCATCCCATGTGAACGCTCACCAAAGGGTGGCTTAGCAAAGAAAGATTTTAATGATCAAATGGATAAGATGACCTGTCTTCGAGTGCCAGTCAGCCACTTTCCCCAGCCTCCCTGTCATTGCCCAGTGGGCTCATGGACAAAGTGGTCATGGTGGAAAGGATGGAGAATATGCATGGGCTTTGCAACAAGAACTTCCATTCACCAAGTCCAACCTGTCATAGCCACTGCTGAGTGCCCAATTTTCCAGCAACAGAGACCAATACTGAGTTTCTGATATGACATCATTCCCCAGGCGATCAGTCAGATACCGGGTGGGAGGCTGATTACATTGGGCAACTTCCATTATGGAATGGGCAGCATTTTGCTCTTGATTGAAATAGACACCAATTCTGGCTACAGATTTGCCTTCCCTTCACGCAACGCTTCTGCTAAAACTACTATGGACTTGCAGAATGCCTTGTCACCATCATGGTATTCCACACAGTATTACTTCTGATCTAGTAACTCACTTCAAAGCAAGTAAATTGTGGCAAAGGGCCCAGGCTCATGGAATTCACTGACCTTACAATGTTCTCCACCATTCTGATGCAGAAATGCCTGTTTCTGGGTGTATAGCTTAGTTTATAATGCGCCAAGAATTCTTCCTCCAAAGGTTTTGTCTGATCAGAAAAATAAAGTTTCTTCAGATTCATTCAAAAAGTAAAATTCCAATTTTAAAACACCAAGTAGAAATAGTTCAGTAGCTGTTTTAGTTTTTTTCCTGTGGATGGTGGGATCTGGTTCCTCCAGAGAGGTAGTCAGACTGAAACCTAACTTCTGCTAGCTAGCTTTATCTGCACTGCCTAAGTTAAAGCACTGTCACCTACTGAGAGAGGCCAGAAAGCCTAAATAATGCACTATGACATCTGTGGGGAGCCACACACACCATATGAAGGGTGGGAGAGTCTCATTTCTCAGAATCAGTTTCTTCCAAACACTCACACATCAACTTCTGTAATCAAAGATGAATGTCTAAAAATTTGCACAGTAATAGAATGTAATAAGCACCTAGTTTCTGATGTCTCCAGTATGCAAAGGAAAAAGTTTCAAGAGCAGGAATCCAAGAGGTTTGTGTCTGCAATGTTCAGCATCTGTGAGACCATTTCATAAAACATGTGTCTCAATGTCTATTTGTATTGTCTCTTCCAGGGAAATGTGTACAACAGTTTTCCTTTCTAAGGGCTGAATTCAGAATCTGCTAAATGCAAGAAGAGGCGATTCTGTGTCTTTTGTATGTATGATGACACACCCACTTCCAAATACCATTACATTGGCGATGATGATGCAACATATGAATTTTTGGGGTACACATTGAGTCCATAACAATGCTTAGTAAATGTTTAATGGATCGGCCTAAATATCTGTTAAGGCATTAGTAAATAGCTGTTGTAGAAAGCAGAGCACAAAGATTAGAAGCTAAACCTCAAAGGAGAAAAAATTCATATGCAAAATTTTAGAGTATATTGAAACTTGTGAAATAACCATCACCAGGGGAATTTCTCTGTGCAAGGGATAATTAAAACAAATGTGGAATGCCTAAATTAATTAATTAAATAAAGGGATGTTTATGACTTTGTTTTAAACTCATTTTACAACCAATTTTGTTGTACTGTTTTATTTTATTTTATTTACTCTTAATTCCTAGTACAATATTATTTTATCTTTGATTTCAGCATTGATTACATTACACTAAGATTAATTTTGAGATCTGTGGTACAGTCAGGCAAACTTGATGGAGTGGCATGCACAATACCTCTCTCTCTCTCTCATTTGGATGATAAGAAAAGTAAATTAATAATGACCTAATGATGAGATAATCTCATGTGATGGGTTTTACATAATAATATAAATAATAAATTTAAGTTTTGGCCCATCTATTTTTTTTTCGAGGAATTTGGAGTTAACAAAAATGTCAAGAATTTGCAAATAAAAGAATGTTTGATCCAAGCATTAGAGTCAATGGACTTTTGAAGATAAATGAAAATAATTGACTTTTATATACCTTGATCAGAAAAAGCTGAAGCATACCATTTATTGAAAGCTCAGGAAAATATATGGGGTTCAGTGATAAACTCTTGGCTGTCTCAGAATAACAAGAAAGTGGTTTAAATAGCAAAATAGATTTTTGCATTAGGTAGAAAAAAAAAAATCCCTCCACACTCACCACAGTTGGCCAGTGAGTTAGTTAATTATATGTATTTTTAAAACCGAATATCAAATAGTTTGTTTGACTAAACTTTTACGATTACGACAGGCTTTATTTTCCCTTGAATTGATTGTTTGGCTAAATTAACCAAATAAAACTATTATCCTTTGAATCTCTAAATCAATTCAAGAATTACTAAATTCTTAATCAAATTTCCCTGAGAGACCATTAATTTTAACTGTTGGTGTGATGTTAGAGGAAAAGAATTAAGAGAATCAATAGGATGTGTCTTTTTTTATAAAAGATAAATTGATAGTCATAAATTTAAAATAATTTCAAAGTCATTCCAGTAAACAGATGAAGGAATTTATGGAGTTTTCTACCTAGCACATAATTTCTCCAATTTGAATGTTCTTGATCATTTTTCTCTATCTGTGGATCTCAGAATGCACCTCTACCTCTCAAACATCTGCTACCTCCTCTGTCAATTATGTTCTTATAAAGCAGGGCACATACGACTTTGTATGGAGATTTTAGAATTCAAATGTAAAAGCCTATATTTGTGAGTGGCCTGACCAGTGAAATTTAGTAATTCACTAACACACCTATCATTAAAGCCAGAAACTACAGCCAAGCTAGAACCCACAGCCAAGCTAGAACCCAGTATGGTTGAACCCAGAATGGTTCCCATTTGATTGGGACATTTACTGGTTACATCTGATGATTAAAATAATTTACAGAGTCACTGACTACAGAGCCATGACATAAGACCAGTAAGTGTAGCTCTGCGCCCTTTTTCACCGTGCTAATCTGTATCTGAGAAGAATAGCATTTGCTTCATGAGAGGTTTGAATATCTGCATATCTTTTAAACACTTGACCCATAGCCCACATCACTGTGAGGATCTCTCTACCCTTCTAGATCCTGACTTACAAAGTTTCCCTCCCCTATAGGACAGGAACAATGGAAGGATGAGTCACTAACGTTCTGTGCCAGGAGTTATACACAAGTTAGATGTTTTGCGGGAGAAGGAACAAAGAAGCAGCTTCAGATTGGTGGTTTCTGTGGCCGAAGAGAAAGTGGACAGAGGAAGGGAATCGGAGAGGAGGCTGTCTTCTAGCCAAAAGGGTGGCCACAGGCTGTCCCTAAATGATCTAAAACAAAGTTCTCCACTTACGCTGGATCTAAGTGACATGTTTAATATCTAGAGCAGTACTTAAGAAATCTGGTCTCACAACCATTTTGCTTCCTTAAAACATATTGTGGATCCCAACAAGCTTTTGTGTGTATTATATTCATTGATATTCACAGTCTTAGAAATGAACAATAAGACATTTTTGGAGTATGCATTTATGAGTGACAATAATAACATATGAAACTATATTTTCTAAAAAGGATATTCTTTTATATTTTACTGCAATTTCTTTAATATATGACTTACTAGATATTATCTGGATGATAATACCTGCTTCTGCATTCAATCTGTTATGATATTACAAGTCATGTAGGTGCTGGAAAATTCTAAACAAATAAGGGAGAAAGAGGCTGAAAATGCCTTGGCATTACTATGAAAATAGTTTTGACCTCAGGGACACTCTAGGGGTTATGAGATCAGTTTGAGAACCACTGATCTGGAAACCTATTGTAGGTTTTTCACCATCTTGAGGGATTCCCTTTGTGTTGGAAATATATTGCTTATATCAAGTTAAAGGACTTATTGAACATCATTTGGTGTTCTAGATATGTGCTTGACTATAAGACGATTTTATAATCAAGTAGCTCCTTTCTTTTATATGATGAAATGAATAATGATGGAGGTGGACTGAGAGATTTCAGCTTTGAATCACAGTGCAAAATCTCTTCCTATGGTTATTAGCTCTAAGATGTTCAGACTTCAGAAAGGAAACCTACAGTTTGAGAGCAGGGATAAAGAAAAGATACAATTTTATATAGGTACTACCTCATTTAATATTAAAACTACCAATACAGTGTTAATAACATTATTTGTCACATAAATACATATTCCAAGATTTACAGGCCTTAAATTATTTACCCAAAGCCAAATACCACATGAATGGAATTTCAGAGATTTGAACCCAGGTTTCTGTAGAGTTCATAAGCTTCACTATTATCTAACAAAAATGCAGTACAGAAGAATAGTCCGAGACTTGGGAATGGACAGAAGTGATTCCAGAGTGTCCTTTCTATGGAGTGCTGGGCACTGTCTAGCAGATTTTTGCAGGGGTTTTTCTGGTTTGATAGGGGTATGTATCATTGTCTTCCTCTTAACTAGGTTACCGTTTACTCTCTAGGGGTAAATGTTAAACTGTAGACATAGGACAGTAAAGCAAATGATTCTTGTCCATAGAAATACAAATAAATATTGTGTGATACAGATACAATTGATTTCTGCCCTGTGGAAAAGATACGCCCAAATATTATATTTTATTGCTCTATAGTAGGGATTCGTCAAACTATGGCCTAGAGGCCAACTGCAGCCTGTAGCCTGTTTTTGAAATGACCTGTGAGTTAAGAATGGCTTTTACATTTTTAATGGATTATATAAACAACACACACATGGACAACGCCCCCCCCCCCCCGACACACACACCATACACACCCCAAAGAAGAATGTGCAATCAGGATCAAATATGGCTTGCAAAGCCTAAAATATTTGCTATTTGGATCACTACAGAAAAAGTTTACTGACCCCTACATCTCTTAGCAGATTCATTTCTGCCTTCCTGATTATATATATGTACACATCAGCACTACATAATTTATATTTATATTTTATATATGTATTTATAATTTCTATAATTTATTTATTAATACATCAGTAGATATATAGAAATTCTTACTGAAACTATAAGGCCCTTTAATTTTTATTATTATATAACAGAAAATCTAAGAAAATGATTTAATTTATTTTTCAGCATTTTGATATGATTTCTTTTAATAAAAAATAATTAGATCAATTTTCCTGTTAATATACTTCCATGGATAAAGAAAATGTAATTTTAAAATCAATAATCTTGGCTCTTGGCCAATTCATTGCTTATTAATTCAAAACAAAAGATATAATTGAGTTAATTTTAAAATTATAAATAAAAATGAACATAGAAAATTATTAGTCTTAATTTTTAAAATATTTGCCTGTGTATATTTGCATTTATAAAAAATACTTTATTTGGGTAGATAATAGATGTGAACTTCAAAGTTAGTCTATTTAACTTTAGCTAATTTGAAAGAAAGTCAGTGCTGGATTGGTACTTAATATTACTTTTCATCAGTTATTCTTTCTGTAGAAAAGTGAGAGAAAGAAAAATAACCATACATTAAAGTTAGTAATTTCATCTAAGATCATGATTTACGGCTCATTCAAAGAAAGCCTGTGCCATCCATTGCCTAAATCAATGCTGGTTATTTATATAATGGTGAAGTCCTTGATGGTCATTTTGGGAGAAACCTGGGACTTTTGCATTGTATTAACCTGATGGCCTTTGAGAGTTAAAAAAGAAATGGAATAGTGATAGTGTTAGATTTCCAATTGCCTTCCATACTGCTTATCACAAATTCACAAAACCTTGATAAATTACTACTAAAATGAATTATTTATAACCTTATAGTCTCAGTTTTCAAGGTTTCTCTTAAAATTCTACTGAAAAAATTTGTACATTATAAAATACATAAACCATTATCTCTAAAACCCACCATCATATTGTAGTATTACTCTCTGCCCTATAAATTGTCATTTTTCATGTAGCATATTTGTTTTATAACTCAAGTGTTTTTGTCAAGCAGAAATTTCTTTTTAGCTTATATTTTATTTTCCCATATATATATTTAATATTGTTATGCATTATACTGAAGCCAAAGGTGGAATGAACTAGTTTTCCTACAAGATAACTAAGGGTTGAAGATCATAAAAGACATGAGAAATTAAAAAAGTTGTAAGGATTTGTTCAAATTCTCAATAATGCCTCCATAAGGGGCCAAGTTAATTAATATGGTAACATTGATCTAGGAAAAAAATAAATACAAACCTAATATCAAAACACACCTTGGAAGAGAAGCTAGCAAAATATCAAATGTTATTTTTTCCAATGTTGGAGTGTACAACCTTGAGAAAAGCAAAATCCTACTGTGAGACACTCTTACACATTTGTAATTTGAAGCATAAGTAGTGACATACAGTATTGAGAAGTTTCCTGATTTATGCAGAGAAAATGTTTCTTATCCGAGGGGTGAAATCAAGAGAATCCTACACAGGAGAAAAGGAGGAAGTGTTAGTGAGGTAGATTGAGTGGTTGAGGGAAATATGAACTTCTAAATATGTTCTATAAATTGGTGAACTCAAGTGGGACATTTCTTCCATTTATCATGTTGCCATGGCTTGCATGGGTCACCCAAAAAGCATGTGTTAGAAAATTTATTCCCAGTGCAACAGTGTTGAGAGGTGATTAGGCCATGAGGGCTCTGCCCCCATGAATGGATTAACACAGTTATTATGGGAGTGGGTTTCTTATAAAAGGACAAGTTCAGCTCCCTCTTCCTCTCTCTTGCCTTCTCTTTGCCCTTCTGCAATCAGGTGACGAACCAAGAAGGCCCTAGTCAGATGCAACCCCTTGCTCTTGGATTTCCCAGCCTCCAGAAGCATGAGCCAATAAGTTTCTGTTCATTATAAATTACCCAATCTCAGATATTTAAATGGGCAAACACAGATGTCTTTTAACATAAATATCGAGATCAAATATTGAGACCAAAAACTAAAATGGAACTGTGAAATCTGGAAGTCACACTGACTAGGCTGTTTTGTCACTAAATATAAAATTAGTAAGGTGTGTGAAAGTTGTTTACTAAAACAACTCAAAATGTAGCATTTAATTATAAAATGTCCTTTGTTCCAGATGAATGGCTTAAACTAAAATTGTGTAGGGGAGAGCAACAAAAGCAATCAAGGAAGAGAGAGGATTAATATGCTACTTCAAATTAAAAATATATAACATATTAATTAAAATTACATTACAGTCATAGTTTCTGTTTTAAAGGATTTCTTCTCTTTACCAAATTGTTATTGCATAATGTATAATGAGAAAAAACTAATACAAAAAAATTTAAGTTGTAAAGAAGAGGCTAATTTTTGGTTCTAGGCCTTTGGATAACATTCATTTAAAATGTTTAGGATGATTTACAACTGCTTAATTATTCTTCTAATATCCTGTGGAGTACTGGGATTGTAGGTTGAAACTGAGAAAGGGAAATTTAAGGCACTTCCTGACATAGGAAAATATTGGGTTTCAAGAATAGTCTTGCAGGAAAAGTGAGTGATACGTCCCTGGCTTAATCACCAGGGACATACAAAAGTCAACAGTGCTAAAATATTAGAAGGTTTATTTTAGGAAGCGATTTCCCCCTGCTGGGATGTATTTGTGGACTGGATTGCTTACTTGATCTTTCCTCATCTCTATTGTCCATTTCCATGCCTAAATTTGAGTGCATAAAGCAACATCCTTAACACTTGAGATTGTTGTTATTGATCTCATGCTGCCCTATTCTCTGACATTTGACCACCCAAGAAAAATATGAAAACAATTTTAATGCAGCTCTCTGATAGCTGCCCAGTTAAAATAATACATGATCTACCTTATGCTCACCTCTACTTAAAATTTCCAAAGAATGCATAATAATCTGTGGCCAAACACAGAAGACCATTATATGGAACACGATTTACTTTATGAATGGCTCTACATTGGAAATCTTCAGATACTATATGAGTTCATTAAGGCAATTATGCCTTAAATTCTGAAAAGACATGACTGGCTTGGTTCTGGTTAGTGTTAGTAATTTCCTGTGGTGTGGTGTTTATGATAGTAGCATAAACCCAGCATGAAGTTACATTTGCCTGGGGGCAGTTGTAACTTAAGTGCTTGCTTTTTTGACATTTGTTCATATTCTTCAGGAAGAAAATGTATTTTTGTTGGTTTGTTTGACCAATCTTTATTGTGAAAAAAAAACACAGTAGAATCTATATGGCTTAAAAATGTATGTTACAAATGTGCTTGCCAGGAGAAGTAGACTCCTGCTGTCTTTGGACAAAGCAGCCTATTACTTTGTACAACATGCTCCTAATGCTGAGATCCTTTTCCTTAAAAAATGGTATTCTCCAAATTGATATTTCTTTTCCTTAAGTCAGGAAGTCATAAAAAAATACTTCTATGACATTCAAAAAATTGATAAAGTTCTGCTTGCTGCTGTAGAATAAGGCATCTTTCAGTGTTCATCTCCTTGAGAGCCATTAAGTAGAGAGGATACTCCATGTTAGTTGTATCTATAGTCATGCATTGTTGGTCAACAATGGACTGCATTTGCAGGATGGTGGTCTCATAAGATTATAATATCTTATTTTCACTGTACCTCTTCTATATGTAGATACACAAATACTTACTGTTGTGTTACAGTTGCCTACAGCATTCAGTACAGGAACATGCTGTACAAATTTGTAGCTTAGGAGCAATAGGCTATACCATACAGACTAGGTGTGCAGTAGGCTATCCTATCTAGGTTTGTGTAAGTACACTCTGTGATGTTCATCCAGTGACGAAATCACCTAAAAAGGCATTTCTCTGTCATTAAGTGAAACATGACTGTATTTGAGTTATATTGTTTGAAATTTACTCAAAAAGAAGTTGTAGCCCTTGCTTTCATTTCTTTGTATATAATTTTGGATTTTATAATGAGACTTTACCATTTATACTGACATCTCTTTCGAAGATCTCATTTGTATACTAACAACAGTACAAACAGGATGGAGGAATTTCTTCAATGAGACCAAATGCGAAGAACTTAACTGCTGTTGACTCTCCCCTGCCTTTGACAATCTGTACATGTAAACAGATGGGAGTTTAGGAACTGCTCGTTCTACTTCTATTCGGTTACAGGCGGTTTGAGAGTTGTCTAAATTCTGATAGGTCTGCTTTGCTCATATATTTCAAAATACTGTCAATTCATTTAAACATACATCTAAAAATGATAGTAATATTGTTACACTAATGTCTAGAACAAACACTCCACTAACTCAGAATTTAGTATTCAGGAGTCTAGAGCTGGAAAGCAAGACTGGCTTTTTTTTTTTCTGTTTTTTTTTTTTTTTTTTTTTTTTTGCCTTTGTCCTTCTGAAAGTAATTTCACACAATTTGTTTGGACATTTCTGAATTCCAAATACCAAGCATAGTAAGGGAGACATTTGGTGATATCAGATGTCATTCTTTATTTACATGTATTGTCTAATCTCAAGTTGGATAAGAATACATCAATTTTTGTGGATCTTTTCATTGGCAGAGTTGAATGTACTAAACAGAACAGTGAAGCTTTAAATAAACCCTGTGACATACTTACAATCTCTGTACTTAAAAGATTATGCATTGTAAATCTTTTGATAGGGGCCAAAATTAAATAACCATGAATTATTCAGTGCCAAGCTGAAGGATTCAAGTGTAGATCGGTTCAGGGTACTATTTGTTAAAGCTAAGCAAATAAAGTGTTGGCAGTGTGCCTCCTCCCTTAGTTTGTGGGTTGTGACTTTTCAAGAACTCTGACCTTTGCCCTTCTCCTCTGCTGCCATCAGGAGTTAAGTTGTAGGGTAGATCAACAAGAGAAGCGGCATTGTCTTAGAAACTTTGTTTGGGTTTTTGGACTGGACCCAGGGAAATCCCTGGGAAATAACAAAGCAGTGTTGTTTATATACAAGAAAGAGACTTATTTATAACAGATTTAAAGCACTTAATCCATTTTGCAAAGCATAATTAAGTAAAATAAACACAAAATTGTAAAACAGAATAATAAATAAACAAAAACCAGATTCAGTACTAGCAGGGTAGTATGCTTGTAAACTAAATTGGGGTAAACTTGCTATAATTTATTAAAAAAAAAAAAAGCACAGTAAGTGAAATCAGGCAGACTTGGGTTGAATCCTATTTGGCAACTTTCTAGTTGTGTGGGTCTGGGCAATTTGCTTAACTTCTCTGAATCTCAGAGAATACTCAGTTGTTATTATCGTTAAAAAGGGATATTGCTAATAGTTATCCAAATTAGTACTACCATTTTGCTCACAAAGTTCACAGACAGGGTCAGGGAATAAGTACCTGATCATTTTCTTTTTGGTGTGTGCT
The DNA here is from genome assembly GCA_028533085.1 of Varecia variegata. NCBI lineage: Eukaryota > Metazoa > Chordata > Mammalia > Primates > Lemuridae > Varecia > Varecia variegata. The sequence continues at coordinate 50,648,503 of CM052444.1, read as the reverse complement.
GAGCCTCCCCCTTCCCCATAATCTCTCTTCTTTGATTTTTCTTGCTGATAGAGTCTACTATCTGCATTGCTTTCTGGAGCACATTTCTGAATGTGTACATTTAAATTCTTTCTGTAATACACCTAAGCTTGAGGTTTTCTATCCCATTCATGCATTTACTGGTGAATTCAATTAATATTTTTGTGATGGTTTACTCTGTG
>CM052444.1:50600138-50647803 GCA_028533085.1 Varecia variegata | reverse complement strand
GTCCACCAAATATCTACATTGAACCTGAGCACGTATTAACTTTTATTGTAATTCAGTCTGATGTGAGAGTTCATGTGTTAAGCATCTAGTCTCACATTAATAACTACAGATAGTTTCCAAGTTTTTGTTTTCTTAAAAGAGATTTAAAAAAATTTTTAAAAAGTCAACTGTAGTGACTTTTTCCTTTCAAACTACAAAAGCAACTACAAATGTATCCTTTTTACAAAATGTCTGGTAACATAGAGATGTGCCAAGAACAGGCAACAATTTTTTTTTTCCTTTCCCTTGCTCCTTCTTTCTTATCTGATCCATCAAACTCTCCCTTCTACACTCTCCCATTGCCCTATGATCAATTATTGGTATTTATCTTTCTACATTACACTTACCTTCATGCTCACTTAAAATGTTTATAAACTCAAATATTTGCTATATTTATGTGTAATTTTCTCCTAATTTTAGAAAGCAAAAACAAATTAAAAGCAGACTGCAGAGTATTATGTAAAGTATGGATCAATTTTGAAAAAAACCTAGTATCTTAGATGAATAAATAAGCAATCTTCTTTAAACATAATTTTATATATCTCTGAGGTGTGTTTTATTAGGATAAAACCTCAAAAATGGAATTACTAGGTAAAAGGATATTCACAATTTTAAGTGTGTTGATCCACATGGCAAAATTGCCCTATAGAGAGATGAGACTGATTTCACCTTTGTTTAGCAATGTCAGTGTTACTGTTGTTTTTCAGTGTACCATGTTTAATATCATCACAGAATTGTTAGTTTCATTATATCAGCTCTTTAATTCAGCTAATTTCCTTTTCATTTCAGTATGGTATCTTGTAATTATCTTTTTTTATTTCAGAGAATCTTTATTTTTATTATTTTATTGAGAACACAGTTTGAGTTTAAATTATGTATCAAAAATTTTTAATTATACAAGCCTATCTTCTTAGTTTTTTTATGTGGGATATTCTTTTCACTGTCCCTAAAGGTTTTTTGGTTTTACATATTTCTGGTTTGGTTGGCTAATTGGCTTTGTTTTTCTCATTATTCACCCTTGATTCACGGCCTGATAATCACCCATAAAGAGTGTAAGCCGATTGTTTTTGAGACTCCTATTAAGCCTCATGACATCCCTGGCCGACATTACAAGGCTCCTCTCAGATTTCAAGCTGTACAGTGGCTGAGTTCACATGATCAGATCAGAGGTGCCTGAGAAATGTGAGGAGAGCAGATGGACATGTGTAAATCCAGTGTCACTGTTTCTTCTTTGTTTTTGAAGAAATGCAGGGCATACAAAGTCATCAAAGTAGTAAAACACAAGGTATATTTGGCCCAAAGTCCAGGTTGTTGAGAGGGAATAATAAAGAGATAAGCTGAAGTTGAGGCCAGACGTAGGGAGCCTTGAAGATAAGAGAAAAATAAAGACTAACATGCTAACATTTGTATTACACTTTACAGTTTTCAAAGTGCTTTGACAAGCACTATTTATTTATTCTTACAATAACTGAGAAATACGTACCTTTACTTTTCAAATGAGCATTAGAAATATTATGTTCTGTGCCTGGGTCATTCAGCTAGGAGGTAGAAAAGCCAGGATTTAATCCTGAGCCTTTCTAGTCCCAAAGCCCATGTTCATTCTTCTATATTCTGCTGCCTCAAAGAGAGTTATAACCAAAGATTCACTTTGTATGAGTCAGAATCCATTGGTAATCTGCATGGTGGACTACAGAGAGAAGATACCTGTCTTAGTCTGTTCCAGCTACCATAACACCTTACCACGGACTGGGTAACTTATAGCAGATGTTGATTGTCTGCAGTTCTGGAGGCTGGGAAATCCAAGATCAAAGCCCCAGCAGATTCGGTGTTTGGTGAGGGCTGCTCTCTGCGTCATAGAGGGCACCCTCTCACTGCGTCTTCACCCGGTGAAAGGTGCAAACAAGCTCCTTTGGTCCTCTTTTATAAGACTCTCATCCATCCATGAGGGTGTAGCCCTCATGGCCTAATCATCTCCTAAAGGCCTACCTCTTAATACTATTGCATTGGGGATTAGGTTTCAGCATAAGAATTTGGGTGGCAGGGACACAAGCATTCAGACCACAGCAACACCAGAGAAGGTCCTTCCTTCTTTTTAATCAGGCGGTTGCAAATAACTTAGCATAATCCTAATACAGCACTGTACTTCAGAGGGTGGAGTCTGGAGCCAGAACACATAGCTTCACATCCTTGTCCATCACTTCCAAGCTGCATAACTTTGGGCAAGTTGTTTAACCTTTCTCTGTCTCAGTTTTCTCATATTTAAAATGTTTACATTACACAGTCATTTTGAAATTAAGTAAGTAAATGTATGTAAAGTGCTTAGGGTCATACCTAGCACACAGAAAACTCCCAATAAGTTGTAGCTATTAGTATTAATATTTTAGAGCAAAAAAAACTATAAGCTAGGCCTTTCATGGTACAATTTGCATCATTTTTAACCCATGAAGTAGTTATTTCCTCTGTTTTAGAGAGAGCGTAAAGATCTGAAATCTTATTGTCTTAATTTTTTTTTACGATATCTTATAGTCTCAATTATGCTGAAAGACATTGGAGGTATGGTTCTTTTTCCCTCCTGTAGTTGCTCATGATGGCAGGTTCTGTTCTTCTGCACCTAGAATAGGCGGTGCTCTATGGCTATTTATTGATGGTAGCAATGATGATTATGATGTTGGTAACATAATAGATCAAGGAGCTGAAAGAAAACTTGTTTGTGGCAAAAGAAAACACCCTGCAGACTTCTAGCCTTGGTAAAATCTCTACCACTTTACTACCCTGAAGAAAGTTCCAGTGTGGAATTTTCTAAAATCTATTTTTAAGTAGTCTTCATGGAGTAATTCTTTACTACTTTATTTTGACATGCATTATTTATTTATTAATAGCTTATTGCTGTTCCATGCTCTATAGAACCCATAATTTTTCTAGACTAAAGAAGATACTCTGAGAAGACAAGTCAGGATTTGACCAAACTATGAGAATAGAGCAATACTGGCCTTTGTTTTACTCTCTATTCCTGACGCAATCATGATGGGGAAAGACTCTACATCAGAAGAAAAGGGCATTGATTGCATTTGTTTATGTCACCTTTTGTATTAATAGTACATCTGAAACTAAGAGTGAGTCTGAGATACGTGGTGAAGGAAGACATCACTTATTTCCGAAGGCAACTAAACATCCAAGCAGAGTAAATTATTTGACATGTCACTCATGACTTTCTAGAACTTTTAAGATTTTTAAACTGTGGGTCAGGGCAGTGATGTGTTACAGGAAGTGTTTTAGATCTTTCCAGACCAGCATGCTTCTTAATGGCTCCTGTGCCTGTAATGTTCCTCAGCATTTAGCATGGGGGCCTGATCACAAGTGCTCAATAAATATATGTGCACAGACAGATGATGGCAAAGCAGCCATTGATCAATTGTGATTCAAAGAGATTTTCCTGTAATCAAGCTTTAAGAACATGTATGTCACTAGAGGATTTTCATTTTTAAAACCATGTCTATCATTTTTATTATCTGCTGCAAGCTATAGATCCTTGTGTTTACACTATCACCATTTTCATATTCCTTCATATCAAAACCACTGCAATCATAATATCACTAAGGTACAGTATACTGGGGGAGCAAACGAAAGAGTGAATTTGGGGTTCCAAAAGGAGAAGGATGTCTTCAGCAGTGAGAAACTCATTCAGCTTTTGAATTCAGCATTGAAAAACTTATTCAGTCCATTGTATGGTCAAGGAATACCTTGCCTAGAGGGTAACCTTGAGTAAAAGCCTGTAGGGGGTGAAGGAGCAAACCTTGTGGTTATCTATCTGTGTTTTTTCTATCCTCTTATCAACAATCAATACAGAAGACTTCAGTGACTTCTGGTCACCAATAAGTATGTGGATTCTCCCCATCGGAACCCAGTCAATTCTGCAGTGGATACCAACTGAGTGCCCTCTAGTTAAATTTAATTCTGACACTATCTACCTGGAGATTGTGTCAGATCCAATGGGTTGAGGGGTTGGTCCCACAAGACTGCTCCCCACTCTCATGCCAGTGGCAAGCTTCAGGTTATTTTACCTGTGCTTCTTACTGACTGGCTATAAATCAGGATTCCCATGACCTCCTCCTTGGGTTTGATTCATTTTCTGGAGTGGCTCACATACCATAGGGAAACACTTATTCTTGTTTACTGGTTTATTTTAGAGGATATCACAAAGGATATGATGAGCACCAGATGGAAGAGATGCATAGGACAAGGTATATAGGAAGGGACGCAGAGCTTTCTTGCTTTCTCCCAGGAATGTCCATATGTTCAGCCATCCAGAAGTTCCCCAAATCCAGTCTTTTTATTTTTTTTATGGATGATTCATTATGTAGGTATATTGATTAAATCATTGACCATTGGTGGTCAGCTCCAACTTCAGCCCCTCTCCCTGTTCCTGGAAGGTTGGGGGTGAGGCTGAAAGTTGCAATCCCAACCCTCTAATCATGATTTGGTCTTTCCAGTGTCTAGCCCACATATGGAAGTCATGTAGGTGTGGAGCCAACCATCCCTCAACTTATTAGCATACAAAAAGACACATCACTTGGAGATTCCAAGGATTTTAGAAGCTGTATGCCAAGAAACTGGGGAGGAAGACCAAAAATATATTTTACAATATCACAATACCACATCAGGTTTAGTCATTATATGTCCTTAGGCAACTCTAGACTGCAAAGATTTCTCAGGCTTTCCTTGTTTTTGGTGACCTTGAGAGTTTGAGGAAACTGGTTAGTTATTGGTCAGTCTTTCAATTTGGATTTGTCTGACATTCGTAAATCAGGAATTATTGTTTATAGAAGTAAAGTGCCATTCTCATGATATCATATCAAGAATACATACTATCAACATGACTTATCACTGTTGGTGTTGCCCTTGGTCAACTGACTGAAGTAGTGTTTGTCAGGTGTCACCACTGTACAGTTACTCTCCCCCTCCCTTTTCTTTAGAAGGAAGTCACTATTCACAGCCCACACTTAAATATTAGGGAGTAGTGCTCCTTGAGGGGAGATTATCTACACAATTTATTCAGAAATATGCAGGGGAGTATTGTCTAATCTTATTTATTTATTTATATGGATATTTATTATATTTTGTCAGTATAATCCCATGCTACATCATTTATTTTGGTGCTCAAGTCATTCCAGCTTTGGCATTGAGAATTCTTTCAGTTGACTCCTGTGTTTCTTTGATATATCCCTAGGGGTGTGTGTGTGTGTTTGTTTGAGTACTTCCTTACTTTCTTATACTACAAGATGCTCTAGGCTCATCTTGTATGTTTCCTTCCCTAGTTCTAGAATCCACCACATCTAAGGAGAACCTAGTTTCTATTATTAGAGAAATCCATGGTCTCTGGGTGTGTTTATTGCTATTGGGATCTCACTGCACTAGACCCTCTCAGTTGACAGAGTGAGTACATATGTATTTAATATATAACTCTGTCTTAACACTTAACAGATCACTATGGCTGCTGTGTTACCAGTAGACTGAAAATGCAGGGAGACTGGTGAAAAAGTTCTTATCATAATCCAGGAAAGAAAGGATAATGGTTTGAAGTAGGGGATGAAGTAATAAAACATTGTTATTGATTCCATTTTATCATTGATATTTAAGTTGTCTCCTGTCTGCAAAGACTCCCCTATACTTTTGCAAGCTACTTAGTCACCAACATGTGAACTCTTAGATGACATAAGCTTAGTGCTGAGTACAGAAGATACAACCATTTGTGTAAGACATGATACTTTTTTATTCACACCCACGTGCTATTTATTGTTTGATATTATTGGGATTGTTAAAAACAATTATAGCACCCCAGTTGAGACAAGGAACTGGCAGGCACTGCTTTGGGCATTGCTTAATTGTACAGGCATTATTTAACTGAGTCAGGAAGTCTCAGAACAAAGTTTTGAACTACCCTGATGAAAACAAGATGGAGGCAGGACAAATTCCAACTGTTTAGAACCAAGATGGTGAAGAAATTCGCTGCCTCTTGACCTTACAGCTTCATTATACACTTCATTGCCATAAAAGTTTCTAAGAAAACCTCCCATTCCCATCATGTGCCTGACACCATGACACTTCCTGTTTGACCATATTTAGTCAAAATTAGGGCATCATCCTAATTCCAGGAAAACACCGTCCCTTTCCAAGAAATAACATGAATATTCCTCCTCTTGTTTAGCCTATAATTAAGCTGTTGCTTAAATAGAGGGGCTAAAGGAACCATGGGGCTGGTTCTCCTCTGCAGGGAGAACTAGCCTGTATTCTGTCTGTGACGTAGATTTTCTATACTTTCTAAATAAAACTCACTTTCACTTTATACTGTCAGCTAGCCTGTGAATTCATTCCTGTGTGAAGCCAAGGACTAGGACTTCAAGTGGCTCCTAGCACTGGGAGTCACTTTCCTGTGTCACAATCATGGTGATGATGTAAGTAGTAATGTAAAAAACTAGGCTGAAGTGATAGCAGTAGTCACAGAAAGGGTGGAATGCACATGAGAAGCAAATGGATAGGGAATCAACAAAGCTGGTATCTAGGTATTAGAAAGGAAAGGAAAAGGTGGGTCACAGATGAGTTCAAACTTTGTAGGCCACTCTCAAGTTGGTGACATTCACAAAAACAATGGATTTCAGAGTTGGAATTTATTAGACAGGAGATTAATGAGTGCCATTTTAAATAAGTAGAGTTTGTGATAACTTGAAGGTTTTCAAGTACACTTAAATGGAAATATTAAAATTGTTATCCTTTTAAAAAGAATTGTCCTTTTTAAAAAGAATAAAGTCTCATTTGTAGACTAATCAAGAATCCAGTACTTAAAAGTATATGATTTAACAGATCTGAATGATAAATATTTAAAAATTTGATACCATACTTGCACAGCAAACTTTTTCACCCATTTAATATGTGCATGTATATTAAGAGTATAAGAACTTCATATTTTCAAAGCTCATCTTGACAGGTAATAATCATTGCTGAATGTAATTGATACCAGCACTTATTGAGAGTGACCAAGCATTTAATAATTTCACTCTTCATTTCCCTAAAACTGTAGAAAAACAGAGGCATTATAAATGCCTGCTCTGTTATGGTCAAGTTTTATAATTCATTTATTATGAAAAATAGATTGAGACAATGAAGTTGTCATATGTTACCATGTTAGTCTCAAAGATCCAGTTAATGTTTAATAATGTTTACATACCTGACAAGAAAAGCCATGGATTGACTTGATAATATCTAACAGCTGTTAAGATCTGGTACTTTTGTAATGGCTTCAAAGGAACCAGATCAAAAAGGAATTCTTTAATAGAGTACTTCACACATTAACATCCCTTAGAGGAACCAGTTCAATTGACTACATTTAGTAGATAAATCCTCAAATTCATCTAAGAAAACTATGTAACCCCTACTGTTGTTCAAATGTAACAGAGATCTAAATGAGATCAAGAATGTGTATACTTTGGCAATTGTACATGTGAAGGTATTAATATTCTTAATTCTTGTGAGCACTAAGACTTATTTCTATAAAGTGGTTTTAGGTAAAATTTTTCAAATGTTACACTTGTGGAGACTTTTGCAACTGAAAGCTTCTTTGCATACATTATCTCATTTAGTCCTCAGAATAGTCTCATAATATTAGAAAAGTGGGTATTAGTTCTAGTAATAATAATTATTTATAATTTAGGAAAATAAGTAACTTACCTCAGATCCAACAGCTAAACTATAAATGAAGGGCCAGGACTAGTACCCAAGTCTTCTGATTTCCAGGCCAATACATTCACATAAAATATATAAACTATTTTATTAGAATTCAAAACAAATAAGAGTATGTCACATAATTAGTATCTATGGGCTTTAATTTTCTCATCTGTATAAATGGGCATAATATTAACTTTCCTATTCACTTCATAAATTATAATTAAATATAAATTAAATTCCCAAACTATATGAATTATTTTTTTACAAAACTATTTATAGATTATTTAATTTTTGAAGTCTCCCTTTTTTTTTACATAGGTCCATTTGCATCCAAATTAATCATGTACAGTTTTGAAAAATTGATCAAATATAATAGTTTCCATGCTCACATTTTACAAACAGTAAAGCCCCTCCCTCCAATTTAAACTTTGCCAATTTTAAGGTTTGACTTGAAATTTACTTTTCTGCTCAAGCTCATATTTTTCATAAATGGTATAAATCATTATCATAATCAAGAACATTTAGCATATTAAAAATAATTATTGCAGATATTTAAGTGTATATTGTAAATGGTATCAAATTATTGCCTAAGTTTTAAAACTTTCTGCTCATGTAGGAAGGACTGTCAGATACACCATGTGGGACCATCTGCATGAGAAACAGAAGTACTGTCCCAACCAGTTCGAACTGCTATGACACAGTACCAGTGAGTGAGTGGCTTAAACAACAAACATTTATTTCTCACAGTTCTGGAGGCTAGAAAGTCCAAGATCAAGGCACTGGCAGATCCAATGTCTGGTAAGGGTGCCCTTCCTGATTTGCGGATGGCCATCTTCTAGTTGTATCCTCACATGGCTGAGAGAAAAATCATCTTTCATGTCTCTTCTTATAAGGGTACTGATTTCCTTTTAGGGCTCCACTCTCATGACCTAATTACCTCCCCAAATGTCCTACCTCTTAATATCAATATGTCAGGAGTTAGGATTTCAACACATGAATTTTGGGGGACACAATCAGTCTATAACAAGTACCCTGGGAAAAACCATCCTAAGGAAAGAAAGTGTGAGGAACAATGTTTGAACCAAGGGATCAGAGTCAGAGGGGAGAATGTATGTTGCTTGTCAATGCAATTGTCCTCTACTCTTCCCCTGGGTATCATTGCCTGAATCCTGGAAACACAGACAGTTAAAAACATTTTAGTAGTTATTTTACTAAACTCTCCATAATCTGAAGAACACCCGAGTACCAGAAGCTAGATTACAAGACAGAGTAAAAGCTCTTTCTGTGCATACCTTTGCAGGTGAAACACACTGGAGCATGATGTGGAGTGTAACCATAAACTAAAGCAGCAAACAGAATGACCAGGATAGGGCAAATCATTTTGCAGATTTCATGATAAGAAAACACATCAGCCTTGAGAACCAAATCAAAAGAACAGGAAAGTAGTGAAAGGCAGGAGATATTCAAGAGGAAGAGTTCCTAAGCATGAAAACTAGGTTGGAGGAATTGAAGGCCTTGGTTTCCAACTGATTGGGTGGGTCACACTCATATTTCCCCAGGTCACATCAGCCTGGTGAGTTATAATAATAGGAAGAAGAGAGTTTTATTAATTCTGCTTCATCTCTGGCTGATGTGATCTATAAAAGTACTGGTACCATTGCATTCCTTCACATTTAGATACCTGAGTTAAAGCAGGTGACTTTAATTCACAAAAGAGCACAGAAGACACAAAAATACATTTACTAAACTGTTTTAATTAAAAGTAACAGGCATATATGTTCTAAATTATTTAGAAATTAGCATTTGATATAATTTAGTCTGATCTGTTTTTTAAAATGAAGATTTATTTTATTTATCTAAATTTTACTGTGTTTTCTTACAAATGGTTATTTCTTAAAATGGCTGTTCTTTCTTCTATTGGTAAGAAAAAGGTGTATATCAACCTTCTGTTTTCTACATAATTGGACTATTTACTTCAAGCTGATATTCAAATTCATCATAAATACTCTGAACCTACTCTTTGTGGACAATGTCTATCATCTCTGAAGTTGAGAATTCCAGGATAAACAGAACCATTTAAAGAATAGTTCTCCCCTTTATTATTGATGTGACTATCTATAAGAAATTTCAACATAAATGGCAGAAAAATAGCAGCTTCATGTTTTTTGTTTTAATTTATGAATTCTCAAATCTAAGTTTAAGTTATATATTTAAACAATGCTTTTCTGAAAAAAATACATTCTAAAATTACATTATAAACATTTTAGCAACTTTTATTTGGAAGCCATGTGTAAGCTGCCTTCTAAGAACTTTGCAATTATCCTACTTGACTCTCACAACATCTCTATGATGATAGAATTATTATATTATATTTATTTTCCTTCTATTCTTCTAATACATTTTAAAAAGTACATACAAGGAATAATACTTGTTTAAAATGATTCAATTGATCCTCTCTTGTGGGTTTCCTTCATGTTACCCAGAACATATCATACAAGGGTTAGACTCTCTTTTGAATAATATCAAACAAACTAAAATTATGTAATAGAATTAAGACATTTTACATGGATGCAAAGAGATAAGTTGGTTATTAATATATATAAAATAAAATATTTTTAGTGACTTTTTGTTAGAGACTTTTTTTTCCTTTTCCTAGAGATCATCTATCACTATCATAATTTCAACCACCTTATTCTCACATATGGTCCATTATCCTTCTTAGTTTGAAGAAAAATGTTCTTATTTAATTTAAAGTTATTTAAAATCATTTTTCTAATCAACAAGAATTCTATAAAAGTACAAAAAAAAAAACAAATGGTGCTACACATATTGAAATATTAATATTAGATACTCAAAGTTTTGACTCACTGGGAACTCATTCATTGTTTTATTTAATAAACATTGATTAGCATCTGGCATGTGCAAGTCCTTGTTCTGAACACTAATGGTACTGCAGTGCATTAGCCAGTCTCTGTCCCTGGTCTCAGTAAACTTAGATGGAAGAGACAGACAATGAACAAGTGATCAGAGAAAGAAAGAAAGAAAATATCTTTTCACATAGATATTTGAAAGGAGAATACAGAAGAGAGTAAAGAGGTTGCCCGTTACTGGAAAAGGAAACACATTACACAGTATGGTCACAGAAGGCCTCTTGGGAAAGGTGACATTTAAATTTAGATTTATTTCAATGAGATTTTTCAAGAGCAATTTAAGTTAATATTTTCTTTCTCAGAATTTGGGAACAATTGTCAAAAGAAAATTAGAATATCATAAAATATAGGAACAGAAAACCATTTGGAGATTGCCTATTTGAATATCTTCATATAAAAATCACAAAATTTGGAAAAGATTCGTGATTTGTCCAAATTTTACAGCACACTTATCAGAACTGTTCAATGAAAGACAGTTCTCTGGGTTACCAGATTTATATTCTTGTGTTACTATTTTGTTCAAAAAAAATATGTTTTTCTGCACAGTATGAGTCTTTCCCCACAGATTCAAATGCACCAACACCACCTCCTATTTTCAAAAGCATTTGATGAAGTGTATTTTAAAAACAATATAAACATTTTCTTAAAAAGCAAACAATAGGTAATAACTAAATAATAATTAAGTAGGACCTGCCTATTTAAAACAATTATATTAAAAAATTTAAAACAAATATAACTTCTGTAATTAAGCACAAACATTATAAATAGACCTCCTGGAAGACAAACCAATATAAGCACAATGAATTAGATGGTTTTTATTTTCTAACTCAAGGAATTTTATTAGTTCAACAAAAGAGAAAAGACTTTTTAGCTATGAACACAATTTGTCTCATGAGTTTTTACATGGGGCACAGTGAAAAATAAAAGGACACTATCTTCAATTAGAGTTTATAAATACAAGTACTTTATAAATTGATATGGTTATATGGGCCCTCAATGAGGAGTAGCAGTATTATATTAAGTTTTAGTTCTTTAAAGTCTCTCTATGAGAGGAGAAGGACAGGGAGTGGAGGGAACAATAATATGTTTCAAGAATAGGAACAATTCTGGTTTTCTGGTCACCTGACGTCATATTGGAAGACATTTTGAAGATGTTTGAGGTGAACTTATTCCTTAGATTTGTCTAAGAAAATCTTTCTATCTCTGATCTATTAACAGTAACTAAAAAAGCCTTTCAAAAGAAACGTAAAGAGTACTGGCGCAAAGTACAATAGACAAGATATCTATTTCGAAATTCGGACATACTCTGACATATCTGAAGGACAAGCAGAGCAGCCCTGTCCAAGGGATAAGGATTCGCAAGGTAAGGACTCAGTTTAAAAGAAGGGACAGTCAGAAAGCATAAGCTTGGCCTAAGGGTAAGGGGTGACGAATCAGGCAGAGTGATTTGCTGTGTTGCAGGGTGTGTGTTCTGTGCAGAACACAGTCCCCACGTCCCATTCCTTGCTGTCTCCCCAGAGTCCTGGGGAGAGGAAGAGGTAAAAAAAAATATCTTTTAATCCTTATGATGTGTGAGAACTCTTTTGCCCTTGAGATCTGGATAGCTTCGCTTTTAAAAAAATCTAATTTTCATCATTTTGTGTTGCCTAAAATTTTCTAAGGTTTCTGCAAACTCTTGGAAAATCATTGCTCTGGCTCCTATGACCATACCAATTTCATCCTGTGTCAACCTTAGTCTGGAACTTTATCACTCTCTCAATAAATCCAATTAGTCAAGGCTTTTAGGAAATTTTGCTAGAATTAGTAGATTAAACTGAAAATGTGGGATTTACTAAGAGAGGTCATATAATACTGTGCAGTCTTCCTTTAATATATTTTTTTTCGTCTCCTTCTTTCATGCTCCATTTTTTTTCCTTTTTCTCAGCCTGTTATATCCTTGTGCATCTTCTGCTGTTTGAAAAATATGTTTGAGGGTCTCAGTCTCCACGCTAATGGCCTAATGGAAACTTATCAAAATATTTCTTTCAAATAATAATAGGGTTATCACTGAGAAACTCAGATGGAATTTTTTTTCTCCATCCTATTACTTAGTTGTATTCCTAAGACCCCATTTAAGATGCTGAGAGCACCAAGCCCCACAAATGCTCTGTACCAGATGGAACAGAACAAAATGGAACACAAACTTGGATGCAGGACATTTCGCCTCCTTTAGAGAGGCGATGTTAGCAGCACAGAACTGAGCCGTTACCATCATCAGTAACAACAGGAGACAGCCACAGTGGCCTAATCTAGACCAGTTTATCTGGGTGTGACAGCCGGAAAAACCAGGGTTTATAAGACCAGCGTGAGGGGAAGAGGGCAGCAGCCCCTTTTCCTTGGTGTTAAGCCCTAGCAGTGGTATCAGGAATAGAAGAAGAGCCACTGTAGCTGCCGTATCAGAGGGTCAGAACTGATGTGATGTGACCTGGGGATTCAGAGTCACAGCACCAGGAGTGGGAAAGAAAAAGGCTATTCTGCATTAGATAGGAAGACCGCATCCAGCAGTGAACATGAGACATTGCCCGGGGATTTCTTGACTTAGTCCTAAGGAATCTGAGTGGGAGCTGGGGCTTCCACAGTACTGTGGATGAGGGCTAAGCCTGAAAAGTGCTCGTGTGTTATGGCTTTTGTGGCATTATCCCATTTTCCAATTTGATGAAGTCTGAACAAGTAAGGATTACACTTGCACTGCACATATAGGTCACAATTAGCCAAAGACCTCCTGCTCATTTCAATAAAATCTCTGCTTGCTTTAAGGAGTCACAAGTGGATTCCAATGCCAGTGCCACCTTTTCCCTGAAAAAGTTCAAACTCTACTTGACAGTGATTTTCTTATGGTCTCAGAGATCTGCAACCTTCATTTAATGTTTAGAGCTGGAAGGCCAAAGGCACATGAAACATTTGGGAAAGTTCAGTTTTAATTCAGTGCATCATGTGCCATTTCTGCTATCTTCTTTGTTACTACCTAGATAGTTCCTGAGAATTAGCATTTTAAAATTGGCACCAGGAACTTTATAATTATAGTGAAACAAGTGGCAAGGGACTAATTCAGTTTATGAATTAACTTACCTAGCCCATTTCCCCCCTCAGTAATTCTGTTTCCAATTTTTTGGCATTTGCTTTAGATTTCATTATTATATATATGGCATTCACTAAATATAACAGTAAGAATTCTAATAGTTAACAACTTTGGATATTTAACAGGTTCTAGGTGCTTTACGTACATTACATCTTTTAATCCTTAGGGAAATCCTTGAAATAGCTGTAGTATTACCCTATTTTGTACTTGGAACCTAAGAAATGTTAAGTAAGTTCTCTAACCTTCCATTGGTAATAAATGCCAGTGCTAGGATTTCAAACACAGGTTTGTCTGGTGCCAGAGACCTTACTATTAATTGTTATGTTATATTGCTTCCTCATTTTTGATAAAAGAAATGCAGTTGTGGAAAAATGGACAAAGAATTGTTTTGCATAGGAACAACTGTGGCTGTTTTGGAAGGTGACCACTTGGGTAAGCTGGAACTACATCCCCCAGAATCCCTTCCCTGTATGGTTGGCCAAAAGAGACATTTCAGTGAGCTGTGAAAGGCGGAAGCAAAGGAGCAGCCATGATTCTCCGAAGGTCAAGTGTAAGATTCAGTGAGAGATAGACGCCCAGGTGCTGGCAGATTCAAGCTTGCCCTCATTTTCTTCCTTTCTTTGTCTGGCTGTTCTTCCTGACTGCTTGGCATTTTCTAGGAGCAAGAAGGTCTGGAGTGGTGAGAGTGGCTGCCCTAGTGTGAGTGAGGGAGCAGAGAGTAGAAATTAGGCCAGGGACATAAACAGAGACCATTTTGCGGGACCTTGTAGGGACTTTGGCTTTTAGTGAAAGCAAAATGAGAAGCCACGGGTGGTAGTGAAGCTTTGCAGAGCATGGATGTGCTCCTACTTGCCATTTTGAAGGCTCGCTCTGGCGCTCGGGATGAACAAAGCTGGACTCACAGGCAAGGCTGGAGGTACCGCTTACTATCAGGAACTCTGGGCACATAGATGGTATTTAGGGTCGAGGGACCGGAGGTGAGTTTATTCTCATCACTTAGGGAATGAGAGTCAACAGAGAGGTGAAGAGATGAGAGGATAGAGACCTGGGGCACCCCAATTGTTATTGAGGTAAGGAACACAAAGACAAAGAAGTAAAGGAGACTGAGAGGGAACATTCTGTGAAGTAGGAGAGAAAATAACGTTCTGGATGCCAAGTTGAAAGCATTACATGAACTAGAGCCTGATCAGCCTTGTTAAGTGATGCCAATACATCAAGTAATATGAGTAGTAAGAATGGACTGAAAATTACTCAATTGCTTACAATTAAAAAATGAACCTAAATTACCAAAAATTTAAGAAGAGAGACAAAAGTGTAACAAATAGTATCATTGCTTTTTCCCAGAAGGCCCATTTCCTCCTCTTTGATGGAAACTTCTACTCATCTGGTGTTATTAATTCAAAGACAGTAGTTTAGCTATGAAGTCTTTTCCAACTCTTATTGGTGGAACTAGTTCCACCATTCACTATATCCCTCTAGCATTTTCTTCAGACCTCCATTGTGATAAATTTGCTACAGTGAGTTACAGTTTACTTTAAACACTTTTTTTTTCCTTTTGCAGAATATGATCTTCTAGGAAACATGAACTGTATCTTATCTTTGTATTATAGGAGTCTGGCATGTACGAAGACAAAGGTTAGATGGAAATAACATTTACTGTGCATCTAATATATGCCAGACATCTTGCAAGGAGGTTAATATTTTCACAGTAAGTTTTTCTATCTGATCGGTACTAATATCTAATCAACTAACTTTAACCCACTTTTTACAAAGTTGGTAGCTCTGGTTCATAGCGCGGTTAAGTGTATACACACACACACACACATACACACAGAATAATTTATACACTGATGGCAGAACTGGAATTGGAAACATATCTGACCTCAAGATTCATGATATCTCCACTAAATTACACTAAATAAATAGATAAATGAACAAAGGCATGGATTTGCAGTACTTTCCCTTCTAGAATGTAACTACTGGAATGGTTACCTATCCTGGGGGTGCTACGCCCCAACTCAGCCCCCAAGGAGTCACCACCTTGGTGAGCAGCGGCAGCACAGCACTAATTCCTTCATCGTCCAAACTGTAACCTTCATATATTGCGTGTTTATGCTAAGTGCTTCACATGGATACTTTATAAAAAAATAAAAAAATAAAAATATAAATAAAATAAAAGGGATCTCAGCTGGTTTCTTTACTACAGTACTAGAAATTAAAGCCTCAGCTTTCTTTCCCTTGTCAGGCCTAGCTGATCATGAGCTGCAACTTAACTATCTTTGACTATTCTGCTTTGTTTTCTGACATTATTGGTATTCATATATAAATGGCCCAGATTTTTTGTATTTGCATTTTCATCTGTCTTGGATGCTATGATGAGCCATGCAGGCCTCTTTTCAGGAATAAATATTTATGTTTTTGGCTTTTGGGAAGGCTACCAACTGAAAGCCTTCGGGTGTCAGCCTCAAACAGGGATTGCCTAGGTTGTAGAGATCTGCCTTGCCCAAGGTCACGCCCCCTTTCTAGGGTTTCTTGTATCCAGTGATTGATTGATGGTGAAACATAAAGGCCCACCCCTCTCGCTTGAATGCGGGACAACCCTGAATGGCTATGACATTGTCAGAATGCTCAGTAGGACTGGCTGAGATGTGTGAAGGCTGCGTTGTAGCTCACTTTCTCCCTCTGTCCAATCCTGCTTCCTTCCCTTCCCTTCCCTTCCCTTCTTTCCACAAGGCAGTCCCTAACAAACCTCCAGCTTGTTAATCTCTATTTTAGAGTCCAATTCTCAAGGATCTCAACCTGTGACACCCTGAGTTTAAACGCTTTCACTATATTACAATGTGTGCAGCCTCAGATTGATTCTGAACAGGAGAGTCAGAGTGCACAGGCTGGAACCCCATATCTACCATTTACTAGTTATGAGATGTTCAGCAGGTCAGTTAACATTTCTAAGCCTCAGCTTTTTCACCTGGAAAATGCCACTCGTAAGCATGGATTAAACAAGCAAATACAGGTAGAATACTCAGCATACTGACACATGAAAGCTCTCAATATATGAAAAATACTTGGGTTATTGTTAAGAGAGACATCACACCACCTCTGAAATATTGAACAAAAGAGTCAATGGAGATGATCTAATCTGACATCATTTCACATATGAAGAAGGATTAAGTAATTTTCTCAAGATGCATAGTTAGGGGCAGAATTGAAACTAAAATGCACTCTCTTGACTCTGCTACATCATGCTGACTTTATCTTAACCAAACATCTTGACGGTGTAAAAATGATGCTATGCAGCCATAGTTGTATTTCACATATTATGCTTAAGAATAGTTAGGTTTTGGAAGAAATAAATATAATCATCCAACTCAAATGAATGTGTGAAACCATTTGTATTTTTCAGTTGTCTGTGCTTCAGATTCCAAATACATATAAATGAATGGGCTTGAAACTTTTGGTTAAAAAATCTTCTATATTCCCTAAGCATCTTCAGAACATGATTTAGATGTACTAAGAACTTGTGACTCTATCAACCATCTTATTGCCATGAAATAATGGAAGTTTTTCTGCTCCCCAGAGGTAAATTATGCCTTATTTTTTTCCTTGGAAACTTAAAGTAAAAAAATAATCAGTGTTAAGGAGACAATTACCAAAGACAGATAAAAATTCCCTTACTTTATCTGGATTTTGAGTTGTGTAATAAGTGACCATAATATTCAATCTAAGGATTATTTGAGTTACCCTTATGGCATAATAAAGTTTAACATATTTTCCTTGCTTTCTTTAGTCAATACTTAACCAATCAACAAATATTTATCGAACACCTACTATAAACTCAGCAGTATCCTATCCTTCTTTATTTCCCAGAGGAGTAAAGCAAACTGGTTCCATAAAATTTGAACTCTCACTCTCATATATTTACAGAAGACATTTAAAGTGTAAGTTCAAGAAGCAATCATCACAGCATTTGCTTTGTATAAACTTGAAGAACCTATACTTCATCAAAACCCTCAGCCCTCCATTAGTACTCACTCAAATAGCATATCTTGATATATAGCAATAATTAAAGATATAATTGATAAGGCACTTACCGAGAGTGACCAAGCACTTAATAGACTCCTTGAGTCTTAGGGCTCATGTTACGTACTGTAGACCATGTGTGTTCCAAATATGTTCAATCTTTATACTTCAACTAACAGTAAATATGATTCACATCAAAATGGTGTTACAGGTGAGTTGAATTTTGATGTTCTCATTTCTGAACACAGAGCAAGAAATATTGACCCTATTACAAAGAATAAATATCAATAAAACAGCAGGTCTCTGATAAACAGATATAATTACCAGAAGGATCTGCCTATTTACACATCAGGACTGCTGTCTTCATATATCTTATCCTGTTACATAATTATCAAATAAAACAGTAATTCCAGAATAAGTAATAGCAATTGCACAGACTACTGCATGGTTAAATATTGTCATCTTGGCGGGGAAGACATTCTTATGTTTCTAACTCTGAATCTCTAAACAGTGAACTAATACCAAACTGACATTTGAAAAACCAATCAGCAGTCATCGAGAGGGCATTTCTATTGTGATTCTTACATGTTTTTCACTGTAGTGAAAAAAACCCAGAACTGTCCATTTTAAGACATGATGCCTTTTCATCATCTTTAACTTTTACTTTTAGGGGGGTTTCCTTCTGTAAAATCAGAATTCCTTAAAAGAATCAATTTGGCACTACGACAAGAGCTTCTTTTGCTTTTCGGGCAACTATCTCAGTATTCTTTTTCTTCCAGTGCTGTGATGGGCACACTAAGAACAGTTTCTTGCTGAGCTGTGCAGCTCCTACAGATGAGTACAGCAGGAGAGTAGGCAGATAGCCAAGGCAGAGAGGGAGAGGCGGGGAGATCACAGCCAAGGCTGCAGAAGGAGATCTGTTACACACAGGCAGAAAAAGACAAAGGTCTGCTCTGAACCCTAAGGTGCTCCTTAAAGCCTGCTGGTTTGAGGCTTCACCCTCAATTGACCTGGAATTGAGAAAAGAGACTGGGAAAGAGAATTATTGAGATGCTTGGTTTTTGAGTTACAAGTTTGCATCATAATAGGCTTGGTAAAGTCCCACTGATAGAAGTAGCATGCAGGGGTGTGGAGCGCCCTGGATTGATTGATAGGTCTCTTACCAGCTGTCATTCAGAAGATTCTTTAAGTTCCCTCATTGGATGAGATTTTGGTCAGTTTCTCTCCAAGCCATTTTCTTTTAAAAACTCTTTATTGTCCTTTAGGATTAGTGCCACTGTCCTTCAGCCGGAGCAAGATGGAGCATTTAAGTGTCACTCACTAGTCAGTCAAATTGTGACAAAAGGCAGTCGCTTCCTGGTAGGACCCCGAGGAAGAGAGGAGGGGGTGCTCCCAGCAGGGGCTCTTTGTAGCACTTAATGCTGTTGGTCCTGAAAAGAAAGAGTGGGAAGGAGCAGGAAATTGAACTTAAGTCACCTCCAAATCAGTACAGAGTTCAGTCCTAGCTGGTGTTTGTTTATAAAATGGCTCTCTAAGTAATTCACACCCTGTTCTCCAGTTAACCTCTTGGACACATGGCGTTTGGCCTACCAAGGAGTTTTTTGGAGTTGTTCATAAAAGTGCTGAGTTTGACTCTGACAAAAAAGAATTTGGGGTCAGAATTACTATTTTAAACTTAGGCCTCTGGGATTTATAAAAGATGTTTCCGATACGCTAAAACAGCTGGAAGAGCCTTTGAGAACTGTAACGTAAGCGAGAGGCTCCCTAATTTGTATTACAGGTGAGGAAAACCAGGCCCAGGGAGGTTGGCTGACTTTCTCCTGCACCTTCAGAACTCAAGTAATAACATCTTGCAGTCCCTGTGGCCTAGAACTACCGAAAGGGAAAACAAACCCCTCCAAGCTTCCCAGACCACTTCGAAGTTGAAGTTGCTCTCAAGAAGGGGATCCCCTGTCTCTCTCGGTCCCAGCTTTTTATCTTCCCCTAGATGAAAAGAGACATCCAAGGTCATTAGCCCAATATTCCTCTAGGGTGTAGCTGGGATTGGCTGCTGAGCTATTCTGATGACCCAGAAATTACATGTATTCATTTCTTTCTTTTTAGATAAAAGCATTCTTATTCCAGTTTTTCTATGCCTCTTTTTCAAGAGAAGAGGGGGGAAAAAGTCCAACATCTTTTAGCAGACTCTCCTTTTCTGTGTGCAGTCTTTTATAATCTATCTTGATTCTCAGCCCATTACTTCCTTTTTTTTGTACTTTGTGCCTTTTAATCACCTAAAGGATCTGACTCAATGTCCTTCCCTGTGGATCACAGGCTGTTCTTCCTTCATCTGTGTCTCTCAGGAAGGGAGGAGGAGCCAAAAATCCTTTTTGTCCTATGTTGGCTCCTGCCCCAACAATATAACTTTCTTCTCTCCAAGACCTCTATTGGGCTGTTATTCATTCCTGAGGTTGATTTAAAAAAAATAATTTTATGTAATGACAGGAAAATCTGATAAGTTGTTTCATTATTAAAATAATCAAGAAGTTGTCTCACATATATGTGCAAACAAATGTCCAGAAATTTGTGTATAAATGTATAAGCCTACTTAAATGTATAAGATCATTGAAAACCTTTCTTAGGTTTTTTTTTTTTTTTTTAAGTGCAAGAAATACAAGCCAAAATGAAAAAGAAAAAAATGAAGTAAGTGTGTTCAATGGATTCTTTTGAATAGCTTTTATTTGGGAAGGTGTGAATAATTATACAATAAAATATTTTCTATTTGGATTATGTCATATTGAAAGCCCTTTTTATTACTACCCTTTTATTACTACCCATATTGAAAGCCCTTTTATTACTACCCCTGTACCATGAGATCTTGGTACAATAAAGGTAAAATAGATCTCCAGTTATAAAGAAAATAACAGTCACTGACATGTGACAAAAGTCATTCAAATGTGGAAATGTTGATGGAAAGGGTAGGACCAAAGTTTGTGCCATTTTAGGCTTTGGTTATGGTTTGACCAGAGGCCTCAGAATCATGGGCAGGTTTCCTTTGAAAGAGAACTTTTCTGCTCCAGTTCCAATTGTTTTCTTTTAAAAATTATTCTTTTTCTGTTTTCCATTCCACAATCAAATATATTCAGTTTTCCCAGATATCTGAAGGTTGATACAAAACAATGAATTTGACAAACTATAGTCTCTCAGTTGGCATTTCTAGCTTCTCTGATTGTGGCAGATACTGGATTATGTTTAGAATGTTATAATGGTTTTTAGTTTTCTACCAAATACACATTTGATAAGAAATGTACAGTGTGAAAAGCCATCACAAATAAAAATATAACTTCCTTCTTATGGTGGCTGTTGACCCCTTTGGTTTATGCATTTATCCATGAATCTCAGTCTATGAAAATTCAGTAGTAGAAATTAAAATCACAACCTTAACTTCCACTTGCTTCAAAGTATCAGTGTCTGTCTGAATTCCGGAAATGTTTGCGTTAATACCTTCTTGCTCGTCTTTCAGCATATCTTAAGCATTTATGGCACCAGTTGTGAGAAAAGAAAGGAAGACATATTCTGAAAAGCACCAAAGGGACCGTGGGTGAGGGAGATGCAGCAGCACTCTTCACTCTGCATTATGCAAGACAGTCAGGACAACATCCTGCAGCCTGCTATATTACCAAAAAAAAAAAAAACCTTCATGTTAGAGGCAGAGACTTAATATTTCTGAAGCCTGTATAAGTCCTCAGATCCTTTTTATCTACCACATAAGATGATCCTCAAAAGAACCATGAGAAAACAGGAATTGCAGAGGTTTTCATGTTCTAAGGTCATATCCATCAAATTCCATCAGACTCCAGTGTAACTAACAATTCTGCCTACAGTGGCTTTTCATTTGCTCATTCATTTATGTTGTAAATAATTCTTGATTGTAGATTATGTATTAGGACTATACAACAATAAGGAATTTGATGCAGAGTTGGCGTTGTTAAAAAGCTTAGTACTCCATAATATACATATACCACATTTTATTAATCCACTCATGTATTGATGGGCACTTGGGTTGTTTTCACGTCTTTGAAATTGTGAATTGTGCAGCTATAAACATTCAAGTGCAAATATCTTTTTTGTAGAATGTCTTTTGTTTTTTGGGGTAGATGCCCAGTAGTGGGATTGCTGGATCAAATGGTAGTTCTACTTGTATCTCTTTGAGGTATCTCCATATTGCTTTCCACAGAGGTTGTACTAGTTTGGAGTCCCACCAGCAGTGTATGAGTGTTCCTATCTCTCTGCATCCACGCCAACATTTGTTGTTTGGGGCTTTTTGATATAAGCCATTCTCACTGGAGTTAAGTGATATCTCACTGTGGTTTTGATTTGCATTTCCCTGATGATTAGAGATGTTGAACATTTTCTCATATGTTTATTGGCCATTAGTCTATCTTCTTTTGAAAAGTTTCTGTTCATGTCTTTTGCCCACTTTTTAATGGAGTTGTTTAATTTTTCTTGTTGCTTGAGTTATTTATAGATTCTAGTAATCATCCCTTTATGAGATGTGTAGCATGCAAATATTTTCTCCCATTCTGTAGGTTGTCTATTTGCTCTAATGATTGTTTCCTTGGCTGTGCAGAAGCTTTTTAATTTAATCATGTACCATTTATTTATTCTTGTTGTTGCTGTGATTGCCTTTGGGTAATCTTTGCCTAGACCAATGTCTGTAAGAATTTTTCCAACATTTTTTCCTAGAATTCTTATGGTTTCATGCCTTGGGTTTAAGAGTTGCTTTTTGTGAGAGGTGAGAGGTATGGATCCTGTTTCAGTTTTCTACATGTGGCTGTCCAATTTTCCCAGCACCATTTATTGAATAGGCATTCTTTTCCCAGTGTATGTTTTTGTCTGCTTTGACAAAGATCAGATGGCAATACTAAGATGGTTTTATATCTGGGTTCTCTGTTCTGATCCATTGGTCTATGTCTCTGTTCTTGTGCCAGCATCATGCTGTTTTTTTTTTTTTTTTTTTTTTTGCCTTGTAGTATAGCTTGAAGTCTGGTAAATTGATGCCTCCCAATTTGTTCTTTTTGCTTGAGGTTGCCTTGGCTATACACTCTCTGGTTCCATATGAAGTTTAGAATTATTTTTTCTAGGTCTGTGAAAAATTATGTTGGTATTTTAATAGGGATTGCACTGAATCCGTAGATCACATTGGGTAGAATAGACATTTTAGCAATGTTGATTCTACTGATACATGAGCATGTATGGCTTTCCATCTGTTTATGTCCTCTGCTATTTCCTTCATCACTGTTTCATAGTTCTCCCTGTAGAAGTCTTTTACCTCCTTAATTAAATATTTAACTAGGTATTTTAATTTCTTTGTTGCTGTTGTGAAAGGCACTGAGTCTTTGATTTGGTTCTCAGCTTGACTGTTATTGGCATGTATGAATGCTACTGATTTGTGTACATTGATTTTGTAAAAATGGTGAACTAATACCTCTTGTATTAACCTGGATGGAGCTGGAGGCCATTCTTCTAAGTGAACTATCACAAGAATGGAAAAACAAACACCACATATATTCACCATTAAACAGGAAATAATTGATCAACACCTATGTGCACAAATGGAAATAACGTTCATTAGAAATCAAGTAGATTGGAGAGGGGAGGAGGGGCTGGGTAAAATCACACCTAACAGGTATAATGAACACTATCTGGAGGATGGGCATGGTACAAAAGCAATTTATGTAACCAAATCATTTGTACCCTGGTAATATTCTGAAATAAATTTAAAAAAATATAAATACCATAAACACTTGTTTAAACAAAAATAAATAAATAGCAACTGAAAAAAATAAAATATATTTATTATTTAACCACCCACTAAATATATGTTTCTTTAAAAATTAAAAAAAAAAAAGCTTATAGAGCAACAGAGACGATCTATGTGAATCAAATAGCCAAATGTACAATTACAACCTGAGAAGATGCTAATCCAGACTGAAGAAAATGGGATGATAGAATAAGGAAGAGTTCCTTGAAGAAATAAGAGTTGAAGTTTAACCTAAAGGATGGATAAGAATTAACTAGGTAATGGGACAGTGACTAGCTGTCCAGAAAGAGGAGATAATGTAGGCAACGGTTCTTTGGTGAGAGGAAGCATGCCACATGCAGGGAACCTAAGAAAGCTGGGACGCATAGACAGAGGGAGAGATGGTGCAGATGAAGTTTGAGATGTAAGCAAGAAACTCGCATGGCAAAGAGATCACCAGTGGTATGAGGGGATGAATAGACAAGAGCAGGACTAGGGTGGAACTAGGGTACTGGTAATAGAGATTGAGAAGAAGTTAACAGGTAAAGGACATGTATGAGGCAAAATTGGCCATATTTGGTGGGTGGGGGAAAGGGAAGAGCCATGGAAAACTCTCAGGTTCTAGGTAGGAGTGATTCAGATGCTCAGAGGATGGTAAAATATAGAGTACAAATGAGAAAGCCAATTTAGAAGGTGACGATGGTGAGTTCAGTTCTGGAAATGTGTTAGAGATAGTTAGCAGGCTTTATGATAATGACTTTAACATCTGGAGAGACTGTGCTATCAGTATACGCTTGGGAATTTTAATGTGTAAGTGGTTCTTGAAAGCTTGAAGAATGAATGAGATTTTCCAGTGAGAGTATGTCCAATAATAATAGAGGGCCAAGGACATGATCCTGACAAATATGATTGCACAAGGAGCAGGTAGAAAAACAGGAACACATGAGGAGGCATGAATAAACAGTCCAATGTGTAAAAGGGGAACAAGTAAGGGAGGTGATGAAAGTCATGGGGATGAGGCAACAACAGCGTCAAGTATAGCAGAGCTGACCTTCGAGACCAGGGAATTAGGGACTTCAGCAATCAGGGATCATTAAGACCCAGGTTGAAAGAAGTACAGTGATAAAGGCAGAAGTCAGATCACACTAGACTGGGAAGTAAATGGGAGATGAGAAGGCAGAGAAGACTGGAAACGTGCAAGCTGGGAGGGGCTGTGTGGTGTAGGGTCGAAGGAGAGAGTTGTCGTTAATGACAGCAATTGTGTACATACATGTTGGAAAGAGCAAGCGGAAAAAAGGCTGAAGTTATAGGAGAAAGTGGTGATAGCTGGAGAAGCAAGGATCTGGGGACCAACTGATGGTATCTATCTTTGCAGGCAGAGGAAGGTAGGTAGATACACATGGATTATCGAAAATTTGCTCACCCCTTTTCACCAGGGGTTCCTTCTACTAGGCAGGGTTTTCTGTTAGCAAAGACATGGAGATTTGATAATATTCTATAATACAACAGATTAGAGGGAGAAATGAGTGGCATTGTAGTATCATCGAAAGAATGTAGATTTGTAGTGTATAGTTCATATCTCAGATCCACTATTTTATACTGTCGTGACCCCCCCACACACACACAGACAAACACACACATACACATATACATTTTTAAACTTTCCAGAGCCTTTGCATTCTGTGCTATTACCCGGTGGGATAATGATACCTTCCTTATAATTTTGTGGTTTAGGTAAATCAAGATGGTATACATGTTCATTATATCAGGCAATATCCAATCAGAAAAAAGGAGACCATCCTGGATATTTTAAATAGAAAAAAAATTGAAACAAGAAATTGGTTACACAGGTCATGGGATAGCTGAGAAGCCCAAAGGGATGATGAGACAACCTAGAAATTAGATGTAGGAGGGAGCTACAACCACCATTATTCCTGGAAGAACAAAGGGAGAAAGTTGGCTTCACTGGAACTGCCAGGTCAAGGGTAAAGTAATCAAAGATGAAACCAGGCAGGGTCCACCCCACAGGAGCTGGGACTTTGAGGGAGAGGATGGCTCATGAAACCTGGAGCCAGAGAAGAGACTCAGATGCCACTACAAATGTCAAGTAAAGGGGCCTAGTCTTCTCGCAATGCCTCCCATTGGCCAAACCTACATGGAAGCCAGAGGAAAAAAAAGTCTTAGAAAGGTAGTACCACATGAAGCAGAGCACAGTAGGAGAGAGGTGAAGAAAGGATCTGAGAGCAAAATAGGCAAAGGAAAAATCACAGGCGTGAATTTTTCTAATAATCTGGCACAGAGTAAATACTTAATAGATGTGATGCCCTCAGTTACAGCAATCTATCTTAAGGAATGGAGATGGAGCTAGTTAGTTGAAAGCAAGGTTTATAGAATGAAAAGTCACAGAGTTACGTTGGAGTAGCGGACCATAAAAACTGAGTTGCTCTTTGTTCCTGCTCATACAACATAGCTAAACTCTGGTTATTGAAATATTTGTAAGTCTTCGTCACAAAGTGGCAAATACATTTTGGGAAACCTTTATAAGAACTTTATAAAGATTTTAATCATCTCATATTTCACAAAGAGCATTGGCACTGCCCAACTACTCATGTTTACGGCTCGGAAGTAGATGCCTTGTATTCCACTCCGGCTCCAGCACCTTGTGGCTATTAATATAATATCATCACCACCAACACCACAGGATGTACAGCTCAGAAGATCTTGTCTTTGAAGTGAAATGAAACCCTAAAGCTTTCATTTGCCTAATGAAAAATTCAGCCAGAAAGTTTCCTCATTTCTGATCACATGTGGAGTCTTCTAAACTCACTTTGGCTTGGGACACCAGATGCTAGCCCTGCACGTGGCATTCTCATCCAAACTTGGAGCAGGTGCTAATCATCAGAACAGGAAACAGACACTCAATCCAAAGAAAATTCCTCCTTTGGTTATATAAGGATGGCAGTTCAGTGCTCAATTATAAAAGGATCCCTGTTAGCTTACTGCCCAAAGTTCCAGCCTATATGGGTTTTTGTCTTCCCCTGGCCTATGACTTCTTGGGAACTTGGGTATAAACATTCAGATCTTACATACAAAGGCTTTATATAAATATGAATGTGATTTTCCCTAAATCTAAAGGTGGTTTTCATTAGAAAGCAACGTTAGACCCACCATAACACCCAGCATAGTATGAAGAAAAATATTCCAAGTAGATCTGAGAAAGTGGGTACCAACACAGATGTTTCTGTGTGGGAGCCTCTGCCCTTCCTCCCTTTTCCAAATATACAATACTGAGTGGTGGCTGTCAGGGTCAGGAGAGGAGGAAGTTCTCAGATGCCAGTGCAAAGCAATAATCTTCAAGTGGATGCCATGCCGACAGGGATATGGTGTTAGTTACAAGGAAGTCAGAAGGCCGAGACTGAGAGTCAAAGAAAGTTAAAAACAAAATCAGTGTGAGGGGAAGGGTCACAGAGGGAAGCAAAGATGAGAGTCAGAAGGAAAACATCTGTAGGCATTGCATGAGCTAACAGGGGAGGGGAAAGGGAACGGGAAGAACACATTTTTCTTCCCTTTCTGATGCACACGGCATGGTTTTGATATCCCCCCATTTTTTCTTATATTATTCACAACTCCAGACTACTATTGTGTGCATACGAGTTACTCTTTCTAAATTGAAGGTCACTAAACAAATGTTACTACTCGCCTACTCCTTCAGTGCTATATTCGTGCTTCTTTTACCAGATACCCAGACCCCACTGAACTTCCAGCTGGTGTTCAGACCTCCTGTGTCTGGAATATTGGGGAACACACTCTATCTCACATCTTGCTGCATTGCCTTGAGATGATGTTATTTTCCATTATTTCATTCAATAAGATTTGTGTTTTCTTACTTCCGAGGTAATTTAAAAAAGTGAATAGAATGTTCTGTTAGTTTTTAATTTTTTTTTTTTTGCCCATAGAAGCAGAGACATGAGCTACACTCTTCATTTCATAGCACATTATCAACATAAATCCTCTCTTTTTATTTATTACATTTAAATTATTCTATTTTTCCCTCTATCACCTGTTTCTATTTTCATCCAACCCCCTTCCCACAGGCACCCACACTAATGTGTTTGATTTTGTTCTGTGATATGAATGTATTCCTTATAAAATAGTGTCACTAGAGCATTTTAAAATATAAATGCTATTGTACTATAAACTTCATTCTATCTCTTTTATTCCCCATTCTGTACTATATTTGTAAGTTCTGTGCATTTTGCTATATGTTCATTTATGTATCTACAAAATTCATCTGCCACATTTTAGTTATCCATTTATCTGTTCTCATATTGATGGAGTCCTAGGCTGTTTAAAGTTTCTTCTTCTGTAAAAACAGCCATGATGAACAATCTCACACG
The DNA here is from genome assembly GCA_028533085.1 of Varecia variegata. NCBI lineage: Eukaryota > Metazoa > Chordata > Mammalia > Primates > Lemuridae > Varecia > Varecia variegata. The sequence continues at coordinate 50,619,798 of CM052444.1, read as the reverse complement.
TGTTCACTTAGAGATCAATGTGAGAAATCCTCTGGGATGTATACCCAGGATAAGCATGGCTGGGATGCTGGCTATATACATACAGTATTCCCCTCACTACTACCAGATTGTAAAGGAAATATTTTATAATTCTTTTAGCCATCTGGTTTCCATTTGATCTCCTAACTATATAAAGATCTCAGATCAATACTCTTTAGTCTCATCTCTCAATGTTCCAAAATTTCCTGTGTAAATTTGCTTTCACCTGTCATCTTTTGTAGAGCCACATTATGGCCTGCAGACATTCTGCTGTGTCAAAAGTAAGACTGGGCTTACGTTCGAAACATTTGAGTTACCTTTGTTAGAATTGGTATGGATTGAGATACCACAGTATAATTTTTAAAGTTATTATTTGATCATTAAACACTTCAATTCTCAGCTTTTCAAACCATACCAACAGTCCCAGGTGAGATGTACTTCATAGTGAGGAATATGGGTAAATAATTCAAGTTCATTTCAAAATTCTCCAATTCTGCATGAAACCCTGCATCGATTCTTAGAGCATTAACAGTTGCAATCTCTTAAGATCAGAAAATGTCATATGACTAGCAAAGGAACAACAGCTAAAAAATATGATTCTTTCACAATGGTTTTGGGAAGACACCTTATAAAACTTCTGCAACTCTTTCCTTTTAAAGGTCATAAAATGTTGACATTGTTCGTTGACAAGTATAAATCTTCATTTGTAATCCTGAGTAAGAAGGCTGAACCCCAGGCTATCCTGACTTTCCCCTGATCTCACTGACTGCTCCTTCTCAGCCTTCTTTGCCGGCTTCAACTACTGGCCTCTGGGCCCTTTGCTTTTTCTCAACCCTCTCCTTCAGCTTAATGTGACCTTCATAGAGACAGCTTCTCTCCCCAACCAATACAAAGTATTCATACAGTCCATCTCTCTTTATTTCCCCTCTCTCTCCTTCCTTCCCCCATATATGACACTCCATTCAATAGAACACATACTTCACCAAAGCAGGGCCCTCATCTGCCTTGCTGACTTCTCTATCTCCTGTGCCTAGAACAAAATATTTGTTGCCCAAGTGACAAATGGTGAAGAGAACTCCATTGTTAGTTACATGCTCATGGCAGGGTTTTGATACTATGACCAGAGAGGGGGTAGTGCCTGGATCCCACCACAGACCATAATCATGTCTTCTCGGGATGCTGTCAAGAGAATTCTTGAAAGTGACAATGGCACAGAACCATAGAATCACTTTGTTGTCATCTGTGCTTGTGTCCAAATCTCAATGCAAAATTCTACCCTCAAGTCCTGAGAATACTCTATTGAAGCCTAACCAAAATCTTGAAATATTTTCGTATGCTGGCTGGCATCCTAGAATCTTAAGATACGAAAAAGAAGAGAGGATCAATATTGGAGATGTGAGGGATAAAGAGGTAAGATGGCCAGGGCCACCTCCTTATGCTGCAGCCGTGGAAAGCAGCGAGAGAGAAGAACAGGTAACATCCTTGGGTGGCCTTTCAGTGCACTATGAACCCTCTCTGGAGTATCTGTGGCCATACATGTCCTGGAGTCAGACCAAGTAGTTTACTTTTTGTTCCTGGAGAGATACGATGAGAATGGGAGTGGAGAGCCGGTGACCAAAGGGGCCTCCTTCCCACATGCTTTCACTTAGTCTCCACCGTTCACCCAGTTATTCTCACCGCCTGCACTCCACTGTCACTTTGAACTTCTGAGTAGGAAAGACAGAGACATTTTTTAAAGGCACTCTACAGTATTCAGAGCACTTTTACCACGAAATGATCTCTTTAGAGTTTTACTACAACCTTGTGAGGTAGACAAAGCAAATACTACCATCCACATCTTAAGGATTAAGAAACTCTTGGTCCCAAGCTCACAGAGTTTTGCCACAGTCTTCAGCCAAATGCGGTCAAGTTCTGTCTCCTGTTCTTTTTTACTAATCATACATCACATATATCAAATAGCTTGGACTGGGCTCTGTACAAGTAAGGGTTTCTTTCTTTCTTTCTTTCTTTTTTTTTTTTTTTTGAGACAAAGTCTCACTCTGTTGCCCAGGCTAGAGTGCCGTGGTGTCAGCCTAGCTCACAGCAACCTCAAACTCCTGGGCTCAAGTGATCCTATTGCCTCAGCCTCCCGGGTAGCTGGGACTACAGGCATGCACCACCATGCCCGGCTAATTTTTTATATTTTCAGTTGTTTGGCTAATTTCTTTCTATTTTTAGTAGAGACGGAGTCTCCCTGTTGCTCAGGCTGGTCTCGAACTCCTGAGCTCAAGCAATCCTCCCGCCTCTCGGCCTCCTAGAGTGCTAGGATTACAGGCATGAGCCACCGCGCCCAGCCAAGTAAGGGTTTCTATGGTTGATTCTACTAATTCTTGGGGTTTAGTTATTTTAACTTTCTATAGACAGTTCTTCTAAAAAGCCCAAAAGCACCTTTTGTATCATTTCTACCACCTTTTGGCTTGATCATTGATGAGAGACAACTGAGTAGTTTCAGAAAAAAATAAAAAGCAAAGTACACTTCTCAGCTGGACAATAGAGGAGAAGGTGTAGGAGTTATCTATATATTCATGGTTCACAATTTTAAACTTTTTATTTTCTTGTGTTCATGCAGAAAAAATGAAAGGTCATTCATAAATCTTGTCTGCAATTTGCTCAGAAAAGTCTCAATATCCTTAGAGTAACCAAAGCAACCCTCAATCTTCTGTGAGAAGGAATTCAGTGCTCACAGCTCTGCAGATGGAGTTCCTTAAAACAAAGAAATCTCATCTCCTTAGCATTTATATTAAATGCCTTTTACTTAGATGTGTGTTAAGTTGCTTAATTTTAGTTGGAGTTTGTGTTCATCCTGGTCTATAGAGCCACGTTTCTTGGCTCAAGCTGAAGCTAAGGCAACATGGCATGTGTTTTATCCCTGAAGGATACTGCTGTGTGAGACACCCTATAAAAGTTAAATTTATTTAATACTTGCAGCAAGTCAACACTTTTATGATTAATATGGCTATTGACCACAGACTTTTTATATACTATTTCTAGTTTGTATTTGAAGATGTCAATAAATCATCTAATTTCACTGAATTTGGGGAGCTGTTTAAGAAGTTTTGATCCAGTTTATTGAGCCACACACAACAGCTTTGCCATAAATAACAACGTTTTATTCATGGCTTTCCCCACTCCACTTAATAAAACATAAAAACAAATGGTGAAATAAACTTGGAAGAATAATAGTGAAAACTGAGTAAATTCTTACTATCCTAACTAAATAGTAATACAGAGTTATGTTTCACACTAGCTTATTGGGGTGTGTGTGTCTGTGTGCATGTGTGTGTGTATGTGCGTGCACATGTGTGCGTGGTGCATGGTGTTTGTTTTCTCTGACGCTCAACAGTGCAGTCTTATACATATGGATAGATCTCATGTATTGCTGATTATCTACCCTTCAAGGTTCCTTTTACTTCTTAATTTGCTTAATTTGTGATTTTGTTGAAAGCAGTTAACAAGAAAATACTTGAAGGAGGCACTCGCTTAATGGTTCTCCCATAGACAACTGTTGCAGTTCTACCTCCAACCAAGGACACTTCTCTTGGTGTAGTTAACATCTTCTTTGGCTATGCACAAAAACATAGGGAAGGACACAAAGAAGACAATGCATGAATTGGAGCAGCAGATGAGTGCAATCAGCCTTTTTCCCACTGTTCTATTTGCTATTACTATGTGAGGAAGCTGCAGATCAGAAAGAAGTGTCTTGGAAATTAAATCACAAATGCTGTCTCTATGCTAAGGAAAGGATGTGAAAGCTCTTTTCACCTGATTATTTGTATTGGTGCAAAAAATAAGCAACATACAGGAAACTCGACTTCTGATAGTTTTCTCTTGATTTCAAGCTGTATTATAAATATATAAATGTAATATAAAATAAATATCATATTTTAAAGTGCCTAGCACAAGGCTGATATATGGAAAGATTCAACAAATATTTATTGAGTGTGGATTTGTGGCTTTATTATTATTTCAAATCAACTTGTGGCCATCAGGTCTCCAAACAGCCGCTCATCACCTATACGGTTTACTTGAAAAAGTATGGCTGATCTCTGCAGAAATATGTTATTAATTTATTTTGGTGCTTTTGCTCCCAATTGCCTTAGAGGATGAGTGTTGGTATTAGTTATAAAAAGACAGGTCCTAGAGTTGTTTAAACCACTATTACTCAGTGAGAAACCTCTAGTCTGGGCATCTCTTCTGTGTAGAACTCCCTTCTGTCTACCAGTTCTCTACACATGCGCACAGTGGGTACAGGGTACACAGTGTGTGCTGCTCTAAGAGCCCTACTTGGCTTTTAGTCTCCCCAGGGCTCGGTGTGGGAACTTTGTTCCACAAGAGAATATCTCTAATCTTATGCAAGGGTGAGACTTACATGTGCACACAATATTTCTTGGCCATCTTCTAAAAGTAAAAAGATTTGGGAAGGGAAATAAAAATCAACATCGACTCATTAAATCCTCCCACAGTTCTATGAGGTAGAAAGGATAGATGTCATTACCCTGTTTCACAGGAGAAGAAACTAAGGCTGAAAGAAATTAAGCGATTGTTCCAAATAACTGCATAGCCAATTTATGAGTCAGGCTTCTGGAAAGATGGAGATGACACCCACACGAACTGGGTGATTGGGGAGAGTCTAATAAAGGGGCTATTTACAAAGCTGGGGGCAAGGTTTAGGAAGAGTAACAAGGACTTGGGCTGTATCTTGGGGTTGGCAGTAGTTGGGAACCATTTCCATCCCTCAACCTGAAGGGGAGAGAGCAGTTCCTAAAACCCAAGAGTGGGCCACCTAATAGGCCATATGACCTTCAGTAGAAGGCCACAGCCAACCCATAGTTACCTGAACAGGAAGAGGATAAAGAAGCAAACACCCTGGCCTTACTTTCCTCTTCCTCTTCAATATCTTGCTGCCTTCTATTGGCTAAAGTCAGAGGGAAAATGAATCAAAAGATGCAGCCCATCTAGTTCAGTTTCTTGGTATACAGAGCACCTACTGGGGAGAGAGTTGGAATTCAGCTCTTTCCATTATGTACTGCTGTCTCAATACCTGTAGTTATAAACTCTGTGGACCAGGTACAATTCTCAATTTCCCTGAAGGTGGACAGACACATCCATAGTATTTTGTTCCTTCCTTAAGCTTGTTATGACCAGCTGATTTTCAGGCTGCAGATGAAAATAGCAATGATCATGAAGATTGATTTTGATATTTTTGAAGATGATAAAAATAGCTTTGTTTCTAGAAGGACAAAAACAATCATGCCTTCCTTCTTATAGGAAGCATATGCCAAAGATTGACTGTTCAGTGATTTATTTAGAAATTATTTATTAGACACCTATTATAGGCCCAACACTTCATTAGGCCTTTGAGGGAATACGAAAAACTATTATGTGTAGACCCAGCTTATAAATATACTTAAAATGGAATATATTATTATGATGAAACGTGTAAAAATCAAATCTGTTTTCTATTTGGTTTGGATCTCCAATAATTCTATCAGGATATGTTGCCTTGCACTAAAATATTGTTCTGTGGTCATGTAAGCTTGGGGGAAAATGGAAATTAAATGTTATTTGCTGCAGACCTGTTCAGAGCTTAAATTGTGCTAATATGTTTTGCAAATATTCAAAAGTATGTTATATTTTTAAATTTATTTCCCAGAACACTATTTTCCCCCTATATGAAGTCTATGAATACTAGTTTCTCCCCTCAAAAAATTGTTTTTGAACTATGACTACATGACTATTTATCATTCCAAACTGTAGGTAGATCTTCTATTCACAGAAGCTTCTGATATTTTCACTTTAGGTTATATGTCCTCCAGGCTCTCTGTCAGGTCATTTTGAACAAAATATAGAAGATTAAATGTAGTAGGAGAACTGGCATTTAAAGGGAGGGTTTAATTTCTGAATATTTTTTCTCAATGTAAATAATTATCCTTTGATTTATGGTTTATAAATCTAAATATTTATCAAATTTCTTAAAATGGGATGTGTCTGCATATAATTTTAAGAGTCCAAAGAGTCACGTGACTTTTGTTGTGCTGAAATTGTTTTATAAAAACTAAGTGATTAGTAGTGAATGAGTATAATCATTCTGCAGTCATAAACATACAACTACACATACACACAAGTATATACACACATACATAATTTTTAGGATATAGCCTGTTAATACTTTTCACCAGAATATGGCATTTTTATTGCCTTTCCTCCTTTTCCGACTTTCCTCTCATTCTACTCTGCAGCTCCCTGGGGCTGACATAGCCCTAGGCTAAGCAGCCCTGTGCACAGGGCTCTAACTGCTCATATATTGCCCTGCAAGTATTAATACAGATCCACATGGCCAGCTGTACTAAAAGCTAATGAAAAGAAAAGTCAGGGTCTGTTACTGTGAGGCCTTAGCCGTTCACTAATTGAAAGAAACTTCTTTGAGGTCTTTTTAAAGATAGATGGCTGTGGAATGGTGTGAGGTGCTGAAATAAGACTGGCCTTGGAGATAAGGACATAGGGCATAGTTTCAGATCTGCCCCGGATTAGTTGTACAGCTTTAGAGAAATAATTCTGCAAGCCTAGGTGGAGACATGAGGGCATGCTAGGCAGTGCCTTCAAATCAATCCTCTGGAAATCTCTTTTCTCATTTATTTAGAGCAGCAACTGAGCTCTGTTCAGGGGTAACTGAGGCGAAGGAGCATCACTGATTAGACTGTTCAACTCGCAGACCTGCCAGTCTTTTCTGCAATAAAGGGACTAGTTTCCATAGTGGAAACTTTAGAGGTCCCATGTAGTTATTAATATTAATACCACTTGGTGGTTTTAAACTTTTCCTTCCCCTACACCTAAACACTCCAGATAATTTATTGCCAAAATATTTCTTCTGCACCCCTACTACATCCCAGAGAGAAATTTTCATAGAATCTCTTCCATCTCTTCAGATCTTCATTGATATTTTAGCACTCATATAATGTCTTAGTATCTGTTACGGATTAGTGCTTCCGGACAACTGATTGGTTAGCTAGAATTTGCTCAGTTCTTCCAATTAAGGCCAGTTTTCTTATCTTCCAAATAGTATGGTTGGATGAGATCATTAGTTACCAAACCTGAGAATCAGAATCATCTAGATTCTCTGCTAGCACCCTAGACCAACCTAATCAGAAGATTGTGGAAGTGAGGACTCAATATATATGTTTTTAGAAAGCTTTCTTGGATGACACTGATGCAGTGGGTCCAGAGGCTGAGGCATATGCCATGACCAAGTGATCAAGTGATTCGTGATGGCTTTCTGACTCTTAAGACTGAGACCCAGTCTTTAGAGTCAGAATAGATGTTGATTAAATACATCACTATGCTCCAAAGGAGATTTTATTTCTCAACAGATACATCATCATTGCTTTAAAGAATTTCATAACAGTCATTATTACCCTTCTTTTACACAGGATTCATAAAGCCAGAGAGGGTAAGGGCCTTGTGAAAGGTCATTAGCATTGGAAGAAGATATAGAGCCCCCGATTTCTAGGGCAATGATCTTTAAATTATAGCAATTCTTATCAGTGAAATGATACTGAAGAAGGGGGCTTTAAATGTCAGTATCAACTCATTAATGCTTTCCCCTTCCCTCAATTCTAGGCCAAGGGAAAGAAATGACTTCTTCTGGGTATGTGTGGTTTTCCTCTTTAAATGAGCCCATTAAAATTGTCCTCTCCTCTTCCTGCCTAACTAGTCCCTCTCTTGCTTCTCAGTTGATGAAATAACGTGCACTACTTAAGATTCATATTTTCTTTCTAACTATGCCTTGAAGGAGCGGGATTAACTTTCTCAGCTTCTTTCCCAGCAGTAAACTCTAATTGGCTGACAGCTTGCTCAGACAAACACACAGCCCCTGAGGGCTTTTCTAGTAAAAGAAAAGAAAACATGGTCACAGATCCACCCTTTCTGGATACATTTCTCCTATAAACTATAAAAATAGGACTGCATCAAAAAGGCTGAAACAAAGATGTTAGATACTGACCAATAAAATCTGAAAATGACCCAATATCATTTCTTCTTCTTGGAATCTTCTTTCTATTGTCCCATATAAAAAACATTTCAAACTTGCAAATTTCAATCATGCATGACCATATATACCATGCCCTGATGATTCACCCTAGCCAGAAAACTATCTCAAAACTGACCTCTCATATACTGCCTTTGGGTTTGTCTTTACCTGTGCTAGTGTCTGCTGGAGACATTGCTGATTTCCTTCTCAACTTCGGCTATATTCCTCTTATATGTATAGCAGCAATGGGTTTTGACAAGAATTGACCCTACGCACCAATGCAGCCTCTGTGCATGGACTCTGATTCAGGTAACAGGCCTGAACAACCGGGGCATGACTTCCCTGGACTAGGGAGTAACATAGGGGTGGTTCAATCAGTCTAAAACCCAAAACTTTCTCCAGGAATTTGGCACTGGGACATGCTTTCTTTCTGGATAATGTGAGTTTCAGAAGCCTAAACTGCTGTGGCCATTTTGCTATCATAAATAAAGCCATCCTGACCTGGCATGGTGGCTCATGCCTGTAATCCTAGCACTCTGGGATGCTGCGGCAGGAGGTTTGCTTGAGCTCAGGAATTTGAGACCAGCCTGAGCAAGAATGAGACCCCATCTCTATCAAAAATAGAAAAATTAGCCAGGTATGGTGGCACACGCCTGCAGTCCCAGCTACCTGGGAGGCTCAGACAGAAGTATCGCTTGAACCCAGGAGTTGGAGGTTGCTGTGAGCTATGATGACACCACTGCACTCTAGCCAGGTCGACAGAGTGAGACTCTGTCTCAAAAAACAAACTGAAACCAAAAACAAATAAACAAATAAAGCCATCCTGCAGATGAAGCTGGCACAATGCAGTGGGCAGAAACAAAAGAATCACATAAAATTATGCCAGAGCTATTTCTAACTAGTTTCTACAGTGATAAAATGTATCAAAAATATCATTCAGATCTGGGATTTGTTATTTCTATTCTCCATTAAGTCAAGTCTCAAAAAGGATTTTAATAAGATTACTAAGAAGATAGATAAAGAGGATGTCACAGATTTCAGAAAAGCTTTTGGCAAAGCCTCTCATGAAACTTATAAATCCTGTGGAAAAATATAGTTTGGGTGAATGATCAATCAAATTCCAAGGTCTCCAGTGCCGTGTCACAAGGCTGAGGATATTCAACATTTATGGAGCTGACTGGAGTCAAAATATAGAAAACATGCTTAGCAAATTTGTAGATTTGGTGGAATAGGTGTTACGTCTATTGAATAAATCATAATTTAAAATTATCTCTATAGTCTAGAATGGATAAAGAAGATTAATTGAAACACATATATATTTAAAGTTTTGCACTTTAATAGTGTTAAAATAAGGGTGGATGGGCATAGAAAAACAATAATTCAGTGAAGAATTCCTGGGGATTTATTTGACTACTAACTTCAAAGAAACCCGTAGTGTGACATGGCTATTTTTAAAGCTAAGACAGTTTTAAAGCTGTGATTAACAGTAGTATAATGTCCACCCCAAGACAATAAAGATTAATTTTGCTTTTCTTGTGCTTATATAATTGTTGCAGTTGTATGTTCAATTTTGTCATTTTATCAGTTCATAGGTCACACTTAAGACAGAGTTAAGTGTGGGGTTTCATGCTTTTCTATTGGAGTTGCCAGAATTGTGTAGAGTTGTATAAAAACTACTTAAGAGAACTGGGGCTTTTTAGTCTGGAAAAGTAAAAAATCAATGGAGGCCAAAACAGCAATCTTCACACATTTATTCATTAATTCACTAAACAAACATGTATTCAACACTTACTAAATGACTAAAAATGTGAGAGGTACTGGAGGTACAAAGGTGGACAGGATCTGAAGACACAGTTTAGTGAAGGACAAAGACACAAAAGTAAGAAATTACAATATGGGGAGATGCACATACTACTGTAAAAACACAAGTAATGGAGCCACTAAGCTAAGCTTGATAGGGGCATTGGGCTCTAATTTGAGTCTAGGAGGAAGAGAAGGAGGTTTCCTAGGCAGAGAGGAACATATTCTGCAAAGGGAAGTAGCAAGTATCATATAAAGCAAAGAGATATGAGCCCTAAGTATCCCTCTACAATTGAGAAGAAGAAAGAGGGAGCTTGAAAGGGAAATAGAAATCACATTATTTAGCGGAGATCATTTGGTTGGGATGTAAGGAATGGATTAGAATCCTGAGGGGACTCAATAAGGGAGCTTACATGGTTAAGAATAACCAATTGAACTTTGAAGATAAGGAAAACGAGGAGGAGCTAACTTCATTAATAGAAAGAATATGCTATTTTGGAAAGGATAGCTATATTAACAGGACAAAAAGAAACTCCAGAAACATATTCCAGCATATATAAAAGTTGGTATATGGAAAAAGGAAAATTTCAAGTGTGTATTAAATAAAGCAGTAATTCAATAAATGAACAAAAGTTTCTGAGATAATTGGTTAAACGTTTGGGAAAAATTAAATTAGAACTTGATGTTACATGTCCAAATACATTCCAAATGATGCAACAATTTAAACATAAAAGCATGAAATCTTTAAACAGCTAAAATATACATAAATAATTACGTCAGAGTGAGGAAGTTTTCTCTGAGTGTAAGTTCAAAAGAGTGGAGAAAGAAACAGTTGATATATTTGGCTCATTGAAAAGAAGGAGGAGAAAGAGAACAGGAGGAGTAGAAGAGGAGGAAGAGGGAAATAAAAGAATATCAGTTAGAGATATCTGCCCTGGTTTCAATGCCACTGCATTCATTTGCACTCAAATCTTATTTTCCTGTAATTCTCACTTCAGCAAATTGCATTCTTATCTACCGAGCTGCACAAATCAAACCCACAGAAGTCATGCCTGACTCTTCCCTTTTCCCTGTGTTAGCACGTACAATCTGTCATCAAGTATTGTCCGTTTTACCAATGAAAATAGATTTTAAATCTATCTACTTCTCTCTATTTCTCCTGCCATCACCCTAATCCAAAAGACCATTTCTCCATTCCTGTCGTTGCTTGCTAAATGTTTCCTGCTACTACATTTGGTGTTGTAAGATCCATTCTCCAATAGCAACCAGGGTGCTTAAAATGCTGCTGTGATGTCCACCATTCACTTGCTTAACATTTATTGAGAACTTACTATGTGCCGGGATTATACTGGAAATTGAGGCTAAAGCAGTAAACAAAACAATTAAAAAATATGCCGTCATGGAATTGACACTCTAGTAGAAGCAAAGTGCAAGGGGAGACAATAAAAATTTAGCCAAGTAGTATTTTAGACTATATTAACTATTAAAAATATAAAATAGGAAAAACAAAAAAGGGACATAGAGACTGCCTGGGAAGTCATCTTCTGCAGTTTTGTGCTTGGTGCACTGCATAGCAACTTGGCAGATGGGATAAGAGTAATTGAAATCTCAGGGAGGTAATTTTTCTAATTCTTTTGCTTAGATGGGGATCCTTTTTCAAATATATCTGGCCATAGTGAGTATCTTTTTCTAATATACCCAAATGCATAGTTTATGGGCCATACAAATGGTTTGGTTTTAAGAAACTGGCTGATATGTTAAGAACAGAGTGCGAGGTTAGACACAGGGATATAATTTATGAGACTATTATAAAATTCCAGGTGAAAGGTTATAGCGGCTTGAACAGGACTATCGTGGTAGAACCTGTGAGAAGCAGTCAGATTCTGGATATATTGTGAAGACAGAGGAAACAATTTGCTGTTGGATTGTATATGGGAACTTCCAAATCTACCCTCTTTCCTGTTGCCAGCAGAGCCATACTCAATTCTAGCCTTCCAACCTCTTGGACATCATCTTTAGCCACTCTCCCTGATGCTCAGAAAACTTCAAATGCATTGCCCTTCTTTCCTACCCTTAAAGCATCCAAGCACATTTTCTATCCAGGGTCTTGGCATTTGCCGTTCTCTACCATGGACCTTCTTCCCCAGGATATGTATATGGTTTACTCATTCTCATTAGTCAAGGAGCTCAAATGTCACCTGCACAGGGATACCAGCCCTGATCATCCTACATAAAATATTCCTTGCAGGCATCATTATACTTTCTCTGTATATAATTTATTGCTGTCACTAATAAGTACTTATTTATTTGTGTTGTCAGTCACACTAGAGTGTAAGAGTCATGCAATTAGGAACATTATTTTGACCTAAAATAGTGCCCGAGCAACAGTAGCTATTCTGGGGAAAAAAAAAAAAAAACAAAACGTTTTTTCTTGAATTGGATTATCACACAGCATCCATTTACCTTAGAACTTTCATTGTTATTCATATTTTTGACTACTGACCCCAAATCAGAAGTCTCCCCCTTTTGAAAGAAATTTAATGCTAGTGAAGTGGACTTACATTGCACAGTTATGAAGAGGGTAAAAGTGTCTTAGCTTCCTCTACCCCCTTCCCTCTGAAGGTGCCTAGGGTCTATTAGGGTGGACAATGGTATGTATTCATTTTCAATTCCAAATGCTGCATTTTTTTTACTATCTTGTAAATTACTTTATGTTGATAGTGCCCAGTTAAGTCAGAGATTATAAAAAATTGGGAAGATGAAGATAAAGCAAGCTTTTATTAATCAGAGGCAATCATTCAGAATGAAGTATGTTAGTTCTAAGTCGATAATATAATATTTTGTTATCACATACTGAACATCAATTATGTACATGAAGTGTACATAATTGTCTATTTATAAGCCCTGCCTAGGGGTAGTTTAATTCTATTGCCAAGCTGCTAGAAATTCAATTGATGCAGTGCAAATTAATGGTCAATGCTAATAATACAAAGTTTATGAGATTTAGATCCAAAACAGAGGCTGTTGCAAATAACATTTCAATTATTAGTTCTCCTGGTGGTCTTTAATAAAAGAGATAAAATAGTTATCATTCTAAAGCCCTGGTTAGGTTCAAATTTTCTTAATGTGCCTATATTAAAGAAGTTGCAGAGATTTAGAGTGTATTTCTCTATGTAAATATCTCAGTTATTTCAAATTCTTTTGTGTGCTAATTGATATGTAGGAAAGCAATTTAAAATAATAAGCCATTCTTCAAATAACCACAGTAAAACAGATAGTTTGGGCTTATTACTTTCTACTCTGCTCCCAAAACAACAAAGCCACATTGAAATTACCAGAATACTTACCTTGGAAAACAACTCCTGAGCCGGCAGTCACTAGAAATAAGGGGTCAAACTGTTTTTTGCAAACTCAGAAAAAAAAAAAAGCCACTCAAAATATACAGTCAAAGTCAACTTTGAAAGATTCCATTTGAATTTGTACAAATATTTAGCAAAGTCTGTATCAGTGAGCAAGGACGTAAGAATACATATTCCAACTCTGTAACGTGAGAAAGATGGGAAACACGGGAAATGGTGACAGAGAGAAATGTATTTATCCTGCAATCCACTAAATATGATCTCACTTCCCAGGTATTCCTATCCCACTATCCCAATGTCTAACCCATATCTTACTACAAATGTCTTCTACCTTCTCTCTGCTAGTCTTACCTTCTTAAAATTCACTCTTCTTACTTAAGCCAAAAGAGTCTAGTATGTCAAATCATATGAAATTGCCATCTAGACACCATATTTTGTAAGGAACTTGCCTTAAAACCAAGGTTTGACCATCCTGAGTTTTCTTCTATATTAGCATTTACCACGTTCTATGGAAGTATTCACATATCCATCTCTCTGACAGGACTCAAGTGCAGGAACTGCCTCAAGGGCAGGAACTATCCTATTCATGTTGTATTCCCAATGTCTAGCAGAATGCCTGGCATTAGGGTAAATATTCAAAAATATCAGTTGTGCTGAACTGATACAAGAGAAGTTTTAATTTTTTTAACTTATTATTTTTGTTTTGCTTTTCAGTAATTTTCCACCAATGAAAATAAACAGGGAGCTTGGAATTAAAATGCCCTCCAAATCCATATATCCTTCTACAAGCATGTTTTAATATATAGTCTATTTTACATGGGGTGGTCCAGATCTGCAAACTATTAAAATATACGTATATTTAATATTATTAAAGTATTTTGAGTTACAAACTTGTAAGTTTTAGTTAAAACTAAAACTCTCAAAATCATCACTGCTTGTTCTAGCTCATTTCCAAGGTGGCTTCAGCGTAGGATGTTTGTTTTGTCTCATTTTCATCTTTAACATTACACAAAGAGAATAGGGACGTTTTTTAAAGTTTATGACAATAGAAGATACCTACTACAAAAGATCTTTTATTCTTGGAATTTTATTGTATTATTACAAAATTTAAAAACAGATAAATGTCTTAAAAGATATACTTAAGTGTTTACCGACACTATGATAATTGTGTGATTAAAACTGGAGCAGGAAGGACATGTCTTGAAAACAAGGAACCTCTTAATTATTTTTCATAGGCTGCCACCAACCTCTAGTCTAGGTGACTTCTCTTCTGCTGCATACCTTCAGTCCCCTATTGACAGTGGTATAATATCAGTGCTACTTTTCATGGAGAACTGGACGGTTTTTGTGAGTCTCTAGAGCCAACTATTGACTTGTAAGTCTCCATAAAGCTCTACCAAGCATCAGCTACTCTTGAACAAAAACCATTGTGCAGCCAGTGTCCCTGGAGAATAACTGCATAAACAAACCTCTCTTGGAGATCAGCATGCCATTGAAATACAATTTGCACCTGGTGGCAAAAGTTGCAAAAAGTCAATACTTGATGAGGGAGAACTTTTTAAAATCCTTGAAACAGCAGAGTGGCTCAAGGCTATTTGTTGTATTTGCAATAAAAGTGTAATCCAGTGTAATATGCAGGTAGTTACCAGCTACAGAAAGCCAGCTGTGATACTATTGAACAACATCCCTCTCTCCCACCAAATGAGCTGTTAAGAGAACAAATAGAACTGGTAAAGGACTAACAAGAAATTTGGGAGGAAAAAAAAAAAAAACTTCAGAAAAGGTTACACATCAGAGTTATTCTAGAAGCTGTAACAATTACAGAAATCTTGGTGATTCTACAATGTACTTTTCAGATACTTAATGCTAGGTTTGGGGGATGCCCAAAGAGGAAAAGCTGCTTGTGTGCTGAAAGAAACTTTGGCGGGGAAACATTAAACTATACAAAATTTATTTATTTTAAAAAAAATTGGAAGCAAGCATGTTTGTTAGAAATACTACATTTTGTGTTTTTATAAACCTTATGTTACTACCATCTGTAACACACTTTTCTGGAATCTAGCTGGTTTAATTTGGAGTTGATGTTAGTTCGCTACATGAATTTTCACACAAAACACTCCCTTATCTGTAGTTATGGTTTCTGGCTAATATTTCATTATTCCATGCAAAATGATAGAGAAGATATATGGTACCTTAAAATCTCCATTACTTTCAGAGATAGGGTTTATTCAATGAGGAAGATTAGAAATGATTAAATATCTGAAAGAATAAAGAAAGCCTAAGGTCTTAAATTCACATGTTGAATATTTTTTTAATTTTGCTAAGAGATAATGGTTCAAATGAAAAATTTTAAAGATGTTCTAGTTCCTCTAGGATTTATAGTTTTTATTTCTAAATGAAATCTCACAGCATGAAGACATTTTCATTTATCACTGAGAAATACACAACAGAGCCCCCTTTTTCTTTCAAGGGAAAGAGTGAATGCAGCCCCCCACTACCACGAATTATGCAGTTGGGTTTCCCACATTTGGGGAAATTGCAGGGGTCAGCACATCGGGAGTGCAATGATAAGCCTCTCCCTGGGAAAACCACCTAAGTAATCACAGTATCTCCCCTGGTAGGTAAGTACAGCAGAGCCCTTTAATCACTTAAATTTGAAGTTGTTTTTATCTGAGCTAATTGATTGCTGGTTAATTTTTTCTTTAAATTTGGCTGGTTCTTTTGAATTGTGTGATATTTATTAAAAGAAAAATTAGATATAGAAGTTCTGTAATTGGAAAACTCTTTGACACTGGAAACAATCAATGAAGGCTCAAGATGTGGAACTTTGATAATTTGGATATGGTTTCTCTAGCAAAGGCAGAACAGTAGGGAAATAGAGTTGGTTTGGTTGGGCAGATAATAAGCTCAATGAGGACATGTTGCATTTGAGATTTGAGTGGGATTTTCAAGTGTAAATATCTTGAAGGCATTTGAAATATGAACCTAGAAATGAATACAGAAAGCAGAAATGGCGATTGGAGTTCTATATATTAGCGTAGACATAGAAGTCAGAACCTTAGGAGAAAAAAGAGCTCTCCCTATTGGATAGAAATTTATTTAAAAAGAAAAAAAAACTAAGATAAATAGGGCTGAGTCTTAGAGAATGTGCACAATTAAGATATATATAGAGGACAAAAATATAAGAAATGTTAGAGAGAGAAGAACTGGTGGCTGCTTTGAAAACCATTCAGAAAAATGTTTCAAAAATGGCCATTGTCAGTGTTCAAAGGAGAAATCATTGGAAGGAAGAGAGAAAAAAATTAGAATAAATTAGAGATTGTTTATTATCCTCAAGAACCTTTGTAATGTAGCAGGTATTTTCCCTTCTTTCAAATACAAATGGCTTCGTAGATGTCATGGATTTGTTAAGAACAGATATCTTCTGTAGAAGACATGCAGACAGGCATGTCACTTGTCATGACTTTTGTCTTGCCTTGTTAAAGGGAGTGTATTTTTTGACATTTATTGGTAAATCATTTGTAATATGTCTTCTGTATTGAATTGTTTAACAGACAAGCATAACTACCTGGTTCAAATGTTATTTAAAACTAAGGTACAACTTTTTTAGCATTTTTTTATTTAAACAAATGAAAGTAAGTGATAAAATTGGTGTCACTAGGATATAGACATGACTTTATGAGATGAATTTGGTCTTTCAAAGGAGTAATTTAATCTGAGATTTTACTTGAAAAAGTAGTGAACAGATTGTTGAGTTTATATTAAAAAAATGCAAGAAATCATGGTTCAGATAATATAGCTAAACTTAAAATGAGACCAAGTAATGACATTTTATAGAAGATATATATTTTCTTCTAAAAATTTCCATTTTCTGTCAGCTTCTTTTCATGTCATATTGGCTTTTGTATCATTGTTCATTATTTCTAACTTGTGAAAAGTATGTGGTGTTAACTTTTTTCTACTATAATTTTAAAAAGAACTAAGACATCTTAACATTAGTTCTGGTTTCTTTTTATTTATTTATTTATTTATTATAGCTTATTATGGGGGTACAACCGTACTGGTTAAATATATTGTCCATGCTCCTCCCAACCCCCCAAGTCTGAGCTTCAAGAGTGTCCATTCCCCAGACAGTGCGCATCGCACTCATCATGTAGGTATACACCCATCCCCTCCCCCCACCTCTGTCCAAAGACTGATATAACAGAAGTGATTTTTTTCACAAATCCCTTCCATACATTTTTTCCCAAAGAAAACGTAAGTTTTCCATATTTAAATTATGATATAATTTATTTATATTTTAAATAAAATATAAATAAATTATATATAATTTATATATATAGCTTTATAATATAGCTTAGTATGTATGTTTTATTCTGCATTTTAATTATTAAATACTCTGAGCTTTAATATTATGCAAAAGTCTCAGTAATTTTCAAAGAACTACTAAGAAATTGTGTATCCATGTTAATTGATGCATACTTTAATTATTCCACTTGACTATCTGTTCTTTAAATGCTGTGTCTTTCATTTATATATGCTCAAAAGCATACTCAGTGTCTGGTTGGTATACAGTAGGTGCTCAATTAATGTTTGTGGAGCAAACCAATGGATTACTATTTCTTTATATTTGTGAAATATATATCTCACACATACACATATATAGGAGATTATATACATGCACATAATATATCTTGTGAATACTCCTATGGATATAGCCCCATGCTATAGGAGGATTTGAGTAAATACTGAATTTAATTAAATGATCTAATTTAAAAGTTTCATATAAAGCCACTCCACATTTCCTTCTTACCTCTCCAGTAGAACCTCCATTCCTACTCCACAACACAATATACTTTTCCTAGTTTAATTCCTAACCTTTATTTTGTTTATTCAGATATTTCATTTAGTTTGTTTAATTCACCACATCTGCAGCAATTTGTAAATACTGACTACAGTCTTTATTGAACTCTGAAAATAAGCCAGTACCTCAGTATAGAGAGGCAACAGAGAGGGTTAGCCAGGGAATCAGAAACTTGGGCTATGATCTCTGATCTTCCAGGAAGGTGTTTCACCTCCTTTGTCCTCAGTTACCCCAACTACCCACTGAGAGTGTATGAGCTCTTTTCAATTCCCTTATCATATCAAGATTTAAGAAATAATTATAACAAAACAGTGAATTCTCAGTAGAAACTTTGCCCATATGCTTAATAAAATCTGAATTTAACTATATTCTATATTTTATAGGTCCAGTCTTTTATTCTATTTTTATTCATTAAGTGGAAAAGTTTTGAACACAATTTCTTCTGAAACATCCTTGATAATTTAGCCAGAATGTATTTGATAAATGACTTATGTTTCTAATATTAATTATGGCCAGAGGCAATGTTATGGGTGATTCTTTCAGATTTGAAAACAAATCAAATAATATGTAAGTTCCAAACAGGTTTATCTTTTCAAAAAGAATGAATGACTTTTTCATGTTCTATTTTTTGCTTGTATTGGAATGCATAGATTTATATTTGGTCTTCTCTTTCTAAATAGTGGTCTCATAATACAAATTAGCATCATGTTCCGAAAGAATTACAAGTCTCATATAGCTGTCAGGCACTTTCAATTTTCTTAATATGTTTCCACACTTATTAAATCATTTCATTTTCTCAAAAAGTCATGAGAAGTAAATAGAGCAAGTATTATTTTTTTTGTTTATAAAATTGGGAGAAGGGGGCATACTGCATGTGAATAATTGCTCTGAGCAAAGCAGGGAGAGGAACGTACCTTGACCTGCAGACCTCCAGTCCTGGGCCTCAGTACTAATTCCAGCAGAAATCAGTCTGGTTCTAGAGTCTGGGTACAGATGGAATAGACAGAGAGAACATAAGTAGGAGTTGAAGAACATGAGACACTTTTGGAAATTTCCATTAATAAGATAGGTCCAACTGTCAGCAAGGAAGCACCAGAGGTTATTGTGCCATGGACGTTAATATATGAGGTCCTTATTTGTACACATACAAGAAAAGCCTAGGAATATTATTGGTGACAACACTGGTGGACCAGATATTTGACAAATCTTGCTGTCTTCAAATAGTTGTCTCACCATAAGAGAAGTTCTCTCTCTTTTGCATAGCTAAAGGTACATTATTATGCACTTTCAAATGTTAAGTATTCTTATCTCATATACACACACACACACAATAAAAATACACAAAATAACATAAGGACATTTTTGGAGGTGATGGATATGTTTACCATGTGGTGATAGAATCATGGGTCCAATCTTATCAAAATGTATACATTAAATATGTGCAATTTTTTGTATTTCAATTATACTTTAATAAAGCTTAAAAAGAATATGATTATCACAGAATTTTTCAGAAGAAAATATCAAACAAGTTTATCCTTAGTACTCTCTTGCTTT
>CM052444.1:50554455-50599638 GCA_028533085.1 Varecia variegata | reverse complement strand
TCGAGCACTTACTATTAGTCAGACACTGTTCTAGATAACAAAATTACAATGATGAGCTGACAAACACTGAGGCACTGTTTAATGGGGAAGACAAACATTAAACAAAATAATCCCACAAATAATTTATAAAAGAAATGTGAATAATGATTTGAAAAAGAGGCGGCTATAAAGAGACCGCAGGGACACAAACTTGCAGAGTGTGGAGAGGAGGTTGCCTGATAAGATACAGAATGCCTAGTCGAATTTGAATTTCAAATAAATAATTTTTAGTATAAATATGTCCAAAATATTGCATGGTATATACTTTTTCTGAAAAATATAAATATGTATCATATATAAATATACATTTACATTTATAAATAAAAATATACTTTTAGCTTTTTCTTCCTAAATTTGCCAGCGCCAGGTAAGGAGTGCAGATCTTAGTCTTATGCAGGTATATGGGAGTCTGGAAAGGCCTCCCTGAGGAAGAAACATTTATAACCAACCCTAAGGGATGAATAGCAATTGGAACACAAAGAGGAGAGGAAGAAGAATATTTGAAATATATGAAGTATAGGATTGGACAACTCTGAAAGCACAGAAGCATTTGTGGCCCTCCGGGGCAGAGAAAAGGCCAGGCGTGGAAGCTTGGTGGGCTAGAGGGGCAAGCCAGTGGAGAGTGGGGTGGCAAAAGACCACGTGGTGCCATCATCCATGGCTTTTCGTAACGTAGGCTGACACACCGACTTCTCTAATCTTCAGTTCCCACAGACGTGTGCTAAGATAATAATAAGGACCTCCGAGGGATGTTCGGAGAATTAACATGAGGAATGCCATGTGTTAGAGCGGGGGCAGAGCTGACCCTGAATAAACATTTGGTGACTCTTTTCCACAATGTTCATTGTTTCGTGTGAGATGTTTTCTACTAGCTTTCATGTTTCCCTAGCTTAAGCGTCGATTGTTAAAGATATCTGCTCTTCTATACTTCAGTTGCCTGGTGTATTACTGTATTAAATCTGAACTTAGGAACAATTTTTGCCAGTGGGACATCTACCTATCTTGGAAGTGATTATTATTTCTGGGTTCTCCACTTTCTCCCACGAATATATCTCATTCACCAATACCAGCCCCAAATGTTTCCCCTATTTTTCTATCGTATGGAGAATTTTAAATGCATTCTTTTTCAGGGGTTATTTTGCAGACCACCTTGAAATGCTTTCTAGGGTTTTAAGCTAGAATGGTATAATATTGGGGGAAAAGTATCGCCTTTTCTAATATCCTGGCCTCCTCCCCTCAACTGCTCGCCACCCCAGAGACAACTTCTGTCTAGAGCTCCGACATGCTGATTTTGAGTAAGTAAGTGGGCCTGGGAGTGGCAGCACTGGGCCAGAACTCTCAGTGATGAATGTCAGCACAGCGGCCGCAGTCTTTCTGCCAGACAGGAGGCTAACAGGCAAACGGCAGGGAGTTCACAAGCTTGGAGGGCCTTGTTAGACAGAATTCAAAATTTTGGTGAACATCTCTCTGCCATTCCACAGAACAGCTGCAGCTTTGACAGTGGGGGTCTTCACACTGATTTTTCAAAATGCTCCCCCTCCAGAATGTAATGTCATATTATACTGTTAAATGCCCTGAATCACAGGATATCGTCATCCATCATACTCCACCCTCACCATTTGTTGCAAAGTTGCTAATTTGGCTGGAGACTATTTCACTTATTAAAATGAGTTTTCTCTCATTTTCTCTTTTTCTGAAAATTTGTCAACTTTCTGTTTATAGAACTTTCCTGTGTGACTCAAACACAGAAGCCTTGCTCTATACCAATTTAGGTATTCGCCACTTTAGTTCATACCAAGGTATGGTATGAATTTAGGTATTCACCAGTTTAATTTCATACCAAGAAGTAAGTGATTTCTTAGAGAAAAAAGATTCTAAAAATTTAGGCTGGACGAGAGTGATCTGCTTATAAAAATATGTCACCCATTGGATGTGGATAAAATTTGCTCATTTAACAATGGAGTTTTGAGGATCTACCTGGTGTCTGTCCTGGGCACTGGAGCTAAAACAATGAACAAGACAATGTCTTTGCCCTTATATAGCGTGCATTCTACTAAAGACAAACCATAGGTCTGCAAATAAATAAGACATATAATATAATTCCAGGAAGTAATAAATGATATGAATTAAAATAAAAGCAAGATAATACGTTATGGTTCAAATGCATCCTGCAAAATTCACATGTTAGAAACTTGATCTCTAATGTGACAGTGTTGGGAAGTAGGGCCTAATGGGAGGCGTTTAGGTCATGAGGGCAGAGCCATCATGAATAGATTAATGCTGCTGCAAACCAGCTCATGAGAGAGGCTTCGCATTCTTGCCACCTGGCATTTCCACTTTCCATCGGAATGACCCTGCAAGGATGTCCTTGCCACATGTCAGTGCCTTGATCTTGAACTTCCCAGCCTCCAGAACTGTGAGAAAATAAATTTCTATTTGTTATAAATTATTCAGTCTCAAGTATTCTGTTATAGCAGCATAAAACAAACGGAGACAATGAGGAAGCCCTGTTGGGGGCAGTGGAGGGGCAGCTATTCCTGATGGGGTGGTCGGGGAGGAGGTCCACAGAGGCAATGTTAGAACTGAGACCTGAAGGCATGGATGTGCCAGTGGCACATACAGACTTGAGAAGTGTGAAATATTAACATGAGGAACGCATGCATAAGAGTGGGTGCAGAGCTGACGCTAAATAAACATTTGTTGACTAGTTCTCATCATGCTCATGCTAGCTATATAAGGGTGAAGAGTATTCTAGGCATAAGGACAGCAAATATAAGCAGTGGTGCAAGTTGGGTTCTCCAGGAAACAGACTCTGAGAAAGAAATTAGGGTACAAAAGTTTTATTAGTTAGTATCTTAAGACCAGTGGCTGTAGGAGAGAAGAGAAGGAAGCAGATTTGAGCAGAGGAGAAGTCAAGCTGCAGTGAAGCCTCAGTGGGAGCCTCAGCTAACCTGGTAGAGAGAGCTCTAAAGGTGCAGTGACCCTTAAGAGCAGTTGTGCAATAGGGCAAGAGGTCCAGGCTTTTATATCCTCGTGTAGATCAGTCATTTGATGAGGGCTGCCCAAAAATGGGATGTGACCCTGTTGGGCAAGGCAGCTCTCTTCAGCCTAGGCAATTGATTAAGAGCTAGGTGCTGGGAAGTCATTCTCCATGGACCTCTCCCCTTTCTGTATGAGCAGAGGCACTTTATTCCTGTAACAAGTCCTTCAGGACGTGAGCAGTGCAACAGAGAGTCCACCAGAGGGGTAAAGAACTAAATATCATTTGGAAACTCCTAGATTCCTTTTGATCACACATTCAAATTCTATTCTTATGTCAGTTATTAATAAAACTTTTGTTTCTTTCTTTGGTATAATAATAGGAAGATCTTGAGCCATTAAACATGAACTATTATGTAAGTGCAGTATTAATTCAATTAAACAAATATTTTTTGAAATGCTTGTACATATGCATTTGTCCTCAAAGAGCTTAAAAGCTACTGGTAGAAGCAAAGACAGAGCCAACACACTATAATCTATAATGCAAGATCAGGTGAAATAAGTAGTAAATAATAACACAGTATTTCAAAACACAAAGCATAGAAGATATTTAAAAATGAAAGGCAGCATAATTAAATAGAGGAAATGTTGAAATGCAGAGGACATTCTCTAAGTAGAATTTTGATGTATTGGAATGGGGAGGGCTTCTAAGTTGAATGGAACAGGTGAGCTGGCCTGAAGGCATGGAATGATTGATGGTCAATAGGCAGGATGGCTGGGAGAGAAAAGCTGTGCAGGATGTTGAGAGGTGGGATGTGAAAGATAATTCATACTGAGAAGGGTGCAGTCTTTTGATTCCCTACTAAAAAATTCAGACTTGATTTTTTTGGTTAGTATCTCAAAATGTGGCTCATGGCATACCTGCATTAGGACCATGTGGCACATTTGTTAAAAATTCAGACTCCCATACTCCAATCTATACTTTCTGAATCAGAGTTTCTGGGGTTAGTGCCCTGAGATCTGTAGTTTTTACAAGCTCCCCAATACAGTTAGAGAATCTGCTCTAGACAATGGAAAATCACAAAAAAACTCATTTCTCTGTCTCTATAACTCTACAGCATTTATGTGGGATTTTTTAAAAAAATACTTAGTCTTAAACTGAAACATTCCAGAAATCATTGCCTCAAAATATTATGTCTGTAGCAAAAAAATAGTGATTTAATATACTCATACTATATTTGTCCATTTCCATTCATGCAGAACATCCCAAGACCTTTCTCCTCTTGCCAAAAACTACTTACTTTTATAAGATGCTCAGAGATTGTTGTCAGTCCTGAAGTTGTTATTCTCTAGTCTTAGTGGGGCATTTTCATTTTTCCTGTCTTCCAGTCATAAGAATCATTTTACAGTAGAATAAAAGAAGTATCTTCGGGGTCCTTGGAGACTATGTTTTCTGAGTTGCAGTTGTAGCAGGGAGTTTATTTTTTTGTTTATGATTTGTAAATTTCCTCCCAAATCTCTGATAGGTTTCAGATCCCTTAGCAGCCAATCTAATCTTTTATTTTTCACTTACAAGTCAGACCAACAATTTAAAATTTTTTCCAAGGAACTCTTTTCCCTTGTTTCACTCATAAGCACTTGTTTTTTACCTGCTTCATTTTAGAAATCCCTTGTTAATATTTTCTTCTATTGTGGTCTTATTTTCCTTAGGAACTTGTGTCAGGGCTGTGCACGCTAATGGCAAAGTGATGTATTTTATAAAGCATATCAGTTTCCTCACCTTTCTCATTTATTAGCAGTAGAATTGTCACAGTAGCAATGTCAATAGTGTATAAATAACGATGCCTCTCTTTCCTCCTTTTTCCTTCCCCAAATCATATTTGCCTATTTTGACATCCATTTTCACATCTTGTTTCCCCAAATTTCCTCTGTGGTAGGAGAAGAAATTTTTACTCTCCTTTGGCAGAAAAGTCAAACATGGATATGGACGAGATTAAGGAAATTTCCCCAAAGTCATGCAATAAGGGGTTGAGTGAAAGGGAGAAGTCCCACTCCCTCTGGCTTTGAAGGTGTGGTCAAATCAAATTTAACAAGTGGACATTTACAGTCTTTCTCTGGCCTGCTCAAGGAGGTTCCATCTTTGCCAGATCCAAGATGCAAAATCCAGAGAAGGGAGATCAGAAGTGGAGAGTGAAAGACTATGAAGGTGGTGAGAGAATATGTGAGAGAAATTGGTTGGATTTTTAAAAGAAATTTAGCATAGAGAAGTAATGGATCTTCTATGCCTGTGAGAGATATGGGTGGAGGAAAATAGTACTATCTTTAAAATGTTGTGTACTATCTTTCTCCTTTGGATTATGTTAAAATGCCATTAAAATACTTTGGGGGAAAAAAGTGTTTAGTGGACTTGGATCTGTGTTGGATTGTAATTTCACTTTGAGACTGGGCCACACGGATCTCTGTATGCGCAATTGTTAAAAGTGAAGCCAACATGTCAATTCTAAGCAAACAGGCCTTGCATGCTGGGGAAAGAGAGAAGAGCGTCTGCACCAATGTCCCTAGAAGAGGGAGAAAATTGGTTCCTGGTGCATGAGGAATGAGTCTTCCCAGAGACAGCTGCTATAGTATTAATATAAACTCAGACTATAGTGCAAGAACTAGAACCACCCAGACAGGCTAGCTTAACTGCAGATAGGGAAGACGGGGCCAAAATGGCCAGAAGTATGAGGTGCAGTCATCAACAGGGTTAATAGTAGCAGTGTGGACTCTCTGCCTGAGATATGACACTTTCCTGGACATAGAGGAATAAAGGGTGTTATTCATATGTTGTTGGAGAGTTACCCACAAAGCATCAGCTCTGTTGCCATGATAGATGTTGCATACAAGCCCTCAGTTGTAGTGTCCCAAGCATTAACTATGATGTAACAATCTACAGTGCCAAATAAAACAAAGTTCTGTGATTCTCTGGCACCCTTCTGCTGGCCTTATTTCTCTGTTCCCCTGAGAGTCAAATTTCTAGAAAGCATTTTATCTTTTCTTTCCCTCACCACCTATAGCCAACCCCACTAGCAAGTGCTGGTGTTTTTGTTACCAGACTCCACATGAAATATGTTCACTTCTTTTTGTCTCCGCCATGGTTCCCTCTGACTTTGACTACTGCAGAGCCTCCGATTGTTTTCCTGGTGAACAATTTATGTCCACATATAGCATGATTACAAGGAGAAAAAGAGTAATGGTTGGAGAATGTGAGTGCCAGTTCCCTTGATAGTTATATTTTTCATTGTAAAAATCATGAAAATGTAATTCTAGTTTTATATGTCAGTCTTACAGGCTTGGTAATATGCAGCTGTCCTTGAGAGGTTTATCCATTCTGAGTGTACTGAGAAAAAAAGATTTGTAAGGCTGAAAGATTGAGGGTGTGACCCAGGACTCTGGGTGATGCCATGAAGACACTAACAATGGTGGACTCTGCTGGCAGCTGGTTGGTCTTACCCAGGGCAACACTGTCTCTTGGCTCTCTCTTTTAATTTTTATAGTTACTACTGTGTCTTCATCCTCTTATTTTGCTTCTTTGACCAGGTAATTTTGCATTATAGGTGTTCAAATCACTTGATGGCTTCCTTGTGCTTACTTCAAAGAGCTCCTGAAAACCATTTCTTTCTTTACAAAGATAATTGGTTGAATTTTAGTAATAATAAGACATTATTAGACAAGAGTCTGTGAAATATTTAACAGTTTTGCATTTGCCTATATCTGATTTAGTGGTGCTGACAATTGACTGAGTTCCAATGAAAACCACATCTTTATCTGAACTTAATATTCCTTAATATGGTGAAGGAACCAATCATTGGTAATGACTATTATTTCCATAAAGTCTCAAAGATTTTCAAATCAATATGGAGATGTTCATCAACCATCATCACAGTCTCATGATCCTTATGTTACTTTTAATGTTTTTTTCTTTCTTTATTTTTACTTTATTTGAATTTACCTTTCCTTTATCTGGCCTCTTCATATAGCATTTTAAGAATTTCTTAAAATCTCTCTGATTTTATTTATTTGTTACACTCTGAAAACATATTGGTATTTGTTGTACGCAATGATAAAATGCTGCCTCTCTTAAATTACACAACTATATTCTGTAGATTCTTAGCATTCTTTTTAAATGTTTTTTTTGTAGTATTATCTAGCAAATGAAAATTAAAAACTTGATTACTTGCCCCAGTTTAGTTTTAGCTATTTCATTTATTCTCAATGTATATGTTGCTAATTGTTTCTTTTCTGTGTTTCTTTAGAGTATGTGTTTATTCAGGAGTTCGGAAAGACTCTTAGTTAAACTAAATTGAATAAAACAGTGTAAAAGTAGTTAAACTTGTTCAATTTTATATATATATGTATATATTCATGTGTATCCTACATCATACGATATAAAATAGAATTCTAATAGAGCCATGGCACTAAGAAGACCTAGATTAAGGGTGAATTTTGGGCAAGCGCAATCATTAATTTTTGAATTTCTTTCCATTTGAATACTTTTAAAAAATTAATGAGCTCAATAATGCCAACCATCTAAATTGACTGTAAGGTTCATATTCCTTTGTCTATTTACATATGGAAATCTATGTATAAATGCTATTCTTCTACTGTCACCTCTTATATTATTGAAGTAATACTACAATAGTACTTTTGATTTATGCAGCACACTATCTGTAAGTAGTTAGAACTGTTTTATGTTATCTTATTAATTCTTTTAACATTGCTGTGAATTATGGAATGAAATGAGTGGCATTTATCATCATCCTCATGTTATAGTTAAAGAAGCCAATGAAAAAGGTGGCTTGGCTTTCCTCAAATAGAAAATTCAACTGGTTGGAAGACAGAAAGAGAGAATACTGGACTCCAAATTTTTTAATCTTCAACAAGTATTAATATGTGAACTACAGCTCTATGTGAAAGTCACTAGGGTTTTATGTAAGTGTGCATATATAATACAAATATATGTATTTTATATCATGTGTGAATGTGTGTATGTATATATTTCCATTCTATTCCAAAAATCATAAAAGCAATAATGTTCAGGAAGATTTTTCTCATTATTATGAACAATCAAGATTTTATATAAATATGTGTGCATGTGTGTGTGTATGTGTATCTCTCTCACTTAACATCTTTAAGTTTTTGAAAATTTTGCCACTCAATGAAAAGGCATTTTTTTTTGTTGGAACAACAACAACAAAAATTTACTCATTTAATGAGGAAAATGATGATTTATTACATCTTTGTACAAAATACCCAAACAATTTGTACAGATAGAAAATATATCAATTCAACAATAAAAACAACAACAAGCAATTTGGAAGTAAATTCATTCTGTACATATAACATAGTGAAGGTTAATTCTGCTTTTTCTTCTTTCTGCAATATTATCATCATTAATATTTCAACTTCGAGGTGCCCATAGTTATGCATTTCAAAATAAAATTGTAGCGCAGAGAAATATTTTCAGGTAAAACTAAAAATAAGATTATTCATGAGAAGGCTTTGAAACATTAAAATAACACACACACAATAATGAAATTAACCATAAAATACACTAGCAACATTATTTGAGTTCATGCAAAGATAATACATTACTCAAATTTATTTCCTTTTAATTAAAAATTTCTGTTTCAGGTAAATTGGTGAATGTGTCTTTGCCTGACCTCAGAATGTCAAATTATCACTTTTTATAACGTGTAGTCTGTGTGTATGTGTGCAAAAAGTCATAACCCCCAAAATTAGTAGTTTGAAAAGTGGTGTAACTTCTCAAGAGCCATTATATTGAAAAGTTATCACTTGTATGGTCACTTAGTGAGGTTAAGTCATACCTGGACTTACCAGTAAAGAATATTGTTCTACTGTCTGGGGAATGGACACGCTTGAGGCTCGGACTCGGGGGATTGGGAGGGACATGGGCAATATATCTAACCAGAACTTTTGTACCCCCATAATAAGCTGAAATAAAAAAAAATTAAAAAAAAAAGAATATTGTTCTAATGAACTCAGAAATCAAATTCTTTTTGATTTATTAAAATAGAATTCTAGGAGAAGGAAAAATAGCATTGTGTGGCATGAATTCTGGCTGCATTTTTTAGAAGAAGCGGGGAGGACTTAAGATGCAAAATGTCCAGTGTGTAAGTAGAAAGTAATTCTGCCAGAATGGTCCAGGTTGGAAAGGCTCACCATTTAACACAGTTTCATGATGAGTGTTCCCTTATGCTGCTAAGTTATTGAAAGTTATCATTTTAGGCTGAAAATAATCAGCTTTGACTGGCCCACAGTTTCCAGAGTTGGAAACTGATATTCTCAATAAATAGATATTTTCTCTAAATTTATGGAAGAGAATATGGTCCAGAGCACAAATCCAATCATTTTTTCAATGTAAGCAGTGACTCTCTATAAGAAAGGGCTTCCAGTTTTCTTTAGCAGGGAAGGTCAGGCAGTGATGCAAAGGATTTAATAGAAGTTATTCAATAATAATCTAAAGATCTTGTGCTGCTGACCCAGAGAAGCAGTCATGCAAACAAGTGTTTGGTACAAAGAAGGATGCAGATTAAACACCAAGTTTTAACTACGTTATTATATTCTGCTAGAAGGGTGTGCTCAAGTCTATGAAAAAGTCATTTACTCAACTGCCCAGAAACTTTTGGTTAGAGTAATTGTCAGTTATAACCAACTGCTAGAAAGCTTTTCATGGGCATAGCTATTCATATTAATTCACAGTACTCCCAGATTTTTTTTATTTCTGAGTTTCATCTACTGGATAATCATGGGCCTAAGCTAGATACATTAAATTTTCATTTTATTTAAATAGAAGTCAACAAACTTTCTCCCATGTTGCCATGCAGTTTGATTCATTTGAAGATATATAAAATTTTTCTCTTCCAAATATGTTATTGGCTTCCTTGTGCTTTATTTTTTTTAAAAATACAAAGTTTCTACTACATACTTCCCTCTAAAGTGCTTCTCAATTAATAGTAAGCTTATGTAGCACCACGTGTACTCACCATTGAATTGGTTTCACTGATCAACACCTAACAGCACATATAGGAATAACATTAATCGGGTGTCGGGCAGATGTCGGGGTGGGAGGGGGTGGGTGTATACATACATAATGAGTGCGATGCGCACTGTCTGGGGGATGGACACACTTGAAGCTCTGACTCGGGGCGGGGGGAGGGTGGCAAGGGCAATATACGTAACCTAAACTTTTGTACCCCCATAAAATGCTGAAATTAAAAAAAGTAAAAAAAAAGTAAGCTTATTTATTTAATTATATTGAGCTTTTATATTTAATTATGTTAAATTTGATAAATTTTGGCATTATAATAAATATTAATATTTACTATATTATTATTGTTCAAATAATAAGGAGATTAATTTCTTAACATATTGAGTAGCAGCTTTGAGCATGGTTTCAGAGTTAGGTTGACTGACCTAGCCTGCATCCACCTCCTAACTGGATAGATCTTGGGCATGTTCCTTAACCATCCCATGGTTCAGATTTCTCATCTATGAAAAGGCAATTATAATAATAACTACAGTCATGTGTTGCATAACATTTTGGTCAATGACAGACCCTATATGTGATGGTGATCCCATAAGATTATAATATTGTATTTTGACTCTACCTCTTCTATGTTTAAATACACAAATACTTGACATTGTGTTATGGTTGCCTACAGTATTCAATACAGTAACATGCTGTACAGCTGTGCAGCCTAGGAGCCATAGGCTATACCATAAAGCCTAGGTGCACACCATCTAGCTTTGTGTAAGCACACTCCATGATGTTCAAAAGACAAAATCGCCTAACAATGCATTTCTCAGAATGCATCCCTGTTAAGTGACCTATGCCTGCATATGATAAAGTTGTGTCAGAATGAAATGAGCTAATCTGTGTAAACATATGATCAAAGTTGTTGGCGTACAGTAAGAGCATGCCAAATTTTAAGTATTACTTTTGTAGCATGGATAAATCCCTTTCTAAAATTTAACTGGGAAGAAATGCTGTCTTATTAAATTTTCTTAGATCAATTTTATTTTAGACTCTGCACTCCATTTCACTGAAAAGTAGGAAATTTTACTTCTTTCAATTGTGGGGTTTCCCTCCACCTCTGAGTTGTGCCGTGATGCCGAGATGCCAGGATTTTAGGTAGTACCGAACATGACATAGGGATGCCTGTCTGGTTACCCGTCGTCTGTCCACATCAGTTACCAAAGAAGCATCCCTCACGTCCCTTCATCTCCGCTGCTGTGCTGGGACCTGTTCCAGGCAGAAGAATCTTTGGCAAGTCTGGGAGCCGCAGGCTTGCTTCCCTTTCTGCTAAGCCCTGGGGTAAATGCTCATTCCCTGCTCCTGACACATCCTCTGCACTGTGACACCCACAGGTCTCTCCCTCATTTTACTCAGTCTTGGAAACTTCTTCAAACAAACGAAGAAACAAACAAACAAAAAATGAACCTGTTAACATCTTGAATGAAGAAATGGGGAAAAATTTTCAGGGAAAAAGCATAGATTCGATATATCTAGGAAGTCTTTCAACATTATTTAGAAACATACTTGAAATCTATTACTTTAAAGGAACTGTACCCTGTGACCTTGCCCCCACCTACCCAGCACTACT
This sequence comes from Varecia variegata, assembly GCA_028533085.1. Classification (NCBI taxonomy): domain Eukaryota; kingdom Metazoa; phylum Chordata; class Mammalia; order Primates; family Lemuridae; genus Varecia; species Varecia variegata. The sequence goes on along the minus strand of CM052444.1, from coordinate 50,587,954 downwards.
ATTTTCTCTTTAGAGACTTAGTGATCTATTTTTCACGTGGCATAAGAAAAGATGTTGAAAAGTCATCCATGAGTGAATATTATGTGACTCTTTTGTTGCTATTCCCACCTTGCTACCACCCTACTTTTTGCCCGTCACTCTACCCACCTCGTATTGAAGAGGAATTGGGCAGAACGGCTATTTTTACAAATAAACATTAAATCCAATACTTTCTCATCTCCCTCCCCTCTCCTGGCAGAGCCCTAGTGGTACCAATGTGGAACACAGGCTGGCCTCACATCAGATGCAGAAAACCGGATAGAGTGAAGAAAAAATACTGATTATACTACACAAACAGATACATTTAAATAAGTGCATTTAAATAATGACACTATTTAATTTGAGTATTAAATGATATTGGAATACATTGATGATTTATGTCTGTTAAAATCAGGTTCCAGAGTATAGTTCACATTTTCCAAATTTGTGAAAAAAAATTTCAGTACGGGGTTATAATACTTTAGTTCTCAAAAAGAGCATACTTTTGATTCTGCCATGGGAAGAAAAGGTATCAAAGTCCCTAGAGAAAGAACTCAAATATGATTGTACACCTAAAGTTAAGAAAGGGTAAAATTCCTTATTAAAGTATCATTCTTATTATTTGAAGAATTTTGCCTTTGAGGTGACTAACTATATTAATAATAAAAGAGTTTGTTTATATTTTTATGGGGGCTCAACATTTATAAATTTCTTTTTACTTCTATCATTTGATCTTTATAATAACTCTACGAGTTGGGCAGAGAAGCTATTAAAATTATCAGTTTCCAGATGAAGAAATCCAGGCTCAAGAAGCTTGATCATGGAAGACCTGCCCAAGTTTATATAGAGAGATTATAAGTTCTGGGCCCAGAACCTCAAATCTGGCCTTTTTATTCAAACCCAATATCCTTTTCATTTATAACCTGAAGACAGGTTATAAATCTAGGGTGGCAAATAGCATCCGCTTTGCATGCCAACCCTAATAAATTGGAAAGTATGCTTGAGATGAGCCCTGAAGGACACACAGGACATAACCAGGTGAGCATAGGGCATTGCAGGTGGAGATAACCACATATGCACAAGCCCAGTGACATAAGGGTACATATGACATTTAAAAGATCTTCAAGTATTTCTCTTTAAACTAAAAATCCTTCTTTATTTTATGATAATTTGCTTTGCCTTCTGACTCTCTAATGGAAAATCCTCCTCTGATTATGCCAAGCTTCTTTGAGCCTCACCATAGCTCACTACAGCTGGGTCTCCACAGTCATGTCAGGCCTCTGGATCATTTATTCAGAGTTACTGCCAGCTTACCTGATGGCAGTTACCAGTGATGTGTCTTTCTAGAAGTTTGTTCTGGATAATTAGAGAAAGACTTCATCATGCCCAGTGACTGACTATGAAATATCTTCTGATTTTATATCAAAATTATGAAGAGGATGAATAATCCCCCTTGATAATGAGGTTTAAAATGTTACTATTTAATTAAAAGATTTTGGAGATTTTCCCATATTTTCATTTGGTAATTTATCACAGTTGTGTGAAAATTAACATAGGAATAGTAACTATTATTATTATCCTAGCAAATATTATTTTGCCTTTGCTATGTTTCATGAGCCATCTTAAGCACTTCACAAGAATTATCTATATTATTGGTAATCCTTACAATAACATACTTATCTCCATTTTATAAGTGAGATAAATGAAGCATAGAGATGTGAAGTAACTTGACAAAGTCACAGAATTATTAAGTGATGGAACAGGTTTGCAAACTCACGTTTTTGTTCCCAGATACGAGTGCTGTTAACCATCACCTTTTGTATCACAGCTGCTTAACTTTGAGGGTAAAATGAGGAAAACAGAGAGGAAAAAGAAAATCACCTTAATAAATATAGAAAGTTAAAAAAATAGAAAGTCTTTGTTCAATATATGTCATACTTATGAGCACATGTAAATAATTTGATTTAGTTGCATTATATTCAGACTGGTTTTTTTTTTTCATTATTTCTTCTGGCAACTTTATTTCTAATGATCCTACTTTATATTCTGACCCAAGAGTTTTTATGGAATTCTTTTCCCATGTCAGTTCTTTAGGCCTATTTGTCACAGGAAACTTTGGAGAGAACTTTCACTAAGAAAAAAAAAACCTCTCCCCCACCCCACAACCTGGCTCGATTACTGTGAAAAAGACTGGACTCCAGAAGCTTACGTACTCAGACTTCCTGTGGTTTTTTCTAAGGCTTGGTATTGTTTTCCCACCAATAGCTATTGACCTGATTTCCTTTGATTTCCAGAATATTGCATGACAAAAGATTGCCAGTATGGCAAATATTTTGGCCAGCATTCAACCTTGTTCCTGCCATGAAGATCTTCCACTGCATGTAGAGTTATCCTGATTTAGCAAGACGCATTCAAGGGCTATAGTGATTCAGAATCGCTAACACACCTACTTCTGCCAAGAGAGAAAGCAGGATTGCCAATGGATGATTACCAGATGGTTATCTGAGAGATTTTGGCTACTTTCTTATCTTGATGAGCAGAAAGTAACTCAAGAAAATAGAAACTGTTTGCCATAAAATTTCATATTTCTTGTCCTGAAATAAACACATGGTTTGCTTTGGAGTATTAGATATGATGTAAGTGAAGTGCTTCACAGAGTACCTATCACAAAGTATGTGATAAAAAATTCACTTCATTACCTTTCATTATTCCTTTAATAAAATCACGTGAACCATTAAATACTTTCCTTTTGGAAATCTTGCTGAGTGTCCTCCATATTGAGACTATTAAAAGTATTATTGTTTTTGATTGGTCCATTGACATAACTGTAAAAATAAATTAAAAACTTTACTGTTTAACTCATCTCTTTGGGCCTATGGAAATGGCCCAGTCCTGAATTCTATCAATTTCAACATTATCATGAAATTTTAATAAGCTATACTTTGGAATCAAAATTAAGTTCTTCCTGAAAATAGGTTATTTTAAGATAGATGGATATCACATGTAGAAGTGTTAACTTCCTCTTGACCTGAGAATTCCTTTGTCCCTTAATTTTAAGAGTAAAGTCATGAAGACTAAGAAAGGCACTGATAAAGGGAAGAAAAATGCATTCTTTCAGAATTGCTACTTTTTGGTCTAGGGCTTATCCAGCAAACCATTTTCTAAGTGTTTATTAAATCAAACAAAACAGTATTTTTTCACATGTCTTAATGCTTCTAGAATCAAATCAATTCAAAATAGGTGAGGAAGGGAAGTGTATAAATCACAATTTACATTGAGAAATTGATTCCTGTTCCCCAAATGAAACCATGCTCCCTGTCAGAGTGCAGGAACATCAAAGCAACTATGAACAATGAAAATGAAAACAAGGGTTTTGAAATGGAAATTGAACTTTTAATGCTTTGCTTATGGTATATAAGATGTTACTGTGGGGTAAAAATAAAAATGCCCTTTACAAATTAATAAAGGGGTGCAAGGCAAGAACTGTGGTAAGGGCCCCAAACTTTGCAAAGGCACAAGTATAACTAAAAATAATGATAATAACCAGCCACTGTCCCCTTTTTTGCTTTCCTATAATTGCTACTCAGAAGTCACATAGCTGATGGTGATAAAGATTCTTAACTTTCCCTATAGACAACATCACCCTTGGGAAACCTAGGACCGGTTTTTGAGATACCTTCCAGGCCCTGCCTTCCAGTGGGATGGCTGACCCACCCAGACTGGTGACCCATACCAAGGAACTGACTCAACAGGTATTGCAACCCCCACCCAAGAACTGATTCAGCAAAGAAGACAATTTCTACACCCCCATGGTTCTGCCCCAAACCGAGCCAATTAGCAGACCCAATTGCCTAGCCAAACTGTCTTTAAAAACCCTTTCTCCCAAATTCTGGGGGAGATGGATTTGAGAAATTCCTCCCATCTCCTCACATGGCACCTGCAATATTAAATCCTTTCTCTGCTGTCAACCTGCTGTCTTAGTGTACCAGCTGCTTCTTGAGCAGCAGGCGATGAACCTGGTTGGGTGGTAACAAAAAGAGTCTTCCTTTTTTATTTTCCATATCAGAATAAATTAGTAATTTTTAAAATGGTCATTGCTCTTTAGAGTAATAATATTTATATTTTGTTATTATGTAATCTTTCAAAGATTTTTGAGACTGTTAAAGGAAAATCAAGACACTTTTTATTAGTACTGGTTTCTGTTCTGTTGTTTGGTTTGGATATTTTACAATAAATGCCTGAACTAATCCTATGGGGTTATAGACTCACTGGTTTTAGCCAAGCCCAAGGCCTTGTTATGTAATTTGTAGCCCTGAATAGTCAAATATGGTCTTTTCAGGCCTATTCTTTTTTGATTTGACCCAGTAATGTGTGATTTATAAATAAGTTATATGATCCAGATTCCAAATCTTATATCCAGTCATCTTTGTTGTTCTTAAATTGAGGTTTAAGCATGAGAGTTCAAGACTTTTTTCCCTGTTATATCTTATGAAATCTCACATGGTGAAAAACAATTCAAGTATTTATGTTAAAAAAATTAGTTGTCATGTTCTATTTTGGTGAAATGGAGTATTTCATGAGTTGTGACAGCAAAGCTAAAATTAAATAACCATGCTGTAAAGTGTATATTACAAATTTGGGCACATTTGCTTGCCAATCTGCATTAGCAAATAAAAAATATAGTCTTTATTTGAGTGGCTGTTAGTCAAGGAATTTCTCATGTAATATACAAACTTTGTATACTCTTTTTAAGTTGATATGTCTAGGTGTGAGTATAAAATATATGACAGGAAAAATTTTCAAGAGCTAAGTTGGCATTTGAAAATATATTATCAAAGCCTACAGGAATTATGGGACATCATCAAGAAACCAAACATTTGCATAATAGGAGTTTCAGAAGGACAAGAAAGGAAATAAGGGCCAGAAAGTATATTTAAAGAAATTATGGCTGAAAACTTCCCTAACTTGGGGATATGCCAATATCCAGGTATACAAACCACAAAGGTCTCCAATAAACTTCAACCCAAAGAGGAATACACCAAGGCACATAATAATCAACCTATCAAAAATGAAAGACAAAGAAAAAATCTGACAGTAAGAAGAGATAAGAAATACATCACATGCAAAGGTGTACCGACACAACTATCAGTGAATTTCTTAGCAGAAACCCTGTAGACCAGGAGAGATTTGGATGATATATTCAAAGTGTTGAAGGAAAAACATTGTCAATCAAGAAGACTTAATACAGTGAAATTATCTTTCAAAAATGAGGGAGAAATAAAAACTTTCCCAGACAAACAAAGCAAAGGAAGTTCATTACCACTAGACCTGCCTTACAGGTATTGCTAAAGGGGTTGTTTGAACTACTCCAGTTAGAAAGCTACTAATTAATAACACAAAACATACAAAAGAATAAAACTCAGTGGTATAAATAAAACAGAGCCATATTCAGAACACTCTAAGGCTTTAATGATGATATGTAAGGCAATTTTATCCCTGGTATGAGGGTTAAAAGACAGAAGTGTTAATAATAATTATAGATAAAATAGATTATCAAGGAATACACATTATAAAATGATTGATATTCTGACATCAAAAACATAAAATATTAGAGTATGAATAAAATTGTAGAGTTGTGTATGCAATCCAAGTTAAGTTGTTACCTTACACTTACAACAGTTTGGGATAAGCTATTATAAGTGTAAGATATTCTATGTAACCACAAAGCAAAAATCTTTAGTAGAAGCACAAAAGAAAAACACAAGGAATTCAAAGCTTATGACTATAGAAAACCATCAAACCACAGAGGATGATAGCAAAAGAGGAGAAAAGATACAAAGTATGTACAAAACAACCTGAAAACAACTTACAAAATGGCAGTAGTAAGTCCTTACTTAATAATTACCTTGAATGTAAATGGATTAAATCCCCTAATAAAAAGGCATAGAGTGACTTAATGAATAAAAAGCAAGGATCAACTATATGCTGCCTATAAGAGACTAGCCTCACCTTTAAAGACACACAGATGGAAAGTAAAGGAATGAAAAATATTCCATACAAATGAAAACCAAAAAAAGTAGGAGGATCTGTAATTATATTAGATAAAATAGACTTTAAGTAAAAACTGTAAAAAGAAACAAAGAAGGACATTTTATAATGATTAAGGGGTCAATTCATCAAGAGGATATAACAATAGTAAATATATATTCACCCAATATCAGAACACCTAAATATATAAAATAAATATTAAAGGCTCTGAACAGAGAGCCTCTCAACAATGGACTTGAACAACACTCTAGACCAAATGCACCTAACAGACACATACAGAATATTCCATCCAGCAGCAACAGAATACACATTTCTCTCAAGCACACATGGATCATTCTCCAGGATAGATCACATGTTAGGGCACAAAATAAGCCTCAGAAATCTTTAAAAAGATTGAAATTACATCAAGTATCTTTTCCAACCACAATGGCATAAAATTAGAAATCAATAGTAGAGGAATTTTGGAAAATTTAGAAATATATGGAACTTAAACAACACACTCCTAAACAACTAATGAGTCAATAAGAAAATTAGAATAGAAATTTTTAAAAAATCTCAAGACAAACAAAGATGGAAACACAACATATCCAAACTTATGGGATGCAGCAAAAGCACTTCTAAGAAGAAAGTTTATAGTAATAAACCCCTACATTGAAAAAGAATAAAGATCTCAAATAAACAACCTCACATTATGCCCCCAGGAACTAATACAGAAGAACAAACTAAGTCCAAAGTTAGCAGAAGGAAGAAAATAATAAAGATCAGAGAAGGAACAAATGAATCACAGACTAGAAACACAATACAATGAAAAAAATTAAAAATTTGTGTTTTGAAAAGATAAACAAAATCCACAAACATTTAGCTAGATTGACTAAGAAAAGACTCAAGTAAATAAGGACAGAAATGAAAGAGGAGACATTACAACTGGTACCACTGAAATACAAAGCATCATAAGAAACTACTATGAACAATTTATACACTAACAAATTGGGTAACCTAGAAGAAATGGATAAATTCATAGACAAATACAACCTGGCAAGACAGAATCATGAAGAAATAGAAAATCTGAGCAGAACCATAACAAGTAAGGACATGAAATTAGTGATAAAAAGTCTCCCTCTAAAGAAAAGTCCAGAACCTGATGGTTTCCCAGCTGAGTTCTACCAAGCATTGAAAGAAGCACTCACACCAATCCTTCCCAAACTCCACTGAAAAATCAAAAAGGAAAAAATTCTTCCAAACACTTTTTACAAGGCCAGCATGCCCTGATATTCAAACCAGACAAGACATTACAAGAGAAGACAATTACAGGCCAATAATTTTCCATGAAGATAGATGCAAAAATCCTCAACAAAATACTAGCAAACCAAACTCAACAACACATTAAAAGGATCATTCACCATGATCAAGTAGGATTTCTCCCTGAGATGTAAGGATAGTTCAAAATATGCAAACCAATAAATATGAGATATCAGCTTAACATAATGAAGGACAAGAACTATATGATAATCTCATTCAATGCAGGAAAAGCATTTGGCTAAATTCAACATCCTTTCATCATAAAAACTCTCACCAAATTAGGTATAGAAGAAAAGTACCTCAACACAATAAAGGCTATGCATAAGAAGCCCACAGCTAACATTACACTCAATAGTGAAAACTTGAAAGCCTTCTAAGATTTGCAAAATGACAAGGATGCCCACTCTCACCATTTCTTTTCAACATCGTATTGGAAGTCCTTGCCAGAATGATCAGGCAACAGAAAGAAATAAAGGCATCTAAAGAGGAAAGGAAGAAGTAAAATTGTCGCTGTTTGCTGATGACATAATCTTATATATAAAAAGCCCTACAGAATCCACCAAAAAATAATTAGAACAAATAAACGAATATAGTAAAATTTCAGGTTACAAAATCAACAGGCAAAAAATCAATATCATTTCTATACACTAACAGCAAGCTTTTATGAATATAAAAGTAATTAAGAGAAAAATACCATTTACAATAGCTACAAAAAATTATACTAGTTAGGAATAAATTTAACCAAGAAGGTGGAAGACTTGTACATTGAAAACTATAAAACATTGAGAAAGGAAATTGAAGAAGACACAAATAAACAGAAAGATATCTCATGTACATGAATTAGAAGAATTAATATTGCTAAAATTCCCATACAACCCAAAAATCTACAGACTCAGTGCAATCCCTATCAAAATACTAACATCATCCAATGGCATAGAAATAGACAAAACAATACTAAAATTCATATGAAATAACAAAATCTTTGAACAGCCAAGGCATTCATGAACAAAAAGAAAAAAACTGGAGGGCTCACACTGCCTGATTTCAAATTATACTATAAAGCAATAGTAATTAAAACAGTATGATGTTGGAAAAAAGAATAGACACATTGACCAATGAAACAGAATAGAGAGCTGAGAAATCAACCCACATGTGTACGGTCAACTGATTTTTGACAAAAGTGGCAAGAATACACAATGGGAAAAGGACAGTCTCCTCAATAAATAGTGTTGTCAAAAGTGGATTTCCCCATACAGAAGAATGAAATTGGATCCTTATCTCATACCATATGCAAAAATAAACCCAAAATGAATTAGAGCCATAAACATAATACCAGAAACTCTAAGACTACTAGAAAGAAATAGGAGAAAAACTATACAATATTGGTCAGGGCAATTATTTTTTGAATTTGACTACAAAAGTGCAGGTAACAAAAGCAAAAATAGACAAATGGGATTACATCAAACCAAAATTTTCCACACAGCAAAGGAAACAATTAACATTGTTCAGAAGCAGCCCACAAATTGAAAGAAAATATTTGCTAACCATCCATTTGATAAGGAGTAAATAACCAAAATATATAGGGAGTGCAAACAACTCAATGGCAAGAAAACTGAAAACCCGATTAAAAAATGGACAAAGGACCCAAATAGACATTTCTCAAAAGAAGATATACAAATGGCCAATAGGGTATATGAAAAAAATACTTAACAGCACTAATCATTAGGGAAATATAAATTAAAATCACAATGAGATATCATCTCACATCTGTCTGAATGGCTTTTATTAAAAAGATGAAAGGTAAGTGTTGGTGAGGATGTGAGAAAAGTGAACTCTTATACTGTTGGTGGAAGTGTAAATTAGTATAGCTATTATAGAAAACAGTACGTAAGTTCCTCAAAAAACTAAAAATAAAATTACTATATGGTCCAGCAATTTCACTTCTAGGTATTTACCAAAAAGATTTAAAATCAGTCTGTCAAAAGATATCTGCACCATAGCCAAGTTATGGAATGAACCTAACTGTTCCATCAACAGATGAATTGATAAAGAAAATGTGACATATATATATATACATATAATGGAATATTATTCAGCCTTAAAAATGAATAAAATTCTGTCTGTTCTAACAATAAGGATGGAACTAGAGAATGTTATGCTATGTGCAGTAAGTCAGGCATAGAAAAACAAATACAACATATTCTCACTTCTGTATAAAACCTAAAACAATCGAGCTCATAAAAGCCAAGAGTAGAATCATGGTTATGGAGGCGGGGGGCTGTGGGGTGGGAGGAAAGAGAAGATGATGGTCAAAGTATACAAAATCTCAATTAGACAGGAAGAATATGTTTTTTTCTTTTTGTTGAGTTCTGTTGCACAATGTGGTGAATATGGTTAATAATAGAATAGTGTACATTTTAAAATTATCAAGAGTAAATTTCAAATGTTTTCACTACAAAAAATGTTAAGTATTTGATGTGATGAATATGTTAACTAGCTTGATTTAATCGTTTCACATTGTATTCATGAATTATAACATCACTTTGTAGCCCATAAATTGATACAATTAAGAATCATCAATTTACAATAAAAAGATACAAACACATATTCATCAAACATTGAACAAAAAGGAAACATATCACTAAAGTAGAGTAATGTTTTCTCATAATAATCCTGGTAGGTATGCTCTATTTTTTTTTTTTTTTTACTGTGCTCATTTTAAGTACTTCGATTTGTCAAGAACATTCCTGTGTGGTTGGTTCTGTGTAGTGTTCTGAATATCTTCTATTTTTCTCTCAAATAGACTCTCCACACTGCTCTGTGTGCCATGAGACTAACTGTATGGCCTGCACCAATAGGCTCCCTTACCCTCTGGCTTTCTGGTTGGTTAACAAATGAGGATAACCAGCAAGAGACCAGAGAGAAGGTGCAGAGTGAGTCCCTCTGAATTCCTAGCTGTGGCATTGCTGAGGGCTGGCTGCATCCCTTGACATCAGGTAGCAGCTCCTCCCAGACAGTCCTCCCTTCACAGAGCTCCCTGTCCACTTCCATTGTTATAGCCTGACTTCTTCACCTCAGGTCTATATATGGTAAGAGCATCCACTGTTACTAAGCTAAGGGTGCTACAGTATCTTTTTTGCCTTCCCTCCATTCTATTTAAACCTCTGTAAATGGTCTCTTTATTGAACTATCCATAAATTATATAATTTGAGTGTACCAAATATTTCCTGTCAGAACCTGGGCTGACGCACACACTCATTCAGAAGGCAATAAAATAAACTCAGGCCTCCCCTAATTGTAAATGGTCCTAGGTTTAGTCCAGTGAAACAGGACAATCACACAAGTCAAGAAAAGCAAATTTCTTACTCACAGATAGGCAGCAAGGATAAACAGAAGCCTAGGAGCTATGGCAAGCGGGTCCCCCACATTCAGGAAAGCAGCCCTGGGATTATGGAGTCTTGTCTGGACATGCCCCACATTGCACTGCAGCTGAGAAACCCCAAAAGTTCCATGCTCTGAGTTTTATACCCTGAGCACAACTTGGATGGCTGAGTGCAAGCATCGCTGCACATCCTGCTCTGGGAGAAATGAAGATGCAGCCAGGGTTGTACTTGACATTTCCTCCTTATCTCAAGATGTTACATTCTCAATACATTCTGCCTGAGAATTGCAAGCAAGAGGGAGGAAGATATGGGTTGGCTAAGGTCATCTGGGGACACTTCCTTCTGCACTAATGTATCTCCAGGGACCAGGCAGTTCTTTGATGAACCAGGAAATTAATAAACATCCATGTCTCTCCCTTATTCCTTCATTTAAATGACCACTCCCCTCTTCAGCATTGATGGTATCTCCTAGAAGTTCTAGTTGCATGAATATTGGTTTGCTTTAGTCCTTTACTAGTGAATTCATGCCCAGCTTAAATGCATCCTTTCCATACATCCTTATTCACAATTCACCCTCCTGGTGCTCCCAGTTAGAACTAGGTTATTCCTCTTGGTATTATCTTAGCCCTTTGCTTAAAACACCACCTAGAAGCATTCTCATTCAGTAGCATATTAGAGTTCTGTCTTTATATTTAGGTTTCTTGAAAGCAAAGACTTTTAACAAAGATTTATTGAAAATCAGACAAGCGGCTGTGCTAGATGCATCAGGTGGAGGATATGAAAAAAAATACAACATAGTAATTTGTAGATTCACAGTTTCTACCAACTTGCTCTAAAAAGAAGGCTTCCTAGTACTCATCACTTAGGTTCTTTGATAGTAATTTTCTCCAAACACAAACGTAAAACTTCACTATGTCACTCCTCTGGCCATTACTCCCTACCCCGCAAACAAAACTCATAAACAACCTTTGATGACTCCCCCTCTTTTCAAAATAAAATTTAAATTCCTGAGTATCATATGGAAATACTCAAAGAAAGGGACTCCAGCCAATCTAGATTTAGTTTTCATTCCACCATGTGACCACCCCTAACACTGTACCTCGTTGAATTGCTCATCATTCCATTTCATGCCCTTTACCATCATTTCCAGCTGTTAAGTAAGGGCATTCCCATCAAGAACCAAACCAAATGCCAACATTCTCACCAAATCTTTCCAACTCCGATGAATGGCAACCCATTACTGGAGTTTACCTTTTACCAGCCTCAATGGCATACGTGTAAATCTTTCCCATTGGATTCTAATATCTTAGGTGAAGGGATCAAACTTATTCACACTTGTAGTCTTAAGTATCTAGTAGAGGGTCTCCTTTGCACATGTATTTTGAACTCAGTAAATATTTCTTAAGTGAAATGACTTACTAGTGCTGTGTTTAAACTTAGTGTGACCTTTCTCCAGATGGTAGCGGTAAGTTAGCTGTGTAGCATGAGGGGTAATATAAAGTTAGGTAAATTTGCAAGGTTTAACCTTATTAGTCTTTATTTTAAATTAAAAACTGCATTTTTGTAGTTTCTGCTTCTGACGGAAGACTATGTTTGGCTACCATTTCCTCTCTTGCCAAATAGAATTACTCTAAAGACAAGTTATACAAGGTCATCTTTTTTGCTCCATTTGAATTTGTCTTTCACTTTTAAAAAATAAAGATTTCAAAAATTATTGGCCTGCTTTTTAAAATAATTATGTATTTAAGCAAAATATGAAAAAATATATACTTAAATAGGAAACGAATATCCACAATTCATAAAATAAAGGATCAGCTTTGGTCCAATTATTAAATTTTAAAAATATTAAAGGAGATTTTTTTAAAACATCTAAGGATGTCCTTTTTTTTCCTCAAAAATACATCTCCAAAGCTACCTATGGATTTATTGAAATATTTATGATGAAACGAAATCCTGAAGCTTTATGTTGGTGGCATCAGAAAGAGGTTGAGTGATAGGCATGATCTGATTCTTAGGGTGAATTATTAAAAATATATTCTTCTTTACAGATCAAGAATTGAAAGATCAAGCAGCACAGTTCAAAAGTTGAAAGAGATTAGATAAAAGATGAGTTGTGCAGAAGAACCCAAGGAAGAGATGAAACAACTGGTGAGTTGGTCACTAAATTTCATTGCGTGATGTTTGAGTGAGAGAGAGCTTACATTTTGAAAAAGAAACTATTCCTGTATATTATTAGTGGCAAATATTAAGCTTATGAGTGTCCTATATAAATAAAATAGATATTACTTCTAATGTCTACCATTTTTGAGCATGCATCAAAGGCCACATTTATTATTTCATCTAATCCACGTAAGATCTCCATGAAAAAGACACTGCTATTGCCATGATTTCACAAAAGACAAAATAGAAAGAGAAAAATTTCATAATTTGCCTAAAGTCAAATAGAAGGTAAGTGACCAAGAAAGGATTTGATTGTAGATATATCTGACTTCAAAGTCTTAATTATTTACTGGCATCCTTATTTCAGATACATACAAATAAAAATTAAAACATTGTGTAGAGTACTCTGCAAAACATTCAAAGTACCTCCCAGGTTTTGTGTCCACATATCACATTTCCTACAATTGTGATATTTTATAATTATTTACTAATCCATTCCATAGATATTATTGTGTAGCTATCACAGTCTATGTGCACTGTAGCAACTGGAGGTACAACACTGAACAAATTATAGTCTTCATCTCAAGTGGCTCATGGTCTTGGGAAGGATATAAACAAGTTAATTTTGGTGTGACATTTCAGATAAATGACAGTATAAAGATAAGTACAGAAAACCCAAGGTAGTCACACAGCTCAGACTGGTCTCTGTGTGTGTGTATGTGTGTTCAGAGGGGGCATCTTTGGTAAAGCTTTATGAGAGAATGACACCCAAGTTGAGATCTGAAGGGTACAGGTTGAAAGTTAGCTAGGCAGTGGGAAAGGTATCCGAGCAGAAGAAGAAAAGTCACAGAGGCACAGAGCTGAGAAAGATCGAGTATTCAGATAACAAGACCTCAGAGTGGCCTGGGCAGAAGGTGGAAGGTCATGTCACTCAGTTCACATTCACACCATTGATCCCAAGTGTAGAAGAGGCTGTCTTGCAAACCAGAAGAGAGCTACCAGGTGTTTCATTCCTTTCTTAGTTAATGATGGGAGATGCAAGGTATACCAGAGTGCTCCAGACCACTGGACCCTGAAAATTTTCACAGGGTCTCTTATTTACATAGAGTTTATTTCCCAGGATCTGTAGTGGATAAGTCTTACCAAGGCCTCCAATGCACTTACTAATTCTCGCTTAGCTCATCCAGTTAATTGATGTCATTGATAAAGTGAACCAATGTGATATTCTATGAAAAGTTGAGATAGTCAGATCCCTACAAACTATGTTATCACAGAAAGAGGGAAAGTAACATAAGCCCAGAGTTAGACGGTCAATGTATATTGTTACGATTTTGGGGGCTAAATGAATGCAAACCAGCCAAGGCTATTCTAATTAGCTAAAGCTAGTCTAATATGCTCTAGCAAAGATACTGTACAGCAGCTGCAGTTGGGCTACTACTTGATTGAATTTGTGGTAATCCATTGTCATTCTCCAGGATTCATCTGGTTTTTACAAGATTAATGTGATGAATTAAATGGAATATGACAGGGACTACTGTCTCTGAATCCTTTAGGTTTTAAGGGCCCCACTAATCTCTGACCTTCTCCCCCAGTATGCAATCTTGTTTTTAACTTCTATTTTGGCTTGGGCGGGGGTACAGGTAGTGTTAGAGGCTTCCCCGTTTCCTCCCTACTGTGATATATTTTATCCCACAGTCCAAAGAATACATTTAAGTGTTCTGCCTGCTACTAAGTATGTCTGTTTTATTTACAGCTTAAGTATTTGGAAATTGACCATTAGGTTTGTCTGTGGAAAAAGTGGGCCTATGGTTAGCTGGACCTGGAGCAAGGATCCATGCATTACCTGGCTCCCATACACCTGCATTCTAACAAAGGGAATATTTTGGATCATCAGGGATCATTGTCTACTAGAACCTTGTGTCTAACAGTCTCTAAATATCTGTAGCCCCATTTCCACAGTATATGGTTACTTGAGTAAATGATCATAATAGCTTTTGGGAAGTTCTGATGAATTGTCACCATAAACATTGGCAAGATGTTGCAGGGCACTTCTTCCTGGGTGACCCAGCCTATCCTCCACTTAATGGTTGCTAGATCTAAAAACTGACAAATCCAGAAACTAGGCAAGAGATTCTTTTATTTTGGCAGCTTCCCTCAGCCTCCTGATCATACAATCTTGACTTCTTTTAATTATTTAGATTGAGAATACCCTTGGTGGTTGCTCATCTTCATTGCCCTTGCATATACCATGTTCTATAAACCATTTTCATAGCTCTTTATAAGTCAGCACTGTGCTCCACTCGTTGCCATTCCAACCTACTGTCCATTAAGATAATTGTACCCATCTTGCTCTGATAGTTAAGCACTCCCACCTGGCCTCTGTTATTATTGTTTTATTATTACATTATCTATAATCTACATTGTTATCATGAAGACCCCTTCTATAATAGCATCTCCTGTGGTCAGTTCTGGTCTAGAGAGGACAACTATCATTGAGATTCCTGGAATATTCCTTATTGATTTGCTAAATGGGATGTCCTCTGGGACCCTCTGTAGGATATAGTTGGTGGGTGGTATTTCTACTTCTAAGTGTGTAACTCTTATAATACTCACTTTTCTGAGCCTTTTGACCACTACTTCTACTATTTTTCATACTAATTCCTGCATTTCTACTTCGCTTTGTATTAATCATCACTATGTCCTGATTTCTAAGAGCCATTTTATCAGGGTCTTGGTACCACCTTTCAGGGTCCTTACCAAAGTGTTAAAACCAATATTAAGGGGGGTATTCCCATATTGATAAACTCTTTCTTGTTCAACATTATGTTCTACTACCTCTTCCCTGGACACCATACATACTTCCCTGGCTTCTATACATATATTTTGGCTAAGTTCTATAGCTTCTTTGGGATATAGTCTCTTTCCTCCCTCGGTAGCTGCAGCACATCCTCAGCTAAATTGTATGGTATTTTGATCTTATTTATTGGTCAAGTGACCAGGATAGATAACATGTGTTGTCTTGCAAGATAGAAGTCTTTGAAATTGTCTTCAAGTGATGGTTAGTGATAGCCTTTAACAGGGAAAAATAGGCCATTTATGGATGCCCAGATGGTTCAACAGAATCCAGGGATTAAAATTTAGAGCACATAGATCCAGATGTTTGCATCTCAAAATGTCAAGTTCCACTCATCAAACAGGGCCCTGACCTTGGCATAACAGACTTGCTAGAGTTGAAATTCAAACTTCTATGGAGCTCAGCTACCCTTATAATTAAGTTCTAGGCCTGATCCTCGGCTTTTTCACCCCTGCATTTGTAGGAGATGAGATTCTTTTTATATGCTACTTATGCCAAGTCCTGGGGAGGGACTCAGCTTTAAGCCATCAGCGCTAAGTACTCCTGGCAACTAGCAGAAGAAATACCTATGTTCAGAAGGTGGCAATCTCAGTGATTAGTCACAGCATCTGCAAGAAGGGAGTGCCTCTTTTTTAAAGATAGTGAATATTTCTTCATTTTAAGTATTGAGGAGAAGGTTCAAAGTTGCAATTACAGAGAGTAAAAGGAAAATCACACAAGGTAATTTTATGAAGGATGAAATAAATGGGGTCCAAAGTTTATGCAAAGGCATTTTCTTAGATTGGATGTCTAATCTGTTGAAACTAGAGGGAAAGAGGAATTATGAATGTAAATATAGGAAGGTTTTTAGTTTGTTAGCAAGCAGTTGAGTGACTCTTATCTGGTAGAAATGAAGTAGGAGGCAAAAATCATCTTTTAAGAATGGAAGAGCCACTGGAAAGTGGTGATTTTAAGTGAATAGAGAAGTGTTGAAAACCTTTCATTAATAAAAAAAAATTTGTGCTACTGTGTGCTACTATGTAGAGTAGCACACTATTCAGAGAAACATTGATAAAATTGACAGACATTGTTGAGGGCTCAGATTAAATTATTGGTCAAGAATATTTCTATACAAGCCTCCCCTGTTTTGTGGCTTTCTTCAACAGTATTCAGTTGAGCCAGAATAGCATGGGAAATGGCATACTTGAGTTAATCCAGAGTTCAAATTTTGCCATATGGCTTTAATGAAAGTAGATGTGAGTGGGATATTAGCAGAGTGTTATATAAAACAAAACAAAATAAGAAGATACTAGTGAATCAACACATAATAGACAATCACAATTACATGTTAGAATGACTGCACTATGAATAGTTGAACATGTAAGCTGGAAATAGAGTCATTTTTGAAAAGTGATTTGGACACATGAGTGGATTAGGTAGTAAGATCTAAGGTGGCCCTTGGAGCTGATGGTTGAGGTGAGATCAGGAGAAGTCATTGCAAATGAGAAAGTCAGTGAACCTCTTGCCACATAATCAAATCAACAATATTTTCTGTTTTCATTATGAATGGCCTCTCAGAAGTATTCAAAACCATTAATATCTTGTTCTTGAAATATTCTCTTGATTTCTGTGTCATCACACACAACTGGTTTCTCTTCTACCTCTCTGTCCTCTTCTTCTCTATCACCTTTTTTAGTTCTTTTTTCTTTAACTTCTTTAACTTCTTTCCATGCAGTTCATTTCTCACTCTATACTTCCTCCCAAAAGGATTCCTTCTACACACATGGATTCAATTACACCTATCTGCTGATGGATCTCAAACTTATTTCTCTTATCCAGTCATTTCCTATGAGCTCCAAACTCATATATTTAATTAGGTCATCCACATCTACACATGGATGTCTCATCTTCTCTTCAACATCTTCAAAACTGGGGTTATGATCTTCCCCAGGAACCTGGTTCTATTCCAGACTGATCTAATTAAGTCATCTATATCTACACTTGGATGTTTCTTCTTTATATTCAAACCTTCACAACTGAAATCATAAGCCTCCCCATAAAGTTAGTCCTTTTCTAATTTTCCCTTTCTCAGCAAATGATATCAGCATTCAGTAAGTTGTACAACCCAGATCCCTGAAATCGCTCTGGAACCCATTCTCCTAGTGGCCCATGTCCATTCAATTACCAATTTCTGTTATATCACCTAATCTGGCTTAGAAGTGTTCACCTCCCTTCCTTTTTCTTACTTAGTTCCAATCTGATCATGTAAATTTGATCATGTCTCACCTGTGTGCTTGAAAACACTTAAGGATGACTGCCCAATACTTTTAAGAACTAAATGAAGGCCCTGAACATCTGACTTTTGACTGGTCATTACCTTCCGCTTTTTATTCTTTTGGTCCCTGTGAATTAGCCTTTTTTTTTTTTTTTCCTGTGTTATCCCAGCTGGACTTTGTTGCCACTTCCCATTCTATCTTAGGGACATTCACATGTGTTTTTTGTCCTTCCTAGAGTTCACAGTTAATTTTAACTAAGCCTTTACACAGCAGCTGAAATATCTCTTCAAGGGAACCCTTCTCGTAATAACAGAATAGGTTACACCACTGGGTATAAACACTTACGGTGCCACTTTTTGTTCAAACCACCTTTCACAATTTTAATTTAGTAATTAGTTATTGTTAACATTTCTCCCTGTTAGACTCTAGGTTTCATGGCCATGAGTGTCTATTCTTGTTTCTGTATCCCAGTGTCCTATCCAATGACCTATGATTAGAAGGTGCTCAACAAACACGGGCTGAAAGAATCAATGCACAAACTGTCTAAAGCTCAAAAGCATGGTCTGAGACAAAGATACAGGCTTAGTAGTTACCAGAAATTATACCAGAGGTTCTTTTGATAAATTCCAGGATACTCTCGTCAGTAAAAGTGACTCATTGTAACCGTACATTTCAAGATAAGAATGCAGCATATTGACTTACTCTTCCCAGTTCTTCTCCTCTCCTTGTATCCAGATGCTGTGCCTTGTGACTTTGCAGTTTCTCCCCCTAGAGACCCCTTGACTTGTGGCTGACTGTGTGACTTGCTTTGACCAATGAGATTTTAGCTGATGTGTTGCAAGCAGAGGTATAAAATGTGTTGTCATGGCTGCATTTTACCTTTTGTACTCTGTCACCATCACAAGAAGAACAAATGCTGCTGGCTTCAGGAACATGAGATACATATGGATTAGACCTCTCCCAACCAACACAAGGACCTGCAGAATAAAGGCAAACCACCCTGCCAACTCATGGACTTGAGAACTGTTCTAAGTCACTGAGTTTTAGGGTTGTGTGTTGTTCAGCATTAGCATGTAGCAATTGCTAACTGATATAATGACCATATAAGAATTTTTGGTGCAGGGCAAGGAAGACTAATTGAAAAGTCACCCTTGATGTTTTAGCATACCCTCAGATCTCTATTAGGTGTTATGTAAACACTATCTCTTCCTTGACCACTAGCCTACTAGTGCCTTAGGTTGGAAAACAGATACAGATTTTAACTGAAGCCATGGGAGTAGATATTATTATTCTGTGAGTGAGAAAAGGAGATGCATGAAGAGTGAATTTTAGGGAACACAAAAATTTAACTTTGGTTAGAGTAAGAGAAAGTCTTAAAAGAAGGATGGGGGAAGATAATAACCAGTGAGAAGCAAAACTGAGACTGTGGCTCTTCATAGAAGACAGTCAACTAATAAAACAAAGAAAGGCTATAGAGAGATTTTTTAAAAACCAAATATTAAAATTACATTGTAGGACATGACCAACATCAGCAGGACAAAGTTTGTCTTGTTGCTGTGTCACTATGAATTATCTGGGTGAGCTAAAGTGTCTTTCAGAAAGGTATAAGATATGAAAAACCTAATATTCAACCTCCAAAATAGAGCCAGGGCCCTGAAGGGAGGGTAAAGTTGTTGAAAAAGTCAGAAGGAATTGAGCCAAAGGAGAACCGTGGAAGTGACGAGAGGGAACGATGACTCCAGTGTGCTGGGCCACAGGGCATGCCGAGCGAGGGAGAGGCAGTGTGGCCGCAGCGAGGCTGGGTCCTCAGCTTGAGTTTCTATCCTGATTCCACCAGTTACCGTCTATGTGACCTTGATTCACCCTATTAACTTGTGACGTAGAAGTACCTACCTCATACAACCTTTTCAACATTATGTGAACTAATTCAGGTAAAGTGTTTAGGACTGAGCCTGCCATATAATGAATGCTCAAGAGTCGTTAGCCATATTATTATTATGGACCTGTTAGATGTGTCAGAGACTGGTGATTTTTAGCCAGTAATCATTTCCCTTCTTTCTGGGTGCAGAGTTAGATTTCATTTCCCAGATCCTCTCACAGTTAGGTATGACCATTTGTGTAGTTCTTGCCAAAAAAAAAAAAAAAAGCGAATAAATGATGGGTTCAACTTAAAGCTTATCTTTTAAGAAGATGGTTTGCCTACTCCATGTAGATGATACTGAGATCCCAGCGGATAGTGAACCCATGTGAGAAAATGGCTTGAGTCCCTGAATCACTATGTGTCAAAGAGATACCAGATATCCAGAAATATCAACCATGTACAGGCACAGCTCCTTTTATTGCATTTTGTTTCATTGCTCTTTGCAGATATTGCATTTTTTTTTTTTTTTACAAATTAAGGGTTTGTGGTAACCCTGTATCAAACAAGTCTGTTGGCACCATTTTTCCAACAGCATGTGTTCACTTCCTATATTTGTGTCACATTTTGGTAATTCTAGCAATATTTCAAAATTTTTCATTGTATCTGTTATATTGATCTGTACTCAGTGATCTTTGATCTTACTAGTTAATTGTTTTGGGGTGCCACAAACCACACCCAGATAAGACAGCTAACTTAATTGACATATATTGTGTGTGCTCTGACTGCTCCACCTACTGGCCGTTCACTCTTCTCTCTCCCTTTCTTCAGGCCTCTCTAGTCCCTGAGCCATTGAAATTAGGCCGATTAATAACCTACAGTGACCTCTAAGTGTTTCAAGTGAAAGGAAGAGTCACACGTTTTCTCACATTAAATCAAAAGCTAGCAATGATTAAGCTTTAGTGAGGAAGGCACACTGAAAGCCAAGATAACGTGAAAGGCAGGCCTCTGGCACCAAACAGCCAAGGAAAAATTGGCTGAATTGCAAAGGAATTGGTGAATGCAAAGGAAAAATTCATGAAGAAAATTGGCCACCTGTAGAAGATTAAAACAGAATCCATATCTCTCACCACTCACAAAAATTAATTCACAATGGATAAGAGACTTAAACCTAAGACATGAAGCCATGAAAGTTCTAGAAGAAAATGTTGGGAAAACTCTTCTAGATCTCAGCCTAGACAAAGATTTGTGAAGAAGACCCCAAAGGCAATCAGCAACAGCAAAAATAAATAAATGATACTTGATTAAATTAAAAAGCTTCTGCACATCCAAGGAAACAATCAACAGAGCAATAGACAACCTACAGAATGGGAGAAAATATTCACATGCTATACATCTAACAAAGGGCTAATAAACAGAATCTACAAAGAACTTAAGCAAAGCAGCAAGAAAAAGACAAAACAATCACATTAAAAAGTGGGCAAAAGACATGAACAGAAGCTTTTCCAAAGAAGACAGACTAATGGCCAATAAACATATGAAAAAATGCTCAATGCCACTAATCATCAAAGAAATGCAAATCAAAACCACAATGATATATCACTTAACCCCAATGAGAATGGCTTTTATCAAAAAGTCCCAAAACAATAGATGCTGGCATAGATGTGGAGAGAAAGGAACACTTACACACTATTGGGCAGATTGCACACTAGTGCAAACTCTATGGAAAATAGCATGGAGATTCCTTAAAGAACTAAAAGTAGACTTACCATTTGATCCTGC
Source organism: Varecia variegata (assembly GCA_028533085.1). Taxonomy (NCBI): domain Eukaryota; kingdom Metazoa; phylum Chordata; class Mammalia; order Primates; family Lemuridae; genus Varecia; species Varecia variegata. The sequence continues at coordinate 50,566,297 of CM052444.1, read as the reverse complement.
AATCCTACTACTGAGTATTTACCATAAGGCAAAAAAGTCATTTTATTAAAAAGACACTTGCACTAGAATATTTATTGCAGCACAGTCATAATCACAAAGATGTGGAGTCAAACCAAATGTCCATCAATTCAAGAGTGGATTAATAAAATGTGGTACAACACCATGGAGTACTACTTGGCCATAAAAAATATGAATTAATACCTTTTGTGACAATCTGGATGGAATTGGAGACCATCCTCCTAAGTGAAGTATCACAAGAATGGAAAAATAAACACCACATGTACTCACTATAAAATTGGAACTAACTGATCAGCATTCATGTGCACAGCAGAAGTAAAACTCAATAGAAATCATGCATGTGGGAGGCGGTGGGTGAAATCATACCTAGTGGGTACAATGTACACTATCTGGGTGATGGTTACACTTATAACTTTGACTTAAGCAATACAAATGCAATCCATGTCACCAAAACATTTGTACCCCTGTAATATTCTGAAATTTAAAAAAAATTAAAAAATTAAGAAATCATAGGAACATGACTACAAAGTTGTGAGTACTATTATATGAACAAAAAAACTAAAACCATCTAAATTTCTTTTAATAGGAGAATAGTAGAACAACTCAGATTATATTTATACTCTGCAATATACTGCAGTTATTAGAAATGAATAAACTATACATCCAACTGAGTTTAAGCTTCAATTGGCCATGAATTTTTGTTCTCTGATGTATCTCCAGGAAATAACAAAAGGCCTGGCACATCAAGGCTGTTTGGGAAATATTTGGTGAATAAATGAATTTAATATATATTGTCATGGAAAGTTATCTGAGATATACTAAGTAAAAAAAAAAAAACAATTAAATTCTAGAATAATTCATGGGGCAAGATCTAATTTATGTTCAAAGAAATAAACATAGAAATAGAGAACCAGATGATACCCTTTAAACGGCCACCAGAGGTTTCCTCTGAGGTTTGGAATAGGAGTGGTGGGAAATAAAGGCAAAGCTTCGGTTGTACTTCACATACTTAGTTAGCTATTGCTTGCCTCTTTTAAAGCAAGTATATATTTATGCATCATTTAAAAAATCATCATGGATCATTTGAAAATCATTTGAAATGATATTCTACAGGAGGAGATTTATATTTTGAACAAGGAATAGTACTATTAGCTAAAAACTTGCTGAATGCTGATCATATTCCAGGCACTGTTTAAATACTTTACATAGATTCACTCACCTATTTCTGACTCATTTAATCTTATGAGAGAAGTATTAGTATTATTACCATTTTACAGAGAAGGACACTAGGGATAAAGCACTTTTCTGAAGCCATACAGCTATCAAATGGTGAACTCAAAATAGAAACCCAAGCAGTCAGACTTCAGAATCCACAATCTTAACCATCCCATTAATGCTGTTTGAATAAAATCAATATTCTGAGCCAATAAGAAGCTGATTGGAATAATGAGAAAAAAGAGAGGGACAATAGGTCTATGAAGGTTGATGGCAAATCTTGAAATCAGATGCTGAAGTATTCCGATTGTTTTTATACTCAGCAGAGCAATAGGATTATAAGACCCTTTAAAGTATGCTGATGTTTTGGCAGGAGGAATGGAGTAACTAGAAGACAGTAAATAGGGTCATACTGGTAGGGGAAATAGATAAGGATAAAATATTACAAAATCCATTATTGTAAACAAAGTTGGAAATATTTGGCAATGGAATGGGTGGTTATAGTGCTGATCGATAAAGATAACAAAACAAACTGACTTTTGCATTTGTAATAACATTGTTATTAATAACAATAGTAGGATTCAGAAAAGACCATTTCTTCAGTAAAGCTAAAATCATCAGGTCATCTAGCCAGGCCTAAATTACGATTTCTGGTACAATGTGTACGTGAACACATCTTAAGTATTGTTCATTCCTTTGGCTGGAAATTTCCTTCTGCTTCTTAAATTGGCAGATTCCCACTCATTTTTCAAGGTCAGACTCCACAGTTATCTCGTCTATAGAATCTCCATTGAGTATCCTCCAAGGAAAAGATAAAGCATTCCCTTCTCTTTGTTTCTTTGCTCCTTTAGTCATTTTTCTACTATCATACATTTAAGTTGCCTTATTGTCAATTACCATATAGGTATCTCCCTGGGTAGACTCCATGTTCTTCAAAATCTAAGGTCTTATTCTGTGCAATCCTTGTCTGCCAATGACCAGCACAGTGTCCAGCAGATTAGGGTCTTATGAAATAGTAATTGAATGAATGCATGCATTTTAATTTATTGACTTAATTATACTCTCACCTTATTAAAAATAATTAAGATGTCTTCAAAGTTAATAATGAAATGAAAAACATTGTAGCTAAGCTTTATTGAAAGTTTATGATGGGCATTCTGTTAAATTACACACAGAGACAGACACACGTATGCACAGAGTATCTCATATCAGCATGGACTTAGCTAACTTCACATTTTACAGTTCAAGAAACTAAGGCTAAGAGAGGTTAACTTGATCAAAATCAAACACATAATAACTCTCAAAGTTTGACTTCAATCGCAGGGTTTTTTTACTCCAAAGCTTATGATTTCATTAGGTAAAAATTAGAAGCTGTGAGAAAAACAAAGAAAGGCAACTTAAATGTAAGAAGAAAAAGTCTGCTGATTAGAGAAATGTGATCTCTACCACTGGTCTAGTAAAACAGTACGATGACTCTGGCACACAAAATGTGCTAGTTCAAACCTCCATGCCAATATTTCTAAATAAACCAGGGAATAGACCAACAACTACTGGTTACAGCAACACTATCTTCTTCCCTATATTTGTACTGACTGTTAGACTCATTTTCTTCAGTTCACAATTTTGTTTCTTATGTTATCCAGAGACTTGCCTTTATTTTGTCCAGAGGTAGACATAGTGCTAAAATAACTTTAGACATCTTATTTCCAGGTTGCAAAAGTAGAAACTCTAGCTGCTAAGTCGCAGGAAAAATAATATGCTGTGACTATTAACCATTGCCTTTCAGTCTAGAAATACATTGTACAAATCAGTCATCTGAAGCTGATAAATTCCAGACAACTTCCTATGCATAAATTTTTAATGATTTTGTAGGAGAAAATATTCCTAAGAAGAGTAGACTGATAGAAATTCTTTTTAAAGACCAGAGACAGCTAAGACCAGATTGTCTTACTTGCTAATATTTTATATTTAGATAGATAATCTATCTGAATAATGAACAGGATGAAGAAAAATTCTCTAGAACTTAGAGTCTTTAATCATCTTCTTATAACATATTCTAAGTTATTCAGGGAAGTATTTAGGAGCTGACTGCTATTAATTTGCTTAGTTGATGACTGAAGCAGCATGGATCCTGCATGATAGAGAGTTTTTCTTTAATTACCCCAGGTTAACTGGAGACACATCAAGCAATTTGAAGTGACTCTTCCCCAAATTGATCGGGAGGGGGGTGCATCATTCCCTTGTTTACATAAGAAGTGATCATGAACAGCTGATGTCGCATCTGCCCCTCTTAGGATGTGCTTTAAAAAAATTAACAAAACCCAGGCAATCTGCTTACTGGATAAGATAGTGGCCAACCTGATGTAACAATAAAAATTGATCCTGGTCATTCTGTCAAGCATTAAATATTTTTGCAGATCTTTCTGCTGAGTTGCAAAAAAAAAAAAAAAAAAATTGGGGGTTTTATATTAAATTTTGCCTTGGGGCATTATTACTTTGAAAGTAATCCAAATATTTTGTTTATATTGGAAGAGTTCAGTGAGACATAGTTAACTGTGAATAGAATTCAAAACAATAACTCTGGAAAAGAACTATTCCCTTTGGTCATAGGCTATTGTGTCAGCAGTTATGCCGAGTCAATCAAAAAGAAGAAAGAGAAAGAGAGAGAGAACACCAAGTGAGAATGGAGCTGTCAAGCTGATTGACTAGATAGCAATATACAATTTGAAATGTTCTATGTGATAAGGTAAATACTCAATTTTTCTCTGGGTGTTGGCAAAAACTAAATACAACAACTTGAAAAGCTTATGGAAGTGTTACTATTAAGGAATATAGACAAACTTACTTCTGCATAAAACTGAAAACAACAACAAAAGAAATTATCTGACTAATGGCACTGTTCTATACTGTAGAGAGCTTTGAAGAAAAGTATTAAGACTAAATTTCAGCACTGAATACAGGCTTATAGTAGCTTTTTTCTTTTCTACAACTTTGTTAAACAAGTGGCTTGTCAAATCCACAGGTTTTGTTTTAGTTACAAAAAAATTGTGTTTTATGTCAATTATTTATTTGATTTTAGGAAAATGTTCTAAAAGTGGAGCACTAGAGAATTTTTTTTCTATTGATTTGAAGAATAAGCCTGAAAATAATATAAAATGTAATTTGTTTTATTTGTATTTTATTTATGTTGAAAATTACTATTGAGTTTCTTGTGGAATTGCTCCAGTTGACTTTTCTAATGTTGTCCTGAAATAAAGCGTTAGACACCATGTTGGGAGGTAATAGGGCTGCCCTAGGCAATTAGTCACCATGAAGTTCAGTGGACTGATATTTTTCTATAACTAGTGTCTCTTCTTATTCCCTTCTTCATATCTTAGCTTCCCATCCACTTTCTATTTTTTTATTTGGCCTATATAGTTTTTGATTAACTTGTGTTTGGAAAATTTAATTAAAATGGGTCATCTCATCATATTATCCATCATTTTCTCTGCTTCCTGATAGCTTTCATCATTAAGTCAAAAAATGTTTTCCTGCTTATATTCAACCTTCTCATTTAATCTTTTTAATCACATAGAAAATAATCTTCATTTGGCTTATTCTGTTCTCCCAGTTCATTGACTATCTCCCTCACTTTGAGCTCTTTACATAAACTTGCAGTTTGGATTTCAAGCTTACTTTTATATGTAGAGTACACATTTTTTGCCCCACTTTTTATTTAATCCATTTGTTGGAAGTGCCACCTGAAAACACATTTAGTTCTATTTCCTGTTTTACATGTTTCTGTCCACATTTCAGTATGTTTATAAAAACATTTTAAAGAGCATTTATATCTTCCCATTTTTCATTTTATAGCTCAGTATATCATTTACTTTTTAAAAAAGTATTTCTCAAGAAAACGTGCTTGTTATTGTTATATCATTACTCCAATTGATGTCTACGTGCCCACTGAACATGTCAATCCAGTGTTCACTCAACCACATTAGAAAGAAGCTGAAAAAATAAGTCTCTAAAATTTTGACTCTCTGTTGAAAGAATTGTAACTGAATATTTGAAAAGATTTCTCTGGCAAAGGAAAAAGTTAGGAAATAATATTTTAGCATTTCAAATGCACTTTTTATGCATCTGTGAAATACCATGTTTTCTCAAATTCATTACTTGCATTTATTTTCTTAAAGAACAGTGAGTTTTAAACTGATAATTATTTTAGTATCTTGTAGAAATTTATCTATTTATTGTAACTGTACAGTCTTTCTTTTAACTCAATGAGCACTATGCCTTATTAAATATATATTATTACATCTAATTACATTATTTATGTATAAACCATATATAATTATTAAACATTATATAAATTTTTTGCAGTGGTTACTCGTTCAATAAAAACTGCAATGCTATTTTCAACTTTGTAGGTTAACTCGCAGGAACTGAATTTCGTGTGGAAAGCCCTGCCGACTACACTGTTCTTTGGATGAAGTGTGATGTCTTGGAAGTCCTGGGAATCAGAAAAGGCCTGTCCCTGTTAGTAAGCTTTGTAACCTTGAACGAAATATTTGTTCTTTCTTGTCTTAGTTTCTCATTTTATAAAATGTGAAAATTGAATTAAATTGCTTCCAAAGCCCCTGACAGCCCTCAAATTTTGATGACTCTACAACTCTACCCCCATTTTTACAGAATCCTGATAAAGCAACTGTTTTTCTGGAAATCTTAAATACATGTATATTAAAACATGCACCAGGCATTTATGGCATAGGGGAGTATATTGTAAACGAGTAGTTTTTAAAGTGTAGCATACTTTGCTTTGTAATCAGGCATTTTATATTAGACTGATAAATATAGTTCTTTTACTCTGAGGTTTTCATGCGGTGATCCATGATTCTTTAAACTTTGTAAAGACTTCAAAGTTTATAATATAAAACAGTGATTACCCAAATAACATTACCAAATTACTCTCTCTGTCTTTGCTTTGAAAACTCATGTTGGCTGCTCTTGATTAGAAATGGAGATAAAATTAATTGCCTGATTTTTGATAGGGATTTTCAAAAGCTTAGCAGATTTTATTAGCTAATCCAAACAATGTCTGTGCAAGACAATTTGCTGCTTCTTTTCTCCTTCTCCCTGCCCCCTTCACTCTTTATAGTCTGGATATGGAACAGGGGATTGACAGGTGAATACTTGGGCCAGAGAAACTGGTGCTTTTTCCTTCAGAATCTTTATTCTTTTTAGCTCGTCTTATATTCTAATAATAAGGAGAAAGTCAGCATTTCACATCCCAAGAGCATGAACTTCCTGCCCTGCTTTGACTCAGGCAAAGAACATCTCCAGGCCAGGTGTCCTCCGGTGGGGTGTAAGTATCCTTGTGACTTTTATCACATGGCCTGCCCTGCAGCTCCTTCCCCGGTACCATCCCATGATTAGTAAATGCACAGATGTTAAAGAAACCTGCCTGTGCCTTGAAGTGAAATCTCAGAACATCATAACATATCATGCTGAAAGTAATGTAACGAAAACAGGGATTTGGGTCTGAGGAAATAAGAGAAATCGAACACCTCAAAGACTAGGACAAGGATCTTTAGTTCGACGCCTCAGCAGTCAGCGTTGGCATGTGAGAATATGAAAGAGGGTGGTACACCTTTTGCTTTGAATGTTTCCCCAATTGATTCCCCTGGCTGCCTTCCCAGAGTCTATGAGTATCATAGTCCCCTAATGAAGGCTTCATCGCATTCTTTTGAACTGGTTCCTGCCAATATCAAAGAAGCACAGCAGAAACAAAAACACTGCTGTGATGTTAGAAACCACAATTGTTAACGTTAAAAAGAAATCTTGGTATGCAGGTTAGAACAATATCCATGTGGTTCAAGTAGTAGACTGATGAATTCACTGGAAAATTCTAACAAATGAAGTAGATGGGAAAGAATACTCCTTTTTGTTGAATACCTATTTAGAATAGTAAAAGAGAATTTATTATAAATATCATGCCATGTTAAATATTTTTAAGCCTCTGCTTCTCACAGGGAACTTTATATAGGAATTGAAATACAAAGATGGGAAAAAAGAAGTTAGCAATTTTTATTGTAATCTTTTAAATAGATTTGAAATATTTAATATATGAAACATGTAAAGAAAAAAGGTAATGGTTCTAACAAGGTTGTGCTATTTCTTGAAAAATACAACATAAATTGAGCAATCTTATTTTTAAGATTTATAACATCTGTTAGCCAATATTCTATTTTAATATCTTAGAAAAACACTGACACTAAATATTAATACGATGTTTCTGGATTTGAAGGGAACTTAAGAAGCTATTAACAGTATCTTAGAATATATTCTTGTTCTAGATTTCTCCCACAGAGGCTAATTGTTGTTAGTAATAGCTGCCTTTCCCATTTTTAAGACTTCCTTCTACCTATTTTAGTGTACAGAACTAAATTATCTTATCATATGCATCCTTTACTGATAAATTCACTATACTTCATACTTTTCAGATGGATTATATCTGGTAGAAGTTCTCATTTCATAGAAATTACCAAATTTACAAATTAGGTACAGATTCCTAGTTCTGCTCTGGAGTAAGCGAGATAACTGGTCTGTGCCTCAGTTCCCCCACCTTCATATACTATAGCAGGTCACCAAAATAACTCTATAATGATCCCAAACTAAGGCCAACTTAGTCCCAAATAAAGCATAATCACTTTACTTTTTGGGTGAATGCATGAGCAGACAGTCCTCCACCCTATGCTCTTAATCCAACTGTTTTTCTTTAGAAAAATCTGTTCTATGAGATTTTGTAGCATTTAGTACATCTCTCTAATCCAATACTCCTTGTTATGATTTATTAACTTTTTCTTCTCCACACCAGCCTATGCTCCTTAATGATAAAGACTATACCTCTTTCTCATTCTCCTTTTATTTCAAACCCCTAATACCAACACCGACACATTATGGACTCACAGTTGGTGCTTGTTAAATACATGAATGAATGAGTGAATGCGTACATGGGTGCTTGGCATGACCCTGGCCAAACCTGCAAATGGCAAACTTGTTTCAGTAGGCTGCCTCTTTCTCTTTCTTTTACACCTGTGTTTATATTAAGATTCACATCATCATAAAGCCAGGGTTTGAATCATAAGACTCAATGAAATTACAGAAATGGATCTAGTTTGAAAATAGAGGGGAAAAAAAGGACAGAGAAGCTTTCTTAGGTATGTGTAGCACTATTTGGAAAAGAAAATAACTGTGCTGTTATTGCAGACTTATTAATGTTTGCAGTTGTCCTGATTATTCTAACGCAAACCAAATGGTATTTAATTTGGGAGAAATTGCTCTGGACGTGCAATCTAAAGAGGCGAGAAATGGAACAGACTTTCTTTATGCAGTGTTTGGGATGTGGTTAAATTATTTTAGGATGTTCAACAGTGTAGTGCAAATTCAAATCCTGTGGGCAAAGCTAAACAAGCAATGCTAGGCAGCTTAGCCACTTAATCTTTTGGTGTTCAGTCTGTTGGGTCTGTGCTGTGAAATGGCTCCTGTGGCTTTCATGTGGAAAATGAGAATGTTCTGTAACGGCTGATGTGGGAATAAAGAAGTAAATACAAGGAAACTCTTACAAGCTTTTAATATTAACTGCACTAAGTAAGTGTAACTAACTGCATTAAGTTATTGATTTATCAGGGCTTGACCAAATACTATTTCCTTTTGTCCTTTCTGGGGACAACGATAAAAAGTACAAAAAAGTTAAATGAGCCAGTTGTTAACTGGGTTACTGATACATGTACCAGTTATTCTTCTAGCTGCCTAAGGAGAATGTCCAAGGGGCCATTTATAATGGCTGGAAAACTGATTAAGGCATATTGATTCTGATCATTTAAAGTATCAAGAATATGATGTTTCTAGAGATTTTGTATAGTTCTATCTAATTAATAAATGAAATTTGATAGGACCATTTGGACTGAAACCCCAAATTTCAAGGAGATGCCTCATTACTTTTTATTTTCCCCTTTAAAATATTACTAGGTTACTTTAACCCTAGTTTATAATGACGGGAAAGAAGCATAGCCTGTTTTACATCGCTAAATGAAATAAACTATCAACTGGTAAATAAATAGTAGATTGGTGTTTAGGGATGAAGTTTAACACGATATATTTAGAACGTGCAAATGACACTTTGATTTCAGTCACATTTGGGTGGGTTCCAGATCCTATTACAACTCACAATGAAAGCAACTTTATTAACTTAGAGATGTGAGGGGTCTTCTTAGGGTCTTCTCTGTAACTGTCAGACTCAAAGGAGTTGCAGTATCCACTCTCTCGAGTTGGTGATTAGACTTTTGGACCATTTTAAAAGATGCAGGGGGAGTTTCTCCCTAAGTTTCTAAGGCTTTTAAGCACAAATCCCAATTGTGAGCTTCAACGCACTTGAATCCTGATTACCTTTGCAGTCCCTAATTACCCAGGAATCAGGTTATAGGCAGGAACTGTTAACAGTAAGCCAGAAAGTGGTGTTTATTTTTTGCTGTCTGAAGAATAAGCCGAACTTCAGTTTTTGGTCATTGCAAATATAAATTATTTGATGTGTCAGAAACACTCCCCACGCAACCCCCCAAAATAACAAGCAAAACAAAAAACACACAAAACAGATTTCTTTCTCTAACCCTGCTCTCCTCATAAGACTTGGACATATTTAGGCAGAAAAAGTCAAGTCTTTTGACCATCAGATACTAAAGTTACTCCTGATGCACATTTGTAAAACAGGACTTATAATGGCTTTGTTTCTGCTATCCCGTTCCCAGTGCAATTCTTTAAAGAAAACAGATACTCCTACCATATCATTGTTTTTTCCTATTAATCATACTACAAGAATTTCCCCAACTGGATTCTCTTGATGGTAGGAAATGTGTCTTATAATTTTGTATGTGTTATAATTTTGTATATCCTTCTCAAAATATAGTAGAAGGACAATAATAATATACTAGTTGATCCGAAATAAATGTGTGTTTGAGTGTCTTTTATACACAACTCTGATTATCCTCTTAAAGACAGCAAAGTAAAATGTTAGGTTTTGAGATTATGGTTTAGAAATTATAACCAGGGATAGAATTTTCCCTCCCAGAGAAAGGTTTATAAAAGAACACAAGAAAGACTTCTTTTTGCTATTTTGTTGTTATGGAATATTTATATTTTCCTCTCAAAATATACTTATTCATACTCATGAAAAACTTGCATTTTGTCAGCCTACATACATTTGCACTTCAGTTCTTCCTATCTGTTCCCATCGTGGTTGTGTTGCTGTATGCCGTTTCCCAGGCTTTAATCCTCTTAAATACAGAGGCTTTACATATAGGTTACAAAACTCTAATGGATTTTAGATTGAAAAAATAGATTAAAGAAATTTTGAGGGAATATTAGATGGGAGAATTAATAATTATCCAGTTAATAATTTTAAAGAATAATTAATATTTCAAAATTACATCTGTATGTGTAATCATCTCTAGCCACTTACCTGATGTGATATTGCTAATTTTCTCAACAATAACAGTGAATAAAGCAACTTTATTCTCTTTCTCCACTAACTCTTTTTCAATAGCATACAAGTATACTGTTACAACTAAAGAATAATGAACACTTTCACCCTACTTACCCTTTCAATTATATTTTTCAAGTGGTTATTTGAACGACACAGGAAAATTCTTGGCTTTTGTATGTTTACTTTTCTTCTAGTAAATTCAGTATATTCTTTAAGTAGTTCTAAATAATTTATCCATTGTTTCTCCTGATATATGTAATAGTACCTAAAAATGTAATGATTTTTATTTCTTCCTTTCTAATCATCATAAGTCTTATTTCTGTTACGAACCTTATTGCATTGGGTAGAGCATTCAAAACATTGGTCTCATTCTTGATTTTAATAGAACTGCTCTACTGGTTTGCCATTTGCTAGAGGTTAGAGAAGAAGGGAAAGAAGATTCCTTATCATTCTAAGTATTAGGAATGGGTGTTAGCTTTTATCTGATATCATCTTAGCAATGAGCTGGGGGAGTCTGTCCAGGCCCCAGCACTGACAAGAATGATACCAGAGACAAGGATGATGTTGTTTTCATTTTGGTTTCCTACTGAAGAAGAAAACAAGCACTGTAAATAAAGCACACGGTATTACAGGTATGCGTAAGTGGGCATAACTGTAGCTCCTCAATGTCTTTCCAGTTCATCAGAGTCAGGGGCTGGCTACTTTCAGAGTCCAGCTTCCAGGTTGGGGTGAGTGAAGCTGGAACTGGGGGAATAGCACTATGTGAGCACTCAAAATCCATCTTATTACCACATAATAAGGACTCTCTGTGCACTACTGGGACATATTTCCAAATTCTATTTCTTCATGTATCATTGTTCTTAGTTGGCTTCTCAGTGCTGTAGATCTGGCCATGGTCTACCACAAGAAACTATTAAAGTGCTCATATTTTATTTAGTCTATTCATGTAATGTATTATATTAATGTATTTCCTTGAAACTAAATGAGCTTTTCACTCTTGATATAGTCCTTACATGGTTAGGGTAGATATTGTTTAATTTATAATCGAAATATTTTATAAAGGATTTTGACAACTAAAGCATTTTTATT
>CM052444.1:50540073-50554355 GCA_028533085.1 Varecia variegata | reverse complement strand
ATTCTGTTTATTAAAATTTCCAAATTTTAACATGTATTTTCAAAAGATAAATGTACAATACAAAAAAAACTCTTTGTTGCTATACTTTCCATTTATGATTTACTGAGTTGTGTTTTATCTTTTCTGATTCATTAATTCATTTTCAACTTCAGTATTTGTTTTATTTTTTCTTGCAATTGTGTTGTTGCTATTGTTCTGTTTCAATTCACATCTTTAATTGAATTTGAAATATTGATTTTACTTACATTGTTTAATAATAAAATATTAAATAGAATGTTTTGCCTCTAAGTACAGGTTTGAGAACATTTCATAATTTTTATCAAAATGTTTTATTCTCATTACTTTCTACATAGTTTGTATTTATATTTTTAATTTTTTAATTTAAATTCTATTAGAAAAATGCTTAACCTTGATTTTATTTACTTATTTATGTTTTAATGTTTGCTTTCATTGCCAGAGTTATAAAATGCAGTCTGTACATGTCTATCTTGTAGAGTTTTCCCCCTTGTCTAGTCTGTAACTAATCATTAAAAATTATCCATGAACACTTGAAGTTAAGATACAATCTCTACATTCCTTAAAGTTGAAAAATCTATCAATTTCTGGGTTTATCAAATCACTTTTCTTTCAAAAATTCTATATTTAAAATATTAATTATTGTCTCTGTTTATTTTTATTTATCTAATATCACCCATATCTTGCCTGCTGCCATGGTAATCATAAATCTGCTGATTATCAGTTATAAATAGGAGCTATACATGCACTTAAGTCTGAACCTTTAGGAGAATCTGCATCCAAAGAGATAATGTATTGGATATCTTCTTCATCCCTAATCATTTAAATAATAGAGGGTGTAGAAACAAATAAAAACATCAGAAGTCAAAATTATCTGCAATTATCTTCAGTTTGTCTATAGCGTCTGTATTCAGAGTGAAGATACAGGGTGTTGTATTTCATTTAATGTGAAAGGCAACATCTCGGAGTTTTAGAAGTTCCTATAGGAATCAACTTAAAAAAAAAATTCTTTACGATGCCTTGCAAAGAAAAAGAGAAATAGAGCAGAGTATATATTTTCATTCTTTTAGTGGATCAATTCAGTCTTATGTTGGAAAGTTGACAGGCTCAACAAAGTATTTTTCTTTTCATCTTAAGTCATCTCATTTACCAAATAGATCCCATTAATTAAATAGGACAAAAACCAGAAGAATAAAATAGTATATAAAAAAATAAAGCACATTTTTTTCAAAGTGTCATGGGCAATCAGCTATTTTCAGTGACTAGTTATGTAGTAACAGCTACTACTTAGGCCAGTGATGAGACAGTGAAAACCCAAATTTAGAACATTCACACCATACTTCAGTGATGAGACAGTACCTGTCCAACATAATTTTCATATCTATGTACCCAGACGGGGGTTTGCTTTTTTTAGTTTTTATGCTATAGAACAATGGTGAAACTGTTATAAAAAGCTCCTGCTGTTACTTCTGAGGTAACTGTGTTGTAGTTAAAAAACAACTAGCTTTAGAACTAAAAATTCTGTTTGAGATTTAGTTCTGACACTACCAGCAGTTTGACATTGAGAAAGTCATTTAACCTTTAAATTCCTGTTATGTTATGTGTAATATGACAAACTTTTGGAAAGAGACAGAAACTCAAAATTTAATGAGAATTTCCTTTTTTCTAAAGTCACTATAAAGATATTCTTAAACATTATCATATGTAATTGACATGTAATCTACATAGTCATCCAAGCATTATGTGTGATTAGTCTCAGTTTATAGATTTAAAAATTAACATTTCCAGAAGTTAAGAACCAAGACCATGGTCACACAACCACTAAAAATTTAGATCCAAACTGCGGTCTATCTGACCCTGAAAGCATGCTATTTTCTCTAAAAAGCATAATAAATATGTCTGTGTTTATTATTATTTCAGCAATAAACCTCTTTGGGGTTTAAAATGAATTAATTTTTCTTCAAATTCTATCCTCTGATGAGATAATATATATAAATAACGCAGTTTAAAATTTCCAAGGAAAAGCACTATATAAACCTAAAATATTGGCTATATTATTACTTTATAACAATCATATACCATGGAAACTAGGACACTAGTAGTCAAAGTGAAAGATTATTGACTGTAAATGGCTTGGACTTGTTAAAGTTCTAGTCTGTAAAATGTTTCCTGGGCTGTGGAACTCCAACTGGCCTGTAATGTTTTATTCCAGTTCCCTACATGTTCTCCTTAGGACCTGAGCACTGGAGTTTGAATGCTATAGTGCTTAGAGGCTGTTTCCTTAATTGTCTTGTACAGGTTATAGTAGACCTGAGAGTGTCAAATGACTGTGATTCCTCCAAGATATTCATGCTAAAAATTTCAAATCAAAATAAAAATATCTGTAAACTTCCTTTTCTAGGAATGATGGAGTAACTAGTACTGTACTTGCCATCCTTCTATAAAAAGCTAGAGGAAAAAGGATAGATACATTTTTAAAAAGTGCTAGTATTTTTAAATATCTTGGCAATAGAAAAGAATTTTTTCTTTTACTTTTTCCTTCTTTTAAGAGATAGATTTTTGAAAGCAAAAAACAATATTAATGCAATGTGGCGTTTATAACAAATGTAGAAACAAAATGTATGACAAAATGGAACAAAGAACAGGCATGTAAAAACAGAAGTGTATGATTGTGAGGTTCTTAGGTATATGTAAGTGGTTAAATATTTTTTGAGAAGGCTGTAAATGGTAAGGTAGGTATTATAAACTGTAGAACAATTGCTAAAAAATTTTAAAAGATAAAAGCTAATAGAGAAATAAAAATAATGATCCAATAGAGAAACTCTAATGGAATATGTTCAATTAAACCAAAAGAAGTCAAGAATGGAGTAATTGTCTAGGCACAGTGGCTCACTCCTGTAATCCAAGCACTTTGGGAGGCAAGGTGTGAGGATTGCTTGAACTCAGGAGTTCAAGAGCAGCCTGAGCAACAGTGAGACCCTGTCCCTATTAAAAAAAAAAAAAAAAATAGAAAAAATTAGCTGGGTGTGGTGGTGCATGCTTATAGTCCCAGCTACTCAGGAGGCTGAGGCAAGAGGATCAGTTGAGCTCAGGAGTTTAATGTTGCAGTGAGCTATGATGACACCACTGCACTCTAGTCTGGGTGACAGAGCAAGATTCATCTCAAAAAAAAAAGAAAAAAGAAAAGAAAGAAAGAAGAAAGAATGGAGTAATAAAAGGAAAAATAATAACATATGAGAAAAATAGAAAATAATTATTAAAATGGAAGACTTAAAGCTAAGTACATTGATAATTGCATCAAGTGTAAATCATCTCAACACTCCAGTGACAGAAGACAAGGAGGCAAAGCAAGATGGCCAAATAGAATCCTCTTGTGATTGTTCCCCTGCAGGAACACCAAATTGAGCAACTATCCATGCAAGAAAACACCTTCAAACACAAAAACCAGCCTACCAAGGCAGTAACACCAGGAGTCCGTAGGAGTCATGGTGTTACTGGTCTTGGGACACTCCCTAGTGCTAATATGGCTGCAGTTACCAAAGACATAGATCGCAACCCTCAACTCCCTTTGAAAATCTAGAAAGCATTCTCAAGAAGGATGAGTACAAACAAGCCTAGATTTTGAAGATTAGAATAAATACCCAACTCTTCAATGCCCAGACATTAACGAACATCCACAATCATCAAGAACATCCAGGAAAACATGACCTCACCAGACAAACTAAATAAGGCACCAGTGATCAATCTCAGAGTGATGGAGATATGTGACCTCTCAGACAGAGAATTTAAAATAGCTATTTTGAGGAAGATCAATGAAATTCAAGACAACACAGAAAAGGTATTCAGTAACCTATCAGAGAAATTTAACAAAGAAATAAAAATAATTCAAAAAATCAAGCAGAAATTCTGGAGCTGAAAAATTTAAATAACAAACTAAAGAATCATCAAAGTCTCTTGACAGCAGAGTTGATCAAGCAGAAGAAATAATTAATGAGCTTAAAGATGTGCTATAAGAAAATACAGAGTCAGCAGAGAAAAAGGAAAACAGAATAAAAAAGAATGAAGCACACCTACAAGATCTAGAAAATAGCCTCAAAAAGACAAATCTGAGTTATTGGCCTTAACGAGTAGGTACAGTGTGAGATTTTTATTCAAAGAAATAATAACAGGGAACTTTTCATACCTAGAGGAAGATATCATTATTTACATACAAGAAGGTCATAGAACACAGAGCGGATTTAATGCAAATAAGATTACCTGAAGGCATTTAATAATGAAGCTCCCAAAGGTCAAGATAAAGAAAGGATCCTTACAGTAGAAAAAGAAAAGAAATAAATAACATATAAAGGAGCTCCAATATGTCATGAAGCAGAGTTATCAATGGAAACCTTACAGACCAGGAGAGAGTGGAATGACATATTACAAGTGCTGAAATAAAAAGTGGTTAATCCTACAATTTTTTATACTGTAGAAAATATCCTTCAAACAAGAAGGAGAAATGAACAATTTCCCCAACAAACAAAAACAGATGAATTTCATCAATATCAGACCTGTCCTATAAGAAATGCTAAAGAGATTTCTTCAATCTGAAAGAGAAGAATGTTAATGAACAATAAGTAATCATCTAAAGGTCAAAAACTAACTGGTGACAGTAAGTACACAGACAAATACAGAATACTCTATTACTGTAAATGTGGTGTATAAACCACCGATATAAAAATCTAAGGGTTACAACCAAAGCAGCACTCAAAATTTTTCAAGTACATATATAATGTTCACCAAGATAAACCATATGCTGGGATATAATATAAGTCTCAGTAAATGTAAAAGTATTGACACAGTACAGAACATTCTCTGTAATCACATGATTAGATTATAAATTAATAGTAATGATAAACATATTTGTAAATTAAACAACATACTTTTAAATAAGAAAAAAAGTCAAAGAAAATTAGAAAATATTTCAAACTGAATGAAATGAAAACACAGTATATTAAAGTTTGTAGATTGTAACTAAAATAGTGCTTAGGGAGAAATTAGAAATTTTAATACATAAGAAAAAAATAAAGTTAAAAATTGGTTCTTAAGCTTCCACTTGAGAAGGTGGAAAACAAAGAACAAATTAAATCCAATGTAAATAGAAGGAGGAAAATAATAAAGATAAGAGCTGAAATCAATGAAATAAAAAATGAGCGAACAGAAAAAATAGAGGAAATCAACAAAAGCAAAAACTTTCTCATTAAAAGAGACCAATAAAGCAGATAAAACTCTAGCATACTAAAGGGATGGGAGAGAGAGAGAGAGAGAGAACACATATCAGGAATGAATGGGGAGCTATAACTAGAGTTACTGCATTTAAAAGGAAATATTATAAATCAACTTCTACTAATAGATTCTATGACTTAGAAGAAATGGGTGATTTAATTGAAATACACAAATTACTGAAACAAATATAAGAAAGAATAGAAAATTGGAATAGTTTTGAATCTATTCGAGGTACTATCTTCATAACCAAAAACTTTC
The DNA here is from genome assembly GCA_028533085.1 of Varecia variegata. Lineage (NCBI taxonomy): Eukaryota > Metazoa > Chordata > Mammalia > Primates > Lemuridae > Varecia > Varecia variegata. The sequence continues at coordinate 50,548,817 of CM052444.1, read as the reverse complement.
CCATAAGAAAATTCCAGGCCAAGATGGCTTCATTGCTAAAGTCACTTAAGAAAGAAATAATAAAAATCTTAGATAAATTTTTTCTGAAAATAGAGAAGAAAAACTTGACAACTCATTCTGTGAGACCATAATTACCCTATATCAAAATTGAAAAGAGACATTGTTGAATTTTTCCCTTTACCATTTTATAATGACCATCTTTGTCTTTCATTCCTTTTGTTGATTTGAAGGCTAAGTTATCTGATATGCCAACTGCTATACCAGCTTTCTTTTGGTTTCCATTTGCATGGAATATTGTTTTCCATGCCTTCACCTTGAGTCTGAATGACTCCCTGTGGGTTAGATGGGTTTCCTGAAGAGAGCAGATACTTGGCTTGTGTATATTTATCCATTTGGCCAGCCTGTGTCTCTTCAGTGGGCAGTTCAAGCCATTCTCATTTATTGAAAGAATTGATAAGTGGGGTGGATTTCTGTTCATCCTGTTGAGTAGAACTTTGTTGTTTTGTTTTATCTCTTGAGCCATTGTGGTATCTGGCCTTTGACCTTTAGCTTTTGGATGATTTTACACTGGTGAGTGTCTACTGTGCTGATCCATGTGTAATGAAGTTCTGAATACTTCCCGCAGGGCAGGTCTTGTCCTGACAAATTCCCTCAGTGTTTGCTTATCTGAGAAAGACTTTTTATTTCCCCCTCATATATGAAACTTAGTATTGCAGGGTACAAAATTCTAGGCTGGGCATTACTCTGTTTGAGAAGACTAAGAATGGGGCCCCAATCCCTTCTAGTTTGTAAGGTCTCAGTTGGAAAGTCTGCAGTTGATCTGATGGGTTTTCCTTTGTAAGTTACCTGTTGCTTTCACCTTATGGCTTATAGGAGGGCCTCTTTTATGTTTATTTTGGCCATCTGATGACTATGTGTCATGGTGTTTTCCTCTTTGTCATGAATCTCTCAGGGGTCCTTTGAGCTTCTTGTACCTAGATATCTAGATTTCTAGCAAGGCCAGGGAAATTTTCCTCCATTATTCCCTCAAATAGATTATTCAATCCTTGGGTATGTTCTACTTCACCCTCAGGGATGCCTATGATTCTTATGTTAGTCCTCTTCACATAATCCCATATTTCTTGTAGGGTTTGCTCTTTTCTCTTATTTCTCTGCCCTATCTCCTGTGACTGACTTGTTGAATTGAAAGATCTGGTCTTCAAGCTCTGAGATTCTTTCTTCTGCTTGATCTAACCTATTCTTAAGGCTCTCCACTGTATTTTGTAATTCCTTGAATTATTTTTTTTATTTCCAGTTCTGTTTGATTTTTATTTAGTATTTCTATTTATTTAGTGAATTCTTCATTCATTTCCTGCACTGTTTTTATGGTTTCTTTGTGTTGGGTTTCCATTTTATCTTTCATTTCATTGAGCTTCCTTACAATCCATGTTTGAAATTCTTCATCTGTCATTTTAATGTTCTAATTTTGGTTGATATCCATTGCTAGAGAACTGGTGCTCTCTTTTTGGGGTATCCTTTTGCTTTGATACTTCATACTTCCGGAGTTCTTTTGCTGATTCCTTCTCAACTGGAGCTGCTGTTGCTTCTTACCTATGGATTTTCTTTTGTTTGAATACTGACATGCCCAGTTTAATATCTGAGCCAGTAGGTGGTGCTTGTTGGTGAGAATCAACCACAGCCTGTATGATGAGTCAGTAAATGCAGTAAAAGGGCATGCAAAGTGACCTCCCTGCCAGTACATGGCACTTGCCAGGAGGAATAAGCTGCAATGTTGTTTTGGGTCCTGTGCCCAGCTCTATTTCCTCAGGAGAAGCACTCTAATGCCCCAGGTGGTGGGTGGGAACCTGGAACTTCTAGTTCCTTCCTGTGTCCTTATCCTCCACCTCAGCAGGGGAGGGTGGGGGAGTGAGGCTGGGAGGGACTGGGTTGGGTGAGACTGCCCTCAAGCTCCACAAATGCTTTTAGCAGGAATCAAAGGTCTGTTCCCTGCCTCTGAGAAAAGCTTCCAGGTGGAGGTGAAGTGGCCCCACTCAACCAGAAAGTCTGAGTGTGGAGCCGAGGTTATCTGAGAACGGCAGTCTGGCAGTCTGGAGGAGGCCTCACTCATTTTCACCCTCACCTTCTTCTGGGCCTCGGCAAATAGGCAGGACCTCAAGCTAGCCAAGCTCTTCCATAACTATGATGCAGGCTGGGAGGTTTCCTGCCCAGGATACTGGCCTGAACTGAGAGCTCAGCCCTCCTGTAGGAGGAGGGGTGCCCTGTGAGCATGCCAAAACTAAGACCCACTGTGTACTCTCACCCCTGGTCTGCCCCTGCAGGCACCCCCACCTCGCAAGACTAATTCACAAATATCCCTTCTATGCCCCTGGCAATGAGATGGAGACCTGAGTGTACAGGATCTGGCCTGCAGGTCCATCCCCCGGAACCCAGAGATCAAACCTGGTGCATTTTTAATGTAAATTATACCACTAAATTTGATTTACAATGTGGAAAAAAATGGACAAATCATCCTATCAACCAATAAACAAAAAAATCATTTAGGTCCTTGAAAACCAAGCTAAGCAACTAATTCATGGGCTTTCATCTCAGCTTTATTTTGTCAGCACACTTTGTAGAATTCTACATCAATAGGTTGAAAGTGAATATCATGAAAGATACAGATACTCCAAAGAAAACGTTTCCCATTGGTCACAAACCATACTTGAAGTGAATAGACACATTATTGCAAATTTAACCCCAGGTAAAAACAAGGTAAAGAACAAATTATTTTGATGTTATATCAGAGGTCTTCAAGCAATCATTAAATTATTTATTCAGTATTTATTAAGTGCTTATTCTATGCCAGGCAGAGACGTGCATGCTGTTTGTTCTTGAGAATTCACAAAATAGAGCCTGAATAAAAACTATGATGCAATTCAATAGAGACAAACAAGTTTTCCTGAGGATAGTGAAGAACAAGTATGGAAAACATGCAGGTATTTTCATATACGACTTTTAATATATCCACAATATTGCTCTAAAAATACCTCCCACAGATAGAAATAGCAGACTTTAGCAAAAATCTTGTAAATTAAGAAGTCATTTTGCTAAGTGCAATGTGAATTTTTTATCATTTGAAAATCTGAGTGGGGAGAAGATGAAGTATGAAAAATTACCTGTGGGATACAATGTACACGACTTGAGTGATGGGTACACTGAAAGCCTAGACTTCACCACTATACAACATACACATGTAATGGAATTCAACTTATACCCCCTAAATCTATTGAAATAAAACAAGTTTTTAAAAGAAAATCTTAGAGATGTCTGAATAAATTATTTACATGATTTCTAGATATCTATATAAGTTGCAATATTTGTAGTTTCATTTTAAGATTTTTTTACCTTTATTGAATAAACATCATATAAAACAATTCTATGAAGTTTGCAAAAACACGTGTAAGGGATGTTTTCTTGGAACATCTAAGAAATACATACATATATATATATAATATATATAATACATATAAAACTGTGATTATAGTGATCACCACAGGTGGTATGGATGCCTTAATGACTTGGTAGATGTGTTATTTCCTTTTTTCTTGTTATCAGTTACAGTGTTGAAAAATGTTGAAGTTTTCACCTTCTATATTTTTCTTCTTCTCATTGAAGAATATCTATGCTAGGCAGTTCCTCTCTCCCTTCAATTATTCCCACTGGCACACATACCAATTGAAGGCTTTCCACTACATTTAGTCTATTTGAGTGATTCTAGAGGGCTGTATGTGTATCTATTGTTCCTATGAATTATTGTACTCAATGTAACAAAAAGTTACTGATCAAACTGAAAGATCCATCATGACGGGAAACAGTTCACTGGATTAACAAAGAACTGAACTGGCATTTTAAGTACTAATTCTAATTTGCAATTGACCTCAATTTCATCAGATTTCTTCCACGCATCGACCTCAGGAAGAACATATATAATCAAAATATACTACAGGTTATAAAAATATGAGATTGTAAGAATTTTTCAAACATAGTGTTTAATACCAATCTTTATTAATGTTACTGGTAGGTAAAATATTTCAAGATTTGTGGCTGAGAAACCAGGTGTGCATTTCAAAAGACTCATAACAACATTTATAAGAAAGACCCTTAGGTATGAACAAGAAACCATTTCTTAGGCATTAGCTAAAATCTAAAATTCAGAAAATACAGTCATTTTGAATGGCAGGATCATTTATGATAACATTCCCCTGTAGGTCACTCAGAAGGCACAAATCCTATATGGTGTACATCTTTCTAGTAAACTCCTCATGTTATAACTGAGATTTAGGAGATGAAAAATGATTGCAGTTGCCAGGTGGGAATGTGGAAGGTAAACTATTCATAATTTTACCTCACCTAGCTAAAAGGCAGTGGAATTTGGTTTTATGTGATTGCTAAGATTTCCTTTCAAGATTAACACACTTTGTATCTTTGATTGTATCTGTACGTTCTATGTGTTTTAAAACCTAGGTCTAAATCTTTTAAATTGTTAGTTCTTAGAGGAAATATCACAAATGTTGGCCTTGATGAGTGTTAGTCTTTATAAGGACATTAGCCATCTTAACCATTTGAATGCACGTTGCAGTTATATTACTGCTTTACCTCAAATACTTTACTATTATTTTCTAAAAACTAAGAGCACTGTGCTATAACATAATTCAATTATCAAAATTGAATTCTCTGGTGGCAGAGAATTAACATTAGTATAGTATTAGTATTTAATCTGTAGTTTTTATTTAAATCTTGTGAATAGTATGAATCATGCACTTTATAGCAAAATATTTTTCTAATGCATTGTCAATTCCAGTGTGTCACATGTTGCATGTAATTGTCATGTCTTTTTAATTTGGACCATTTCCTCAACTGTTCTTTGTGTTTCATGATCTTGACATTTTTGAAACCTATGGGTCATTTATTTTACAGAATGTCTCTCAATTTGGCTTTGTCTAGTGTTTCCTCATGATTAGATTCAGGATATGCATTTTTAGCAGAAACACAATGGAAATGATGTTCTGTCCTTCTCTGGGCATCATATCAGAAGGCATATGACATCTAGTTATCCCATTACTAGTGATGTTGACTTTAGTCATTTGGTTAAAATGGTGTCTACCAGGTTTGCTCCACTATTTTATTCTCCAAAATAAAGTTACTATTTTTCCCTTTGTGATTAATGTATATCTTGTGGGGAGGGAGATACTTTTGAACTAAGTAAATTTTTCATTATTCATTAAACTCTCACCTGCTAATTTTAGCATTTATTTATAATTTTTGCTTGAGATAATTATTACTATAGTGGTTGCCAATGACTAATTTTTAAATTTTATTTCTGCTAAATTTATCAGATGACATTTATTCCAAGGAAGAACTGTCCTTCCTCCCCCTTTAATTATTTATATCAGTATGACCCTATGGATTCTTATTTTATTCTATGTGTTATAAAACACTACAAATATTGTTTATAATTGATGCTTAAAATGATCCAGATCTGGTCATTGGGAATTCCATCAATCTGACTTACATGTCCTTCTGATACAGCCCTATCATTCTTTGAGTAATTGCTTATTTTCTGGCACACGAAGATATCCCAGGTTTATTTTTAATATTCTAGCCCCAGCCATGGAGTTAGGATTTCTCCAAAGAGCTCTCTTTTTTCTTAGAAGATATTAGTATTTAAAGGCAAGTTCTGGGCTTTAGATGCCAGAGAACTTTAAATGATCTTTAACCAACCTCATGTGGGTTCACATGACAGGTAGAATTTCTAGGAGTTTCAGATACCAAATCCATCCCCACTTGTCAACTCATTTCCGTGGGACTTTCCTGAGTGCATGGGAAACACACCATTTACATTATGGTAAATGTTGGTGGCAGGAAAGGCTCAAGAGAGGGGTGGGTCAGTGTTGAGCCTTTGCCCAAGTATGACATAGCCATCCCCGGAAGGCATGGTGCAGGGCATAGAGCTAAGAGAAATCCTTAGCAGAGGCAATCTGTGCTTTCACCTACAGAATTATGGCAATGGGCAGGAGAACTGAAAGAAATCCTTCAAGACTCTCTGGATTTTCATGTATGTAAGGCTGGGTAGGGCAGGAAATCTATAGGAAATATTTCTAGGTGTTTTGGATCTTCAAAAATATAAGGGAACTGTCTCCAAATGAAGACATAGGGATTAGTAGGGAAGAGATGAATAGGGCAGGAATAAGTAGGGCAGAGATGTTTTCAAACTGGCAGAAAGGCTGTGGTATGAGAAGAAAGAAAAATCCCCAAATACCCCAAAAGCTGGCAATAGGACTGAAAAGTACAAAAAGAGAGCTCACACAATTTGGAAAGTCGATGCACCCAAAGTACACAGGGACCTCTAGAAAATTGCCAATTCTCAGATCTCATGTCTTGCTGAAGGGAAAGTCCTGATTGTACCCACAAAGTATTATTATAGAAAAGGCAGTGGTCAACTATATCAAATTAAAAATGCAAGAAAGCTCATATCCCATCAACAATTAATGCATAGGAGATTGACACTGCACTGGACATACGTGGTCTAAGAGAAGAAGGGTCATACCATTTCTGGCAGGAAATAGTGTTTATTTCATTCTCTATTGCTTTTAAATAAAACATCTAGTTTATAAACAAAAAAAAATTATGAGACACATGAAAAAGGAAGAGTATGTGGCCTAGTGTAAGAAAGGACACAGTCCATGGAAGCAGTCCTGCAGATAGCCTTAATGTTGGAATAATCAGATCAGTACTTTAAAATAACTATGATAAAACAATTAAGCTAAAGAAACTCCTAGAAAATGTGGAATCATACGTGAGGGGATGAGGAACCAAAATGAAACTCTAGAAATGCAAAATAGGATAGCAGAAATGAAGAAATTACTGGATGTCTTTAATAGTGACTGGACAGAGTTGATAAAAATCAGTGAACGTGGAGACAAGTCAAGAGAAAGAATCCACACTGAAACACAAGGAGATGATAACAATAATAATAGCAACAATAATGTCAGTAAGAGAATAGAGTATGAAATATGTGTAATGGAAAATGATCAAAATATATTTGCGTTTGGACTCTCAGAAGAGGGAAGAGAGAAAAAAATGGGACAGAAGAAATATTTGAAGATATAATGGCCGAGAACTTGCTAAACCTGATAAAAACTTTAATTTACAAACCAAATATAGTCATAGAATACCAAGAAAGATAAATACAATGAAACAGCGTTGCTAGAAAACAATGAAATGACATTTTAAAAGTGCTAATACAAATTTTTTTAAAAACTGTTAAACTAGAATTCTATATCCCGTGAAAATAATCTTTTAAAAAATGTTTTAAAAATTCTTTTTAAAACATAAAAGTGAAATAAAGTTAATTTCAAATGAAAAAAAAAACTGACAGAAATTGTTTCTACTTGACCTGTATTTCAAGAAATATTAAAGATAATTCTTTAGGTGGAATGAAAATATTACCACATGAAACTTGGAATCTGCAGGCAGGAATGAAGAACAGCAAAAAGGGTGAATATTTGGGCAAATATTAAAGGGATTTTGTAGTAGGTTTGTCATATCCCCAGTTTAGTTTTCCTTGTGTTTTTGTACATTAATGTCTCCCAATTTGCTATATTAATGCCCTTATGCAGTCCCCTCCCACATTCACTTTTGGCATGGTCAGGTGACTTTCTCTGTTCAGGTAACCAGCATGACATGAGCAGAAGCTAAACAAGAGGTGGCACAGAAGACTAGTGTTTTGGGGGTTTTCTTCATAGAGTCCAGCTCCACATTATAATGAAGTCTAGGTTCGACTACTGAATTACAAGAGGTTATGTTGAGAAAGACCCTGGAGTAGGATAGGTCTTCTTGGGCTCTAGCTACAATCACAGCTGAATTCAGCCATTTGACCCAAACTAACATCAAAGGGAGTAGAAGAATCGCACAGTTGAACACTGTCCAAATTCCTGACCAAGAGGTTGTGGAGAATCAATAAATCATGACTGTTTTCAGCTGCTAATTTTTTTTACTGCAGCAGATACTTATCTACAGAAATGCAATAATATGGTTAAGATTCTTATATTGCTCATGAAGTAGGACATATTAAGGCAGACTGTGCTAACATAAAGGTGAATGTTTTAGTCTTTAAGTAACTATTAAAACTACAAAGAATTTCAACCAAAAAATCAGTAGAGGAGATAAAATGAAATCCTGAACAATTCCCAATTAATTCAAAAGGGGGCAGGAAAGCATGAATAGATAAAGAATAAATGGGACAAAAAGGAAAAAAGAATGCCTGCCAAGGTGACAGGTTTAAACACAAAGTATTAATTAATCCAATAAAAATAAATGACCTAGACACTAAATTGGACCCAGAGAATGTCAGATTAGACAAGAGAGAAGGAGCTCTCTAGTTCTGTTTATAAGAAATAGATGTAAATGAGAAAAAGAAATATATTATTTCAATATGTCAAATAAAGCTAATGCAGTAATTTGTTGGAAATTTCTAGTCTGAAATTATTAGAAAAGAAGATAGGCCAACAATTAATGTGCTACTCATCCAACTTAAGAAGTTTGAGGAAAAACATTCTGGAGAATATAGAAGGAAGAAAATAATAAAATAGAAAATAAAAGTATATTGCAGAGGACACAAAATATAGTTCTTTGAGCAACTAAAAAACAAAAAAAATTACAATTCTGTAAGATTGATTTGATTAAAAAGAAATAGAGGGCAAAAA
>CM052444.1:50516116-50539573 GCA_028533085.1 Varecia variegata | reverse complement strand
AGTTGGAAAATTGATTTAAAGTCAATTTTATCTGATATAAGAATGGCTACACCTGCTTTCTCTTGGTTTCCACTTGCATGAAATATTTTTTCTATCCCTTCACCTTGAATCTGTATGAGTGCACAGCTAAGGCAACAATCAACAGAGCAAATAGACAACATACAGAATGGGAGAAAATATTTGCAAACTCTATATCTGATAAAGGGCTAATAACCAGAATTTACTAAGAACTCAAGCAAATCAGCAAGAGAAAAACAAATAACCACATTCAAAAGTGGGCAAAAGATATGACCAGAAGCTTTTCAAAAGAAGACAGACAAATGGCCAATAAACATATGAAAAAATTCTGGTCACTAATTATCAGGGAAATGTAAATTAAAACAACAATAAGATATCACCTTACCCCACTTAGAATGACTATTATTAAAAAGCCTAAAAATAATAGATGCTGGCATGGATGCAGAGAGAAAGGAACATTTATACACTGCTGGTGGGGCTGCAAATTAGTACAACCTCTATGGAAAACAGTATGGAGATTCCTCAAAGAACTCAAAGTAGACCTACCATTTGATCCAGCAATCCCACTACCGGGTCTTTACCCAAAGAAAAAGAAATTGTTTTATCAAAAAGACACCTGAACTCAAAGGTTTATTGCAGTGCAATTCACAATTACAAAGATGTGGAATAAACCCAAGTGCCCATCAATTTATGAGTGGATTAACAAAATGTGGTATATGTATACTATGGAATACTACGCAGCCACAAAGAAGGATGAATTAAGGCCTTTTGCAACAATTTGGATGGAACTGGAAACCATCCTCCTAAGTGAAGTATCTAAAGAAGGGAAAACAAACACCACATGTACTTGCTATTAAGTTGGAAATAACCAATGAGCACACATGTGCACAGACGGAAGTAAGACTCAATGGAAATCAAGTGGGAGAAGGAGAGGATGGGTGAAAACCTACCTAACTGATGCAATAAATACTATCTGGGTGATAGATACACTTATTACCCTGATTCAAACATAACAAAGTTGATACATGTAACCAAAAACATTTGTACCCCAATAATATTTTGAAATTTTAAAGAAATCAGTTTAAGAAAAAGAAATAAGGACACATTTCACTTATAAAACATGAATTAATGCATTAGGGGATTTAAATAATGACAGCAAAACTTCCAAATTGGCTTGCATGGAAAGTAGGGTCAGCTAGGGGCAGACAGGTATTTATTTTTTTAAAAATGTGAATAGGACATTTGAAAAGAATTTGAGAATTTGTTAAAGTTTTATGAAAATAAACCTTAATTTACAGAAGGTGGAAAAGTGGATTCAAACTATGATAAATGCAGTGAAGTATGTGGGCATACTTGTATACAAGCACTACATGTTTGCTATAATTTTGAGCAATGCATTTAACTACTCAAGTCTCAAAATCCTCATTGTAAAATTGGATTAAAGAGAGCTGCCTGATAGTTTTTTTGTCTCTTTGCTTCTTTGGTCTTCTTTTCTTACTTTCTTTCTTCCTTTTCTTTACTCTCTCTCTTTTTTTTTTTTGGCTTACCATATGTGAAGCTCTAAGAGCACCGTCAGAACTATGAATACTGGTAGACTCTCAATAAATGATAGCTATGGCTTTCTTTGATATAGAAATAGTTCTCATGACTTACTTTAGCACTCACATATAATCTCACCTTCCTCTCAATTTTTCTAATGCTCATAATATATGTCATACTTTTTTTGCATTGTGAATGTGTTATATGTATCATATTTCCCCTAGTATGTTGTAAGCTCTCAGAAAACAGAGACTTTTACTTCTTTGTGCCTCTTTATTACTTAATCACATGCTAATGTTTTCAATCAATTGTTTTACTAATAGCAATTCTTTTGCTACCCCTGGGGAAAACTTGGGTAAATTACCTTTTACATCCTCAATTTCCCCCATTTAATGATGGGGAAAATTTACCTTGCAGGGTTGCTGTAAAATAATTTTAGATGTCTTGCACAGTTTCAGGTATATATTAAGTATTATGTTAAGTGTTTGTTCCTGTCTGTTCTATATTACCTTCAATAAATAATTGTTGAGGATGGTCATGAGTATTACTTAATGTCTAACTGGCATCTGAGAAAGCACAATGGGTAAAGAGGACGTGAATATGACTGGAGGAGTGTCAATGAAGAAGCTACCAGAATGTGTCCCCATTTTATAAAATCGGAAAAAGTACATGATAGCAAGACATGGTTATTTTAGGTGTCATTTGACACTTTTCATTATTCATGAAACCACCTAATTTATTATATCCAAGAGATGTTTTCCACCATAGATTAATAGTTTTAGATATACGAGTATCTTTGAAGAAAGTTGCTCTGTTGTAGGATAATCACCCAAAGTTTTGTCTCAGTAATAGCTTCCCCTTCACCTGTCCCAAATCATGAAATCCATGTCAGGTCACTTTAGGCCACAAGCTTTCTAGCTTTCCTTTGGAACCGAGTGGTAAGAGCCATCCTGTTCCTCCAGCTGGAGAAGGCAAGCATCGCCTGCTGTTGAGGAGGTTTCGCAGCTCTGGTGCTCGAAAGCTCATGAAGTTCTCTCCAGACAGCAGCTAAGGCAGACTGAAGTGAGAAATCCATTATAATAACCTGCTTTCTGAGGAAAGGGGATTACAGGTAATTTTCTTTTATTCCCTAGTAACAGGGTTTTAATACAGTGCTGAGACACTAGTTGAAAATCAAATACCTCGTTGAATTAAGGTGAAAAACAGATGAATTGTCTCATTCCTTTCTCAAGGCTTTGGGAACATGGAAGTTAGAGATCTTTTTAGTGAGCAGTTTTTTTGAACATTAGGTACACTTCCATCTCTAGAAAGCACATTTTCCCCCCAGGCCTGCTTCAATAAGAACAATTGTAAATTCTGTGACATTCATGTAAATAAGGTTTTGATAACAGAACCTTTGAAAATTATCACGTACTCTGGGAAACACACATGCCAATGAGTGTATACTTGCACTTATCATCACATATTTATCACAACTATCAGTGAATTTCTTATTCCTAGGTGCTGCTGAAGACAATCTGGAAAGTAGTAGCAGAGCTTTAGTTTTGGCTTCCCGAGCCACATTTTCTATGCTAGTGTGCCTACCGGTTGGTGGCTGTGGTTGCTCTCAACAAGTTTCTTCTCTCAGACAACTCTTTCCTTATTGGCTTGTAGTCATTAATAGAAATGTTTCTAGAATGATATTAATAATTAGGCAGACTGTGCTGTTGATGCCCCCTGACGAACAGCCTAAATTTCCTGATAGTCTCTTTATATTCATAAATACAGCCCCCTGGATACTCATTCAGCATAGACTACATGGTATACTAGAACGATTGCTGGACCAGGGGCCATATTCAACTTGTCCATATCCAAGGAAAATCACATATCCTCTTGGGACCTTAATATTTTCATTTTAAAATTTAGAGAGCCTGGTTTAGATAATCATGAGGATCCAGACCAACCGTAACATTCTATGTTAAACACACACACACACACACACACACACACGCTCTCACATTCACCTTCATTACCAGACTGTAGCTCCTTCAAAGTATGGTTTGTTAAGTTTCTAGCACATAGCAGATGATCAATAAATATTTTTTCAATAATGGAAAGGAATCTTGGTATGTATATTTTATTAAATAGCAGAGTTTGCTGAGATACTGAAAATAACTCATTTTTTTCTAAGTCTTATTTGTAGGCTTCAGTGTTGTGTGCATAATTTCAGGTCTATTGCAAGATAGAATGTTGATGTACTAAACCCTGAAAATGGGTTTCTAATGGAAAAACCAATTGACCGTTATCTAGAGTGGTGTTAGCAGTATCTTCTCTAATGGTATACATGTAACGAATAGCTGATTAGCACCATGCTATGATTGAATGGAGGTGAATAACCTTCTATTTTATCCCCTTCTGAGGATTTGTACTCTATGCTAAATTGTTTTAAAGCCCAGCTTTGTATTACTCCTGATTTTGCTGAGCAAGTAGAAACCTGAAATTGTGTGGTTTTCATAGGAATTTACTCAGCTCATCTTTCATAACAATGTCAACATACAATGTTTTATTGGGAGATCCTAAAAGTAAATCTAGAATGATATCAAATTTTTAAAACAAAATAGCATCAACTCAAGCTTAAATAGAAAGGGCCTCATAGCTAACTAAAATTAATCAAGGCAAACAATATCATCTACCTGCAGAGGACAGTTAACATTTAACATATTGTAAATGAAAACCCTGATCAAACTGTAGAAGGATAGAGGAGAAAATATTAACCACATAGTTTGGCAAAAGATCACATGGTATTTTGCAGGAATGGTGACATATCTTTACTATAGGTGAAACCTAAATTAACTGGATAAAGTCTTCTGAGTGCAAAATTTCTCTTTACAAGTTTCAAAGGGACAAAAATGAGGAGAAAGAGGGTTATTTCAAATGTATGGGCAGACTTCCTTTATTTCTGCTTGTGAATTCCAGCATAAATCAAAAAACCAATAGAAACTGATTGAAGTGGAACTAAAGCCAGATGGTGACACAGAGGAGGGAAGGGTCCTCAGCTGGCACTCACTACTACCCAACCATGCCATGATGACAATGCAGGGAGTTGTTGGAAAAAGAAATATTGTTTTTCTCCCTGTCAAATGCAACTTCAATCATGGCTGACTTAAGGCATATTACAGTTTAGTGGACTTTCCAATGTGTTATTTATATGGATTTGTAAATTACATTCATTTCCTTGTAATACATAAAGGCATGTATTAAATTTTCACTCAACTTGTCTCTCATATGAAATAATATGGATTATTACTAATATTTATGCTCATCATTTTCCTTAATCACCAGGGACAGAACAACAGCTGGGGACTGCCTTTAATCTACCAGACATTACACCAAATACAAATGTACAATCTTCAGAATCATTTCATCAGTTTCTAAAACAAGAATATAAACATGAGTTATCATCTGTCACAAGAGCTTTATGTGATCAAGCCCTTGCAATTGATCAAAATTAAGCCATTATGTGAAATTATAATAAAGGAGAATATAAAAGAATCCCTGTGTATTCTGAATATCTCACAGCCATAATGAAATTTCCCTGGGGGTAAGACAGTATATTTCATAATGTCCCCAGGGTTCTCTAATATTCAATAGCTATATCCCTGGGGCTAGAACTTAGGCCTGAAACTAGTAGAATTATTGAAGTATAAGTGGCAGAAATTCACAAGCAACAGAGATATGAAATCTACTGACACATTTACCTGTTTGGAAATAGTTAATGGTGTCTCACATAGGTGGTCTTTAATCAGTGATGATTTCTTTATTCAAAAAAGAAAAAAAGTATATATAAGGGATAGAGACACAGCCAAGGGGGAGACAAAGTTCAAGAGTGTGCATCATTTTCTTTTTATCACTTAAATGTCTGATCCTTGTGTCATTGTGTTGTAAAATGTGTGCCCACTGGGGAGAGTTGGGTAATAGTATGAACACAACAACATCCCCATGACTAGCAAATGAAGTTCCTGAAATCAAAACACAAAGCTGAACATCTGACAGGCCCTTCTTGATTGCAAGGAACAAGGCCAAGGGCTAAATCCTCCTCCAATAAATTACAAAAACACCTGGGGAAGTAACAGTGCCATGAATCACCCACACTATCATGCCTCACCAGCTAGGTTTCATCATGACTAAAATACATTTCTGCAACTAGGACAAGCACGGAGGACACTATGCAAGACTCAAGAAGGCTACCTTGTCGGTAACCCCTCTGCCACTCTCAGCTGTTATTCCAAATACTTGTTTCATTATGTGCTGTTGTAAGAATATTCTTCTTTTACCATCTTTGATTCAGTTGCACTCTATTGACACTCATTCATTCTTTCACTAAATATTTATTAATATCTATTGAGTACCCATTCTTATGCTAAGTACTACAGATTCATGAAAAGGAGACAGACACAGCCCCTACCCTTGAGAAGTTCAGAATCAGGTGAGAAAGAAACAGCACAATTTCACAGATAATAAAATTCTATAAAAGAAAAATATAGGCTGCTATGAGAGCAGATGACAGGTGCTTTTTACCTCCAGTCTTCTACTTCCTTATGTGTCCTACTATCTCATGGCTCCTGCCTATGCCCGTCTCTTAGTGGGTCCTATTTTAGATCCTACCTATTAACTATAACTCATTATTCTGTCACAGAGAAATTGATTGATTGATTTGTCACTATCAACTTAGAGCATCTGCTTTGAGAAGAGCAAATATTGCCAGGAAGTCTCAAAAGCCACTGAAAGCCTATAAGATTGCTGGCTCTGCAAAAGTCACTAATTCATTTGTGTTTAGGGTAAAGGGGACACATATTAAAAACATGGGGAACTATTTATAAAGAACTCCTTGGAAGGAGTATATGTGCAGCAGGAATTTCGAGTCTTCCATTTGAAACACATAGGTAACTTGTGTGACTTGTTCAATATTGAAATACAAACATCTTATTTGTTTTATAATAGTTGCCTACCTATAAGAAATTCTCTTATAGAATATATGTCAGAATCCATTCAGAACACAATAATCACATTTGCAATTTGAACAGGGTAAATTTAATGTTAAGAAGTATTAAATTGGTCAAAGAGGATTCACTGCTAAAAAGTAAAAAGGGGTAGAGATCACTAAAGCAGCAGTCCCCAACCTTTTTGGCACCAGGTATTGGTTTCATGGAAGGCAATTTTTCCATGGACCAAGGGGTGGAGGAGATGGTTTCAGAATGATTCAAGCACATTACATTTATTGTGCACTTTATTGCTATTATTATTACATTGTAATATATAATGAAATAATTATACAACTCACCATAATGCAGAACCAGTGGGAGCTCTGAGCTTGTTTTTCTGCAACTAGATGATCCCATCTGGGGGTAATGGGAGACAGTGACACCCGAAGTGTGTTGCTTATGTCCAGTCTACTCTGTAATCTTGTTTTGGTTGCTGTCACTGCAGAAAACCCGGCTTCACAAAGATAGGATGTTGGAAATAGAAGCAGGCTTTTTAGTCCTTTTGTGACAATCTCAAGATATTCTGTCTTGACTTTAATTCAGAACGTACGGAGATTTGAAGTTGTCTCACTTAAGGCTACTGCCATTTGCAATCTCAATCACTTGATCCTCTTCTAGCAGCAACAAATTCAATTCACCTGGCTTATTTACAAATGGGCTGTGGATCCATTCCTCCACAGTTTGGTGGTCTTTTGGTTGGAAAGTAATGCTCAAACTCTTTTGAAAGCTGAGATAGGTGATCATGCACCAGCTGGGAGAAAAAAGGTCCTGGGTCAGTCTCCTCCAAAATCTCTGCTAATGTTTAAAACATGTCAAAATCCCAATGTTTACTCATTGTCCCCATAATTCCAGTTTGGCTTTGAATGCAGCCACTTTATCTGCCTACTTGAACACAGTTGTCATTGTCGCCTGAAGTGACAGATTGAGTTTGTTGAGCATGTTGAATATGTCACACAAGTAAGCAAGTTTTGGGACCAGTTCTGTGTCACTGACATGTGCTGCCAGTGGTGACTGTTTTCTAAAAGAAATCTCTGGAGCGGCTCTCATAACTCAAAAACTGTGGCCAGTGATCTACCTTTAGAAAGCTATTTCACTCTATGTATAAGAGAACATGGATGTGCTCTGCATCCATCTCCTCACAGAGCTGTGGGAACAGACATGAGTTAAGGGCATGTCCTTTAATGTGGTTGATCATTTTAATCACACCCTGCAAAACGTTGTTTAGTTCAGGTGACATTTTTTAGCTAGCCAGCATTTCTCTATGGATGACACAGTGCACAGACTCACATTCAGAAGTGACCTCTCTAACCTGAGTAGTGAAACCAGAAAGCCGTCCAGTGGTACCAGCCGCTCCTTCCATGCATATACTGACACGAAATGACCAATTCAGTTTTAGTGATATGTAATCGTTAAAAGATTCGAATAATTCTGCAGCCGTAGTGTTGGTTGGCAAAAAAGTGCACATAACATACCCTCATGTGTATTCTCCTGAAAAACATGTTGCACAAAAACAAGCATTGTTACCTTGGTGTCAACGTCAGTATACTGGTCAACCTGGATTGCTTACCACAGTGACTCACTAATCCTAACAATTGTGCCTCGATATCCTTTGCTATTTCATCAATTCGTCTAGATATGGTGCTAGCTGAAAAAGGAGCACATGCCACCTGTGAACTGCAGTCTCTCCTAAAAGTTCACAGCAAATGTCCTTAGCAGCAGGCAGGATCAACTCTTCACCCATAGTAAAGGGCTTCTTAGTTTTAGCAACACGGTGAGCCACTAAGAACAGTGCTCTCAGTGCAGACACGTTTAATGAAATGATGACCTTCAATAATTGCTTCTGTTCTTCTTATTGAATAATTGCTTTGTGTCCATGTTTTTTCCTTTTGAAAAACTCCAAAGGCTTGTCTTTTAATGCAGGGTGTTTGGTCTCCACGTGGCAAAGCAGTTTTGAAGGTTTCATGGCTTTATTGGATAGCTGGTCGCCACATACTACACAAAGCAGTCTTGGAGAATGTGAATCACCTGTTGCAATTAAACCATCATTTAAGTAGGACTCTTGGTTTTTGTTTTAAATGCAGCTTTCATTTTGTTGGCGATCTCAGAGTCTTCTGCTGTCTCATCATTGGGTCTTTCCCCCTTTTCAAAGCAGCTCTCCAGTGATGTTTGTGTTTTACTCATTTTTGCCAGGGTTAGCTTGTGGGCTTACCAAAACTGTGACTCAGACAAGTGCCCAGTGCAGGAAAGATTTGATGATGGAAGTGGTAAATAAAATAATGGGAGGGCCACACACTGACTAAAATAAGTGTTGGATTCTGATTTAAAGCCTGCCACCAGAGGTAGCTTAATTGTCACTTGCCACTCACTGAAAGGGTTTTGTTTGATATGAGTCTGCAGACAATTGATTTATTATGGTCTCCGTGCAGTGAAACCTCTCTGCTAATGATAATCTGTATTTGCAGCCACTCCCCAGCGCTAGCATCACTGCCTCAGCTCCATGTCAGATCATCAGGCACTAGATTCTCATAAGGAGCACACAACCTAAATTCCTTGCAGTTTACAGTAGGGTTCGTGCTCCTCTGAGAATCTAATGCTGCCGCTGATCTGACAGGAGGCGGAGCTCGGGCAGTGATGTGAGCAATGGAGAGTGGCTGTAAATGCAGATGAAGCTTTGCTGGCCTTCCCATCGCTCACCTCCTGCTGCGCTGCCCGGTTCCTAACAGGCCACGAATCAGACCAGTACCGGTCTGCGACCCCGGGATTGGGGACCACAGCACTAAAGAATAACAGGGATAGCAGAGTTCAGAAACTTCACTGTCTTTAAAGCTGGGGGCGGGGAAACACAAGAGAAAAACAGACTTGGAAGTGAGTTCTTCCCACTCTCCAGCGCAAAGCTGAGGTTCAGACTTTGTCGGAGAGATGTGGCTGAGGTCCCCTTGGGTGGCAAAGTTCACTGAGAAGTCACAGCAAACCATCCCTGGTATGCAGGTAAAACTCACCGGGAATTCATCGAATGGCATGTCGGTAAAAGTCACTGAGAAGCCGTTTGCTGTGACGTGAGGAAGCTGCCTGCTGCCAAGCTGCAGTGCTGGTGAGCCCGGCAGGAAGGACTTGCTAGGATGAGGGCGAAACTCGCTGGGGAGGCACACTGGGGTGTCCGACTAGCACACTTGATTATCGTTGTGCTACTGGCACAGGAGAGGGGTCTACGGGATCCAGGTGCAGCATCAGAAAGCATGGAAAGGAGGGTAGATTTGAAGTTGAGACATGTTTCAATTGATAATGGGTATACACTCAAATTCGGTGTTGAAGTTCTAGCTTTCTCTGTCACCATGGTTTTCAATTCTCCTGATAACTTTGGTGATCCTCTGTTGAAAATCATGCCTTCTGTTATTAGTATTTATACCTACATATAGGAAATGTTCATCCTAAAACTATTCAATATCATGATGTCTAAATACAACTCTGTCTAATGCATAATGATGAATGCATACTCACATATGGATTTATTAGATTTGTACATCTTAGGAAAGATTCAGTAGTTCAATTTAATTATGCAATTATATACTACCTACTATGTGCAAATCTCTTTAACAAGATGCAGTGATTTAAAGATGACCCTGTCCTCCTATTGTATAAGATAAATTCACATGAAAATAACTAAGACAATACCAATTTTATGTTACTATATTCAGTCATTTGAGGCACATTGTTTGGTCACCTGTGAGCCATATAACTTATTATAGGTACAAAATAGGAAGGCATTAGGGAGTTCCCCTGGAGGTCTCAGAGATGGTTTGTAAAGATTGAGATTTGAATTGTGTTCTGAAGTATGGAATTTGGGGATAGAAAATGAGCAGGCAAAGTAGAAACAGCAACTTTAGCAAAGAACTGGAGGAGCATATAGGAATTGTTCCATTTATTATGTCCAAATCATAGTTGGACTTCAATATCTTTTTCCTAAATAGATTCCCTTGCCTTCTCTCTCCTCTTTATGGTGTTTCTACACACTATAGCTGGATTAATCTCTGCACAACAAAGTTTAGATTTTATCATTATTGCTCAACACCTCAATGCCTTCAAACCACTGCATGCTGAGTTAAGAATGCCGCCTTCTGGTTTTCAAGGTCCTCCATGGTAAGGCCTCAAACTCACTCTTTAACTTGTTATTCCACAACTCTCTGATGTTCAACTCCACTAACTTACCTCAAATGCCATTTTTCAAATGCACACCCTCACCTGGAATACTCTTTGCAACTCTATCCAAGCCCATCTTAAAATTTAACTTTTCCACGAAGATAGTCCTTATCTCCCAATAGATGAAGTTTCTCTTCTGAACTCTGATGTGAGTAGAGGTAGATGGAGCCTGACTTTTTTTTATATCCCAAGGATAGCAATGAGGGTTATGAAAAAGCTATAGGGCTACAGAATATAAGATGTCTGGTGTCAAAGTATCTACTACTAAAAAGGATCAAATGTTATATCAAGAGAATGTCATTATCTCGTTAGGAAGAATATGGGTCCCAACCCCTAAAATTAAACAGACCAAAAATAAATAAGAAATTTTCTCTTGGATCCGAGAAATGGCCTATGCATTCTAGTATTGTCTCAGACTTATTCTAGAAGTAAATGGCTGTCCCCTTCATGTAAATTTCAAAGGTCAGGGAAATGCCCCACAATACCTGGGTTCCCTTATGAAACTTCAGTAGGAAGAGAGAAAAGCCAGAAGCAGATTTATTACCTACCTAGAGTTGTCTGATTATTTATACCTCTTCATTCTTCCAGGGCTTCAATGAATAATAAATTTGCAGTTGGCATCTATGCTTTTACTTCACATGCTATAAATCTAAGACCAAAAGATCCCACACTTTAGTTTTTTAATGATCAAATGTTGGCAGTCCTGGGGTCTTTAAGAAGGTCGTTTTTATTATCCAAGTGAAAAGCTTATTATGAATGTTGAAGTACAAGTTAAATTCCAGATGTGTGTTCAAACAGGATTAGAATAAGAGAATAAAATAGTACGGGAGACCACGATCCTACTCTAATTTCACAATTTATTTCTCAGAGTTGCCTGTCAGTCTTGGCACACTATTGAAATGTAGCATCTAAGGAAGCTAGATCCCTTGTACTAGAAACCACTCCTTTTGAAATAAAGACTGCTGTGGCATAGCAGAATTATATGGCTCTGTGGTCTCTGATGACTTATTGTGGATGAGGCATACTATATACCTCTCACTTTCTTTTCTTTCTAGAGAGTTGGGCTTATTGAAGCGTAGCTGATTTTTCTTTATAATCTGTCAAACTGGCATTTTATTGATGTAGGTAGTGGTGTAATACCATAATACTTTTGACATGATTTTATATTATAGTGGGATTTGGAGAGAGAGTTGCTAGCTTAACAACATCATCGTCTTCCTCTTCTTCTTCTATTTTTTTTTAATGTACAACTTAATATAGATTCACTTCCTGTGATACATAATAAAACAACATATTTAAGTTGCCAATGAAATAACCTTTCTGAACTTTTTGCTGATTAACCTCTGTACTTTTAAAATTAGAATTGGAGAAACTCAAGCCAGTCATTTAAAGCAAAAAAAAAACAAACAAAAAAAAAAAAACAAAAAAAAATTACCCCTAAAATCATAAGCAAATGAAAAGATAGCGTTTTTAAATTTGGTCTTGTGGGATAACAATTCTTACTCTTTGTTTTACTTCTTACTACTTATTAAAAACTAAGAACATTACAGTATGTAAATTATACATTAGTATCAATTATAGTGAATAATCCTTTCCCTGATTATTGGACATATCCATGTTCCTTAGACTTCTAGAAGCTTAACCTCTTCCATTAAATTATTTAAGCTCAACGGAAGAAAGCTTTAGGTTTACAGTGGCATGGAAAGTTTTCAACATCAACGCTACACTAACAAAGAATGGAACATTTCAAAGTATTAACAGTTAACTGCTTAACAATCAGCTTAAAAGATCTGGCTTTAAAAGTACATGCACAGACATTTATTGTCTCCAAGACTGGCATCACACAAGTGAGAACGGCTTTTTATGCTTTCGCTTTTCACTCAGGGCACCTTTGACTATGAAGACCATTTATCACCGTCACCATTGTCTGGCGCTTTAGAGATCTCACTACCAACAGGAGCAGCAGGAGACTCCGGTTTAGAAGAAGAAACGCTTCCAAAATCATTTTTAAAGAATTTGAACCATTTAAAATTCTTTGTATTTTGACTTGTTCTATATTAGTAACAATGTCAGTGGCACTATTGTCAATGTGCTCTGAATACATACTTATTAAGGGGCAGCCAAGACATTAGAAGCTATAACTCTTAAGGTTGGCCTCCTTTTTATTCTCTTGCCAAAGGGCTTCGACTGAAAGGCCAGGGGATGGCTTTAGTTGTGCTGGTCTCCATAGCATCTAAAATTGATGGGCTAGCTGCATCCAGGGAACAAGCCGCGGAGAACAGTCTGGTACCAGTAAAGACACTAGGTCTCTCTATAATCCTCAATTATCAAACTTCCCAGCAGGAAATTTTAGCTGCTAACAACTTTTTAAAGGCATCTTTAATTACACAATTTATTTCTAAAGATGAGTCAATATAGTTGTCAGGACAAAACTACTATTGGCAGGTCTTTTGCAGTCTTTTGATAGCTGTTTTTCTGATATTCCTTCATCCTTCTAATAAATTAGGCTGAGAACAAAGGATGAGGCTATTTTATCACAATGCTTTGTTGCCTGAAGTCAACAGAAAGATGATATTTTTTCCTCTAGCTGAGAAAACAGTGTAATAAGAATAAAGCAAGGATTTATTCAAAATTGTTGGATCAGAAAATTAATCCTAAACTGTTCCATGGACTAAGAAATACAAACTGGATTGGGGGCCAGAAGGCCTGGGTCCTATACCCAGTGCTGTCTAACCTGAGGCAAAAGCTAAGAGAGTTGGATTTCTTTGCCTGCAGAATCAGGTTTGGAAATTTTTGAAATGCATATCTGCTATATCTTTGCTCCACCCATTGCTTTCCTTTGGTTCTGCATAGACCTGGCTTGATCTGCGGCAAGTGAGATTGGTAGTATATCCCATCTTCCTTTTAGCAAACACACCACTGAGATAATTGCACTCTATGGAGGAACTTATGATAGCTGAATCTCTCTGCTATATAGTCTTCCTAGGACCTGTACTTCTCATTCACAGCACTTCTCAGAAGTATACTTTAAGTAAAAAATATGTACAAAAAATATGTACAGTTGTCTATTTAGTATCTGTTTTCCCCAGTGGACTCTTCATTCTAAGATGCAAGGAATTATAGCAATCTTATTCCCCACTGTGCCTAGCACATTGTTGAACCTATAACATGAGGACTTAGCAAGTGTTTGTTTTATTAATAAATAATAAATTTAAACTGAAACACCTCAGAGCCCCCTTGGCCCTAGCTTTGGTACCCTGAAAAAGAAGGAAAATATAACTGGAGAAGGAGAAGGGAATGTTGGGTATTCTTTCCTTTGGATTTAGCAAAAAAAAAAAAAAAAAAGATTAAGTTATTACTAAAGTCATTTATAAGATTTTGTTTGTAACTAATCAAAACACTCAGATATTTTTGATAATGATACTTACATTTTAATATAGCCAATCTGTTAAATTTGTGGTTGTATGCAATAGCATCCTTTAAACTGGTCCTTTCATCAACATCAAGAAAGAGAAGCATGGCTAGAGAATGACAGTTATAATGCTAAACAAGGCACTTTTTAGAAACCCACATGCTTGAATCAGAGCAATATGGATTCAAATCCTGGCTAAGTTATTTTAGACAGGTTACTTAACTTTTTACATTCATAAAAAATATATAATAGACCCAATCAATAGGATTGTTGTAAGGATAACTTTAGATGATATATGCAAAGCACCTATCATATTGTTTATATAGTAAGCACCTGATGCATATTAGTGGGTAATATTATCATAATTATAATAGTACTTTTTATTATAATTTGAATATTCCAAGTCCACATAATGAGTTCTCCACTAAGTTCTCTAGAACTCATTTTCTGTGAACAAAAAAGTTTGCATAACATAAATGCCATCTTTAGAGGTTCCTTCCATTTTTTATGAAATCTGGCTATCTCTAAGGGCGATAGCTTCCCCCGCTCTCACTTGGAAGCACTTTGGCCATGGATCATGAAGCCTGGAGATGCCCTCCTTGATTTTCAGTGGAGCTGTCAGTGAATTTCCTCACTACCTATCAATCACCACAGGGCCAAAGAAGTCATACCATCAAATATATAGCCACCTGCTACATGTCCTTGTGAGCTCATATCCTACCTTACGATTACTTCCTTCATCTACCAAGTGTTTTTGGCAACTGGATCACTGTTTTCTCTGTAGAGGACTCTTGGCATTGCTATTGCAAATTTTTAGAACCACATAGATGATTCATCTAATACTAGCTTTAGTCCTTCAACAATTTCATCAATCATCTTTTTTCTATCCCACTTCAGATACCCAATCCTGTGACCAGACCCTAGAATTTGCTATCACTGATAACTGCCCCACTTCTAAATGCCCAAATTCGAGCATCCTACATTCTGGCTACCGTATTTCATATTTTTCCCAGCTCACTTACTCAATGAACCTAACTGTAGTAATTCTTCAATCACACATGTGCTCCAATCTATTGTTCCCAATACTTCTCTCACTCTCTGTCATCTTTGTCCACATCCTTCCTTCTCTTACTTATTAGGTTTGATCCCACAGTCCATCATTAAGATCATTAAAATGTCTCTCTCTCTCAGATATTTTTATGGCTCTCAAGCCCTTTTCCACTCCTCACTCATATCTGATGGTAAAATAATCAAAAAAATTTATTTCAATGAGAAAATGGCAGTGAAAGGAAAATGATTTCACCTTTCTATCAGTAAATCTGTTACCCATCTTAATGCAGCCTTATTCACCACATTATTTCTATTCCCACAATAAATAAACCATTCCTGCTCCCATAGAAAGCTAACCCCTCAACTTGGGCTCCATCTGCTTTTCTTTTACTTAAATACTTTGCTCCTACAATTATTTCTTCTCTCTCCTTTACCATCAATTTCCTCCCTCTCTGTTGTATCATTTTGAAAAGGAAGAAAAAAAATTAATGGTCTTATCATTAAAAATTCCTCTACTTCCACCTTCCATCTCTCTTCTTAGTAGTCTTGCAACAGAGCTCCTTGAGTGATTGGTTTGTGTTCACTACTTGTTCACCTCTTATTTCCCTCATTAATGTCTTATTAGGATTTTGTCACCACCACACCACTTGAAGCTGCTCTTAATGAAGCCACCAACAAATCCATATTGTGCAAAATCCAATGATAATTTTTTTCTCAGCATATTCAAACCCTCAACAGTGATAAACATAAATGATTACTCTTCTGGTCTTGACCAGTTAATCCCTGTTCACTTAACACCTAGGACACCAACTCCTTTTGTTTTCCTCCTACTTCAATGAATGTACCAAATTATTCTTTCCTACATCTCCTCCTTTATTTTTTTTTTTAATCTTGAACTATCATGAGACCCAAAGCTCTGTCTTCTCTCTACTTATGAATACGTGTAAAGGTAATCTGATCTGCCTCTATGGCTTTGAGCACAGACTAATTTTATGCCAACTCTCAAATCTTTGTCACATTCCTGAATTCTGTATCTAAAAAATCTTTCACAATCTATGTAACAGAGTTCTGATTACTACCCATTATCATATCCAACTTTGATCCTTTTAGCTCTTCCCTATTTCAATAAATAGCACAACTGCACATTTGGTTGCTCAGGCAAAAACGTTAAGCAGTTCCTTTGATTTCTCACTTTCCTTAATACCCCTTATCCATTTAACCAGCAAGTTTTGCATATTTTGTCATCTAAATACATCAAAATTCAATCTTCTTACCATCTTTACTGCCCAGAGCCTAGCCCAAGCAATAATTATCTCTTGCTTAAGATAATTGTTAGTCTGATGCATCAGATAATTATTAGACTGATATATTAATCTTCTAATTGTTCCTTCTATTTCATTTATAACTCCCATAGTATATTTTCCACAAAGCAGTTAAAGATATATTTAAAAAGATAAAAATGATGATGTTATTCTTTAAGATTCCACCTCTGCTACTCAGCATCAAGCCAAAAGCCTGCAAAGACTTCATCACATTGTGAATAACATAGGCAGTCTTCAGCATTGTTTGTAAAAGCCTTACATTTAATGATTCCTAATACTTTTTCACTCACTCATTCACCCCACTCCAACCAAGTAGGTATTGTTGATGGTTCTCAATAGGACACACTCAGCCCTATCCCGGGTCTTTAAACTAGCTGTTCTGACCCACATGTTCTTTGCCAGATACACATGTGATTGGCTCTCTCCCATTATCTCAGAGTCATCTCCTTGAGAAGGAATATCTTGATGGCTGTATTTAAAGTATCTCCTCCATCTCTAATCATGAATAACCCCTTTATTATCTGCTTTACTTCTAATAGTACTCAACATTGTCAGACTACATACACACGCATGTGCGCTCCACATGCGTTTATTTTTTGATTTCTTCCAATAGAATTTAAGATTCGAGAAGGAAATTAGTTTTATTCAATGCTATAATTTCTTGGCTTCGAATAGTGCCTGGCAAATTTTGGATACTCAAAAAATAATTGTTAATCAAAGGCTGAAATCAATGATACAAATGAATTAGATTGAGATGACTTTGGGGATTTGTCTATATATTTGACCAAAACAAAAATGAAAATGCAGAGTAAAAATTGTGATTAAAATACATAGAGAAACTATTTTATTCTCATTAATGTTTTTATATTTTTTCTTTTCCTTTCTTTCTCTCTTTCTTTCTTAATTTTTTTTTGGAGGGTAAGGAATATAATATGATCCAATCAGCATGGTTTGCTGACTGCCATGGCAACTCTAGAAATACCTGCTTTTAGACACAATCTTAAGAGTTTCAAAATTATGGACTTTTTTCATACCTAACAAAGCTAAAAATATATTGCATCAGGGAGGTAGTAACAAACAAAAAGAATAATGTGAGTTTCACAATTCCACTTTTGTATTCAATTCTGTTGCCTTTGCATTTGTCTCCTCTGATTGGTTCAAGGGCAGCCCTTGGAAGTTGAGTCACTGGCCAATTTGTCTGAGCCCCAACTTTACGGGGAAAAAGTTTCTTGGCCAATGAATAAATATTAAGCACCTACTATATGTCAAGTATAATGCCAAGGTATTGATAAGACTGCAGTGAACAAGATGGACCCCAATATTTCCAGACTTTATTCAGTTAGTCTACTGGGGAGGTCATTTATTATGAAGAAATTGCAGGTGTGATGGATTTTACAAAGGGAAATTACAGAGTGCCATGTAATAGTGGTCTGTCCTCTCTGCCTAAGGATAGTTCCTCTTCAATCCTTGGGTGTCTATCTGCCTTTGCCTTTATTGCTGCCAGCCTGCTTTCTCAGACTCTCAGCAACTTGGTTTCCTTTGTGCTCCTTAGGAATAAGAGTTCCTTGTTCATAGGAATTTATTTTCACCCTGGACCTATTGTATTCAAAGATCCCTAACCATCAAAGATCTGAAAAGTCAGACAAAAGTTCTGCTATGATTTTAATATCCTAGGAAATTTCCACTATCCTGATACCTAATTCCACCTTGGAATCAGAGGTAATATTTTTTGTATTTATCACTGAAATGCTTACCACTCAGTAGTGACCAGAAAATATTATGGACCTATCTTTATAGTCAACCTTTGACAACAATACTCAGGAAATAATACTTTCCTGAACCAACTTCCTCTAACTCCAGTCACTCTGCTAAGATTGATCACTGTTACACTGTATGTAAATCAACTTGAAATTTCCCACAAATTATGAAATAGTGACATTCTGATGAATTTTATAGGGTTCACAGAAAAAATATGGAAGATGGCAAACTATTTCATTAAGCATTTTTACCTGGTTTAGGTCAGAGAATAAGGTGTTGAAGAATAATATTAAAATGAACTTGATATGTTGGGAACATGTGGTTGTTATATAAGGGAATGGCAATGAAGTAGGAATAGATAGTCTACTTTTTCATTTGGACATTTTAAAGTAACACTGTTTTAATATTTGATAGATATGAGCTTCTGAGCTTGAAATAAAAGAGAAAATTATATTTTGCTCTTGTCTTTTATTTTTGGATACTTTTTCAAGGCCTTCATGACTTGTTATTTTTCAAGGTTAACATATTCAAACTAAGATTCTCACCAGGTATTTGATTTATTGAAGCATGTGTAGCCTCTTACTGAGTAGAATTGCTGAACCTCTTCTAGTGTACATTTTTAAAGTAAGTGTGGTGAAGCAAAGCAAAAATTGTATCTCTTTTGTGAATGTGAGTGCCAGCTCTCCTGGCAGAACACTTAATTTCCAAGATGAATGTGCAATTGACACCAGACAGAGCACATTTAAGCTTTTTACCGTCCTACAAAATAACTGAACTGCATTGTGATTTTCACTTATTTCTGTATCTACTTTAACCCAAGGCATTTTAATCTGTTGTCTGTAAACACATTTCAGAATTTCATGTGTCTAAATGTGATTGATAATAAGTGCTCTGCTATTTTAATATTAATTAATTAGACCAATTATAGGAACTATATCATACAACCCCAGCTAAAAAAGTAATATGCTATTAAAAAGCTTAGTTTACTGTAACTTAATGTACTTATGATATATATTTATAAACGAGTGATTGTATTAAAAATTGAGAAATATTAAGAATATGTGATGCTGATAGAACACATTTGATCTATAGAAATTAACCAAATATCAGGCCCAATTTAAAATTATGTAGCATTAGATTTTATCTTTGTTTTGTAGATTTATACCTTATCTCCTAATACTAGTGTTTTAAAAACATGTATTTTTGTTATACTTGTTTATTCACTAAATTATTGTTCTGACTACACATTATTTTTCAGAGTAACTAACCTTTGCAGAGACCTTCACCCTTTAGAAATGGGAAGGTTGGGTTACCAACTTCTTATAACTCATATCTAAAATAATATTTCCTATTCTCTGAGACTCTCAACTACAAATAATGTGCTTGCTCTATGTTAATTAACAAATATTTTAAATTTTTTTATTTTTAATTCATGCATACATAACAGTTATATATAGTTATGGGATACAGGTGGTATTTTGATACAAGCATGTAATATGTAATGATCAAATCTGGGTAATTGGGTATCCATTGCCTCAAACATTTATCATTTCTTTGTGTTAGGAATATTCCATATCTACTCTTCTAGCTATTTTGAAATATGCAATAAGTTATTGTTAACTATAGTCACCCCACTGTACTACCAAACACTAGATATTATTCCTGCTATCTAACTTTATTTTTATACTCATTAACCAACCCATCTATATCCCCCTCCCCACTACCCTATATTAATTAACAAATATTACAAGCACAATCAGTAATACTAAATCTAGGAAAGAAATGTGATCAGCTTATGACATATATGTTCATAGCAGTATTACTCATAAAGACTAAATGGTAGAAACAACCCTAGTGCCCAGCATCAGATGCATGGATAAACACCATGCATATACATACAAGAAAATAGTATTCATTCATGAACAGGGATGAAATTTTGATGTATGTTACAATATGCATGGACCTTGAGAACATTATGCTTAATGAAATAAGCCAGACACAGAAGGACAAATATTGCACGATTCCATTTACATGAGGTATGAAGAACAGGCAAATTCATGGAGGCAGAAAATAATACAGAGGTTACAAGGGATTAGGGGAAGGAAGGCAGATGGAATTATTGTTTAATGACTACAGAGTTTTTGTTGAGGATGATGAAAAAGATTTGGGTATGGTGATGGTTATATAACATTGCAAATGTATTTAATGCCAGTAAATTGTATAGTTATCAATTATTCAAATGACAAATATGATGTAATGCATATTTTACCACACTAAAAAAGAAGAATATGAAAAATTTGGGTATCAGACAAATTTCTCACTTTGTTATATTTGTGTTCTTTAATTTTTAATGCATAATTGCTTTCAATTATAGCTTTAACATGTTTGAAAGTTATCTCTTCTCAAAAGGTCCTGGTATGTGACACTAACTTATTTACCTTTTTTAAAGTATTTCTATTATTCTGGAGATTGCAGAAAGCCTCTAGATATCCAAGTTGAATACTGTTCTGACATAAAATCCAGTGCTTAAGCTCCCTAATAAAGTCAAGGCTCATCGTCTTATTTACTCTTACTAACAAGGAGATTCTTCTTTAATGCCTTAAGATCGACAAATTGATCTATTCAACTACATGAAAAAGCAGATGTACCTAGTGGAATTCTCCTATTTCTAACTTATTTTATCACCTGAATTGTTTTTTATCCATTTAATTTCCTTGGCTGAATTATTCCTCAGTCAATCTCCTTCAATCCAACCATATCCATACATGTTTTTCATAACTTGACGTTGAGTACTGTTACTTAAGGTTTTCTGAAACATGCGCCATCATGCAGGGTGCTGTCCATCTTCAATTTCTGTAGTGTATATTATAAGAATAGTAATTACTTTTCATTTTTCTAGCATAAAATTTTATAATATTGAATGTGTTTTGAAAGTGGCCTTTATACCTGTCCTTACTCCTAATCCTTTTTGTTATAAAGAGAGCAAAATGTTTATCTCTTTCTATATCAGGGAGTGACTTCAAATGTCTTTGGGTATGACAATCAGTCAAAAACAGCCCACTCCACCATTTTTCTCTTTCCTCTCCCTCAGAAACATTTTTCCTTAGACATAAATCTCTACTAAAGGTTTCTACATGTTTTTATAAATGATTACCAGGGGTATATAGAACATATTTATGGCATTATCACCAGTTACCTAGTAAGTTACTTATAAAACTAGTATTTTCTTTGCCTTATGAAGTGTTCATTAATTTTTAGCAGTTTTCACATAAAAGATACCAACACAATTAAACTGAGTGACAGTGTTTGAAGCCATTAACTGGAATTTTCTAGATTATCCTATCTCAGTAGTTCTACTTTAAGGAGTGGTAATTCCACCTTTCCATCATAGACAAACAGCAATTCAACGCTGTTTGAGAGAAAGGAATAAGAGAAAATGACAGCTTAAGCTAAATCCTCAATTTGCCACATCCTCTCAACACACATATTCACACTCAAATTTTGGAGAAAATAATTTACTCACTATCCCCCCTAAATTAAACTAAGTTTCCTTTTGGATAAATTGCTTGTATGGTTTTCTCAGATCAGTACTCTTCTAAAGGAACAAATAGGCTTTAGTTAGCTCTATTATAATCCTGACTTCCTTTTGTTTCCTTTTTTAAAATAGTTTCCAGAATTACGGGGATTACTGTAATAAAAAATCAAAATCAGAAAGTGAAAACAGAAAGTGAAACAGAAGTGAAAACAACAGAACTTTCACTCTACTTCCTCTGCCAACTATGTGCAGGTGAGGTGATCGCAGGAGTCCTGGGGTAAGCTCACAAGAGATGGCAACTCTGCCTTCCCCTGTGTTATTTGTACATGACAAGCATAGTGTATATGGAGTTCAATTTTCTGTCAGATTATGTAATCTTGAATTCACTGCTGCCTTCATCTAAAACTTGGCTGTGCAACCAATATTCCCAGAGGACTTCACAAAAAAATTTTTAAAAAATTGAAAAAGTTTATTCACTGGAATTGTTCAAAAACATACATATGGCCAAACCACACCCACGGAAATTCTGATTCTGTCATTTTGGGATAGGGGTATGGCAATTCTATTTTTCTTTGGAAACCCATGGTTGATTCTGAAAAATAATGAGGATTAGAAAGTACTTTTCTAGGTATTTATAAGTTATGTTGCTGAATCATGTCAGAGAACCCCAAACTCCCAATTGCCAGAGGGAGCTGCAAACTTGATTTGAATGTTTTTAGCAGCCAAAACTCTGAGGCTGCACATATCATAACAGTCCCAGTCAACCTTCTGGAATCCACTGAGTTTATTTGTATCCACTTGGCTCAGAGCCAGCCCCGGGGCCTCACAGTGGTACAGAACGTACTGCACATTGGGGTCCTTCGTTACATATGATAGTGTAGTGTCTAGACTGGTGGGGCGGTAAAAGATTCCCAAACAATGCCAAGAACCTCTTCTCGTTGGACACAACTCGATTAACACCCCTGTGAAACCTTCCCTGCTTCCTCAGGGAGTCATCTCTGGCTCTGATTCTACCTCATTTTGTTTGAATCTCTATTAACAGCTTTTATTATCCTGAAGGGTTAGAGTTAGTCATGTGTTTCTTTGTCTCCCCCTTGGTCTTCCCCTTGAGTACGCAGACATTGTCGTTTCAGCACTTGTATTCCCATCAGCATCCAGCATCCAGTATGGCGCCTTTTAAAAACATGTACGTTCAGTGAAAAGATGTCCCTAAATCCCAAATACAAGCTAAGTTCTAGGCACATAACTGATACTGCTTGGTTTTCAAAGTAAATATATAATACAATCAGGTATAACAAATACTTCTGGAACTAGTTTTCTGTCATGTGTTACCGTTAATACTGTAACAAATTGCCACAAACTTAGTAGATAAAAACAACACAAACTTATTATCTCACAGTTTCGTAGGTCAGAAGTCCAGGTGGCCGTGGCTAATTCCTCTACATGGGGCCTCACAAGGCCAGAATCAAGGTGTCAGCTTACTCTTACTTCAGGGAGCTGAGGGAGAATCCACTTCCAAATTCATTTAAGTTATTGGCTGAATTCAGTTCCCTGCAGTTGTTGGCTCCAGGTCCTATTCATGCTGACTGTCGTCTAGGAGCCTCT
>CM052444.1:50468754-50515616 GCA_028533085.1 Varecia variegata | reverse complement strand
GTGCTCCTGTGAGGTGGGTGAGTGAATAATTACAGGTGACCTTCAGACAAGAGAGGAGCTAATATAGCCTTGAAGGCTTCTAAGTATGGGATGTTTTGTTTGATGGGTGAGTAATCACTGACTCATTAACATGACATTTGAGAAATCATTAGGAATTTGTAACTAAAATAAACCTATTTTTCTTAGTCATGATAATGGACTACTGCTCTTACCTGTAATGGTGAATTTTGGCTTTTTCTTTCCTTATTTCAAGATTTATCACTTGATGGGTATATTTTCCTTCAGGAAAGGACACAGAGTGATGCTATCAGAAGCAATAATGTTTAAAAAAAAAAATTCAAAGCCGGGAAATTAAAAGTCAAGAAAAAGATGGATTCCTATTTTCTATTCCATGACTAGAAAACTTAAAAAATTTTAAATTTTTAAAATTAAAAAAAAAAAAAACATTTCTAAGGAATTCTGAATGTTTAACTTGGTTTATAAAACTGACCTGTTCAACTACCTTGAATGAATCACTTATCCTGTTGGTTACTACATTAAATCTGTTAAACTGTTATATCATAAACAGTGTGTGGAAAGATCTTTGCCATCCATCTTCATATCCCCTGGTGCCATTTATAGAAAAAGTGCTTAACACGTATTTGTTGAATAATGATACCAACTTTTTAAATATCTTTTTTATTCAATAACCTTTTTCTCTCTACTTCAGAGTGTTAACGGGGAAGTCTCTGGGCCATACAGAGTTAGAAAAAAGAAAAAAGAAAAAGTGGAGCAGGGGGTGATTCTCTGCCTTACATACTCTTTTCTGGTTGATCCACATTCAAGGAAGAAACAATTTAGCCAGTAAGGGATTGAATGGTTCTAATGAAGACTTCTACAAACATATTAATTTTTGTTAATGTAGTGCACAAAAAGAAGGGTTAGAAATACTTTCTCACTAGTTTAATATCTTTTCCCATTTTTTTCCATTTTCATATTTATTCTAGACTGTTAAGTTTATTTCTTCTTCCTTTGGAATATCTCCCCCATTACCTCTTCTGTAGCATTTTCTTTACTTCTCATCCAATTAACACAAGACCCCATGATAACAACCATTCATCTTTACAGACTAATTGTTCTTTTTTTCTTAGACATACAAAAAACTAGATAGGTATAAAAATATACATCAATTGAGTTGTGAAGGTTAAAAACTATTCACTTTTTAACTTTTCATCTTCTCATTGTCCTCATGCTTTTTGCTATTTACATTTTCAATGCCCTTCTTTAATTGATTTGTCTTTCTGTTCTTTAGAGATAATTAGGAGTGTGTCATTTTTATGCCCAGTCTCCAAGGCCAAAATCTACTTTGTAACTAGTTTGAATAGTTATGCCAATCAGAACAGTCTTTGGGCAGCAGTTTGGTTAGGTGCTGGAAGCAAAATGGTAAGGATTTTATTCAGTATACAACAAAATCAATATGGTGTTGATCTGAATTTCTTTATTGTAGCAACACCTGAAAGCAAGGTTTCATTTAAAGCAAGACACCCTTACCTTAATCAGATGGTCAATAATTGCAACAACTCAGAGAAATTAAATTGCTTTACTCAGAAATTACATCATTTATTAAAGGAGGAGAGACAATATAACTGAAATTGTCTTCCTACCCTTTCAGAAATGCTTTGAGCTATATTAGGAGCAACTACAAAAGAGACTGACAGGAAGAACCTTGATCATTTCATACAGAGGATACTCATAAGGCTGGGCTCCTGAGTCAACAAAAACTCTTGTTCATCCATTGATACCTTCGTTCACTTACTCATCCAACAAATATTTATTGAGATACTAACATGTGCCAGGGCACTGTGCTAAGGACTAAGACACATTTTTCCTCCTGCAATGATCTCGTGTGTAGCTGAAATGAGGGGATATAGAAGTTAAGATGTATAAACCCATGATCAAAATCCAATGTGTAAAAACTGTTTCAGTGTTGTATTCAAGGAACACTATCACCCAAAGGAGCAGCTGATTGTTAATCATGCAAGGAAAAGTAGAGTGGAACAGACTCACTGAGAGACTCACTTAGTTCTGAAGCTGCTGAGGACTTTGGGTAAAGCCCATTCATTACATCTTTAGATGTCAGTATCTCACATGTGCAATGCGGTTTTAAATCTAATAACAGGCACACTAGCTAAATTTATTGAGCACTTCCTGTGTGGCAGATGCTGCTCCAAGAATTTTATATATATTGATTATTTTTTCCAACTCATCTGTGAGATTGGTATTATTAATATGCCAATTTTATTATGACACAACTGAGGCCCAGAGAAGTCAAGTAATTGGGACAAAGTCATTCAGTTAGAAAATCGTAGAGACAAGATAATACTATTGGCTTCTTTCTTCTGAGTCCTAAGTGAAAACTCTTGCAGTGGAAATTTCCAAATTAATTTACTGAGGCAGCAGCTGGAGAAAATTGGCCAAGCTTAATATAAAATAAAATGGAGTTTTCTTACAGCTAATTTATTGTTTATATATTTTTAAATGTACTGCATTTGGTTTCCATGGAATCCATGAACTTGTGGAGAACATGTGTACTTTTTAAAGCCAAATGCTTAAGTTCTTTCAAACATCTGACATAGGAGTTAAAGCAAGAGACAGGATGATTAAATGGAGAGTGGGTGGCACAGGCAGCGTGGATGCTCCATGTTGAAAATTTGTGGCCTTAAAAGATTTCTGAAAGCTCTTCTTGAGCTAGCGATGTGACTGTTTCTAAAGCTCCAAACTCACCACACTAAAAAAAAGCTGCTTTTAAATGTGCCCACTGCCTGGACATTTTCTCCTCACTCCAGTTTACCTCCTACACACACAGGAAATAAGGTCCTGTTTCCTTCCATTACTCTCTCAACAGTAGTTCTTCTCACTTCCGATTTCTGATTAATTGGCATCTTCCCATGTACCTCAGACAATTACCCCCCGAAAAAAAGTCTTTGCAAAGTCCTATTCAAATATAATAGTACAATTTAATTTTCCTAACCCTTCGTTCAGAGAGATGAGCTCTGTGAATGAGAAAGTATTTAATGCTTAGCTAATGATCCTATTAGAGCTGCACTTACATAACTTGAAACCAACTAAGTTTTGGTATATCTGTACCTATTTTAAAAACTGCTTTAAGGAAGTCATAAATGAGAGAGTTGTAGATAATAGTAATAAATGTCAACATTCTTAAAGAAAGTTATATAAATTTGGGGGACAAGACTCCTCACTATGTAAGCTTCTAATTGCTAATATAGCTCAGATGAATAAGAAAGTTATTAAGGACCAAATATTTTAATAATACTATCATGTTTGCTTCTACATTTTCTTTGCAGTAAATGTGAAAGTCAGTTGTTTAATGATACTATTCTTTATCTGTCTAATAGGAAACCAGTTAAGACATGTGATTCTATTAATATTAATCATGAATAAAATAAGAGAAAATCTTCAGAATGCCAGTAAGCACACTAAACTATAAACGTGAATTTTAATATCTATTTTGTGACTACTGAAGACTTTGTGACTACTGAAATAATTATTTGCATAAAACAATGTATTCAAATCTAACAGGTTATATTTTAATGGAAACTTTTAAAACAAATAATACTATGTCAATACAAATAAAGACAACATTACATGTTGAGTTTGAGTGGGGTTTATTGGCAATTCTGATACTTCATATTTCAAAACCTATAATTTCAATATAGTAACATCTTATATTGGTAATGCACTTCTACATTTCATAATTTATAAATTATTTTACATGAATCAGTTTTTTGTTCCTTAAAAAAACACTTAGGTCAGGCATGAATCTTTACTTTCATTTTAAAGATGAACCAGTTAATGTTGGAAATGTGATGTGCCATGCTCAGGCTCACACAGATGAGAAGTGGTATCAGCCAGGAACTAAAATCCAGGCCTTCTAATTCCAAAATTCCCTTTCGATGCATGAGGACACACTCATTCCCCTAAAGGCAAATGAAATCATTATTTTTCAAATGAAGAACTAAGGAAGATTTTTCTTGACTTGCTATTGCTAAATATTTTTTATTTTTTCTCTATGAATCCTTCAGATCCATTCTTCATGTGATTTTACAGTTTAAACTCATCCCATGATGGATCAAAGAAAAGCAAATCACTTGAAGGAAGTATTGTTGATTCCAGATGAATATTTGGAGGATTTAATTCAGTTAATTTAGTCTCTTACAACCAAGAACCCCAATAAAGTGTGACAAATATGTTATCAGTGAAACTTGTTGTTGTTTAACTTCTCTGCCTTAAGGATTTTTTTTTACTATAAAATGGGGATTTAATAATACCCACGTGAGATAATCATATGAGAACTGAATAATTCAATATGTATAAAGCTCTTATTTACATGCGTGGCACATAGTAGGCACTATGATCCTTAACAATTGCTATTATTAGTGCATATATTATGATAACATGTATTAACTGATGCTTTAGCTAGTCCAAGTATTTTTAAAATCATATACATTTAAATAAACTTCCTTTTTTTTCTTTCAACGATCTTCATGATATCATTTTAAAGGCTGAGTTTCGCAAACAGCAAAGATAAGTTTTATTAAGATTACATAACCTCCAGGATTAGAGTTCAGGAAAGACAGTCAGTGCTACAACTTCTGAGTGTTTTGGACTTACGTATTTTGGGACATTTTGACCCAGGAGCAGCATGGCAGTTCAGACTAAGCATAGAGTGCTCTCTTGCTTCAGTAATTGACACTTAAGTAATAATTACATCAATCATGCTGTCAAGGAACACAGAGTATTTAGACTTAATGGAAAAAAACAATTTATTAAAAATTCCACTAATAATATTAATTTTCTATATTAAACCCCATGCATGTACCCACAGAGAGTTGGAGAGTGGGTGGACTAAAACTCCTCAATCCATGATTCTGTTCACTGCATTCCCATAACAGGGAAGCCCAGTCGTTTGGGAAATGACAATTTATTATTGGTTATTCATTCTGAAATAAAACCTCTCTTTTAAAGGATATGCAGTTTACACAAAAAATACATGAATTAATGGATAAATTTTAAAGGAGTAAGGGAAGGAGGGAGGGAAGGAAAAAGACAGGAAGAATTTACAACTCTTAGTTACAAGTAACAGGTTAAGAAAAACAAACCTGGAGCTAGTTCAGGAAAATTTACTTTGTGAGTACTCAGTGTCTCCTACAACTGAAGACCATAAATACCTTTGGGTCTTGAGAACACTTAGCACTAGGGTAGAAATACCATTAAGAATCTTTGCCCATATTTTGTTAATGTGGGAAACAAGACTGTGAACAGTTCCTGAATTTTACATCTTAGAATCACTTATCCCAAAGATATTGACTTAATTATTTTCTCTGTCCAAGGCTACAGTTCCCAGGGAAGGGATTCACCAGTCCAGGTTTAATCATACTGAAACTTGAGTCCCATTCACTGTGACTAGGGTGGGAGAGAAAAGGAGTGGGGTGTTGTCATCAGCCCAATCTGGGTGAGTTATTTACTCTTAAACCAATCAGCTATGATCAGGGGTCAGAGTCACTACTAACTTGTTTGCTCTTGTTCTCTCCATGTGAAGGGGAGAGAGAATACTTGCTAAAGGGGTATGAGAGTGATAGCCCTGTAGCACTCCACCAAAATTCATTTGTTTATTAAATATTCCTATAAAAATATTTACTGAGCAACATCTATGTGCCAGACAGTGTTCTAAGTGCTAGGGATACAGCGATGAACAAAATAAACACTTTGAACTGACAGAGAGCATACATTATTTTCATTAAAAAATGATTTGAGAACATTATGGTTACTATAACCACCATTTTACACTCACCTCCAGAGAATTTAAAGTACCCAAAGTTTTTTTTCTAACCTAGAGCTAAAATTACTTTCTATACCATTCAACGTGAGCACTGTAAGAGATTTGGTTTTGGATGATCCACTGCTACTCTTGGTTGGTCAAAGGCTGAAGTGTCTTCCAGGAATTCCTATGTTTCAATGTTAGTCTTTTTGATCCCCTTTTTCCCTTAGTTTTCTTTCTTGCTTTTTAGATCTCTTTAGTTGATCCTCAAAGGAGCAGTCTATTTTTAATTTGGTAAGTAATAGCCTTGGGGCCTAATATGGTAAGACTCTCTGGGACTGTATAAACTGGCCTTTTGTCATGGGAGGTCTGGCATGCCAGACCTCTGCGAAGGTCATGGCTGTTTACTAGGGATTTTAGCTAAGCTTCTTTTGGGAAGTGTAGAGAGGACTGGGGAACATTCAACAGGCTGGTAGAGTGGAATGTTACTCATGAGGTCAGACGTCTAGTTCTGCATGCTGAGAAAGAAAGCGAACACCACTGGCTCTGGGTGAGAACAGGGCTGCCATCCTGCCAGCCCTGACGAACATGAGAAAATGACAGGCATTATGCAGTGTTCTTGGATAGAAAAGGCATTAGTAGCAGAATGGGAATACGTTGGAAATAGCACTCAGTCGGTAAAAAGAAATGCAATAAGGCCTCAGTTCAACCAGGAAGAACCAGAGAGCATAATCAACAATTTGTTTCACAGGGCAAATGGGCATCAAATGCCTAAATTGTCATCTATAAAAAACTGAGGTCCTATTAAAAAAAAAATAAAGAGTATTATTTGCTCACTTTCCATATTAATGATTTATTGACATTAAAGATGTTCACCAATAAGAACAAAATTTTCTTAAAGGGAATTTTTAAGAATGTACTGAACAAGCTATTGTTTTCTAATCTTTCTAAAATAGAGGTTTTAAAACTGCCTTAAAGTAAACTTAGAAGTAATTTCTAAATCAAACACATGAAAAGGTAAAAATATGAAAAAAAAAAAAAAGAGAGACAAATAATGTCATTGACCAGTGTGAAATCATCCCTAGTTCACAGTGGATGCTAATGAGTATGTTTAAAGGAATTGTGTCTTATATTTTGGTAAGTTATTATACTTCTTTTGTCATTTTAGATATAGTCATAGGACACTTAGACACTCATCGTCTTTTAAAAAAGAGGCAATAAAAATACTACACTGGACAAATGATTTTAGATATGAATGGCAATATTTCCATCTGTATATCCAATGTACTTCATTCAATACTCAATATGTTTAATGAGAGAAAGATGAACTTTCAAATTGCATGTTACTTTGAATATAGAGGGTATACAATACATTTATTTAAATAAATTGCACTGAATTATTTAAGAAGAATTTATAGATATTGGGTTCTTCTTGACCCAAATTACCCCTGAAAGTGAAAGAATTTTGTATATTGGTCAGTATGTTTGCATTCTGCATGTAGCCAGAGATTGAATATCTATTTAAAATCATCAGCATCAGGCCCATAAGTATGTGTTCCTGCTGTCTATGGTGTTTTTGTGTTTTGCTATAAGCAAAACTCTGTAAAATAAACACAACTCTCACTGCATTAGAGATGAGGTTGTCACAATCATTGCAGTTCATATCCAGTTGATATTAAAAATAGGGTTTTTCACAAGGTAAGCAACAGGGAAATTACATTTCCTAGATTCAGGTCCCCTGCACAATTTCCAAGTGATGTAGCATCAACACGAGGGAAGGAGTTTGATTTTATGACAGTGTGTTTACAAATATATTAAGGGTAGAACTTCCAGCACCCTGAATGGGATTTGAGATTCAGTCTTGCTTATCACAACCATGGCTGCTTGTCTATAGCTGTGTCTCTTGACAATACGATGAAAATGAGGCCAGTGTTTATTTTTTGTTCCTCTTTGGTTTAAACTACCCACCTATCTCCACACAAAAACCCATTTAAATGATGTTTTAAGTGCCAAAAGGACACATTAATTAAATGTTACAGAATGAACGTTCTAGAAAGGCTGTCATTCATACAAAAAGCTTCAATAAGAAGTCATTTTTGAATACTGGGAGGCCCCAAATGAAATACAATATAAATTACAGCAGCTCATCAAAACTAACGTACATCTCACAAACCATTCAACAATTCTCCATCTCATAGTCTGAAATTAAAATCTGTCTGTTTTTCTCTAAGGTCTAGTCCCAACTGTCTTATATTTTTGATGGGTAAACATTACTGGGATATTACTTTATGTAACTTACTTCTCCTCTGTTTTATACAATTCTGTTTTATTGTAAACTTTTTGCACTTGGCAATGCATAATATATAGGAATTAGTTCAAGAACTACAGTTTTCTAAAAAGGTAAAAATTAAGGTCAAGTACGTGGTAATCATTTATAGAAACATTTTTAGATTCAATAAAATAGAGACAGGTTTAAGACCATTTGCTGAAGATGGTGGTGATTCTAGAGCCTGCCTACAGGGTAGACAGTTTTCCTGTGCTAATACAGATTTTAAAGAGACTAATAACCTCTTTTCGTGTTTTGACTTTATCTTTGATTTAGTTTATCTGATACTGTTTGCACCTTGCTCCTTCATGATCTATTTTCTTTATGTTGTGTTGGGTCTACATTAATAATCAGGAAAAGTAAAATGTGTTTTTCCACCTTAAAAGTACAAAAACTTTTTTTTCTTCCACCTCACTTAATTTTGCTAGCATTACTGAAAGAAATCTGAAAAACTACCAAAGAAATCTGTCAGCAAAAGGCAAGACCTGTCTAATTTGTAATTAAAACTTGACTTGGAGCTCTGGCAGTTTATTTCTGAGAAATTGTTGTGTGTTTGGGAAAACCTGTAGTACTGAGGAGGAGAAAGAGGCAAGCTAAAGAATTTTGAAAGTACTGCTTGACTTTTTAAACAAGTGGGGGTAGGGTATTAATCGATAAACAGATGAAAAGAAAACAGAAAAAATCGCTAAGTAGGAAAAAGAAGAGTGAGCAATAAGTCTCATGTCTTGAGGAATAGTGCTTTTTGGGGTATTCTTTCTTCTGCTTGATATTCATAGCCCTGAGTTATGGCTTTTCTTCCTCTATAACGAGGGGCATGATAATTAGCATTGCTTTTGCTGTTGTTGTTATTTTTTCTCTTGAACAAGAGTCTTGGGTTTAGGTCTTTGTACACTGTACTCACTGTATAATTTTAGGCAAGTGAGCAAATCTCCTTAATGCTCACATTTCTCATTGATAAATAGAAGCAAAGAATACTCTCACCTTGCAGGGATGTCGGAAGGAAGAAAAGTAAAATATATTAAATGCTGGATACATCAAAAAGTCTAATAAAAAGTAACTGCACAGCTGGTACAGCTGCCATGGAGGATGGAGAAGGGAGGGAAGGCTGAGGCCACCGATGGTGGACTCTTCATCACAGGCTCTGACACTCAGTCAAACCAGAAAGAGGTGATTGTTGGTGAGAGCCCGCTCCTGGTTGAGAGAATAGGTGGGCAAATGGTGCTGACCTGGGGTCAAGTATTATATCTAATGGTGTCACTAACCCATTCCTGGAAAGCCAATGGTGAGACATCATAGAGCCCTAGGAAACGTGAGTTATAGCCTAGGGCACAAGCAGCCAAGGAGAAAGTCCAGCGTCTAGAGCAGATTGAGTACACATCAACGGGGAGCTCAAAGGCTAACAGCATACACAAATTGATCAAGGTCAACAAAGGCAGAGCACTGCAAAATTGGCAGTAAACCTTTCCCTACTAGGAAAAACAAACTTTTAGAAAGAAGTAAAGAATATCTAACATGACCTGAAAGGACTTCCATCATCTAGATCCAGCCTGCCTTTGTAATCCTCATCCTGAGCCCCTCCCTTCTTTCTCTCTGAGGCCCGATCACATAGGCTTTCTGTAACTTTCAGTATCACATGTCTTGTATTTAAGGCTCTTTGTTTATGTACTCATCTTTAGATCACAATTTAATGCAAATAAGGCAATCCTTTATCTGCTCAACTCCTAAACTCTGCCAATATAATATCTTAGAAGAAGAATTTTTGTCTGTCTTAGCCGGCCAGTGCTTATATCATCAGTGCTTATCATGGCAATCTTATAGAACATGAGAAATTCATAAGCATTTGTTCAGTAATTGAATGAATAATAATCAGACAGAGCCTTAAGTCTAAGACTAAGAGCCTTAGTAATAACAATAGGTGAGAATCAGAAAAATCCATTACTAGGGATGAGAGAGAAGAGGAAAACAGAGCCTAAATGGGGAATAAAGTAGAACTAGTTTAACCAGTACTAAGAGTTTATCAATTTATTGGTGAAATACTTTGCAGCTTAAAAATCCTGCACTGGAGTTAAGCCTATAATACATTTGATGAAGAAAATCTGTACACAGTTTGTCTGTATGTTGTCTTGCTTCTTTTCAACTAATATATCTTGGGGATTGATAAACTCAGACTTAAACTTTAGTTTTAATAAAAAGAGACACATGAATTGAGTAAAGCCACCTTGTTAGTCACATCTTTGGTAATAATGATGCTTAATATTAATGTCAAGTATTGAGTAATTTCATATATTTTCTCACTTAATCCTATTAACCCTCAGAGGTAAGCATTATTTGAATTTTGCAGATGAGGACATTGGAGTTCAACGGGGTTAAGTAATTTGTCTGAAGCTACATGGCTGTTCAGGGGCAGAGCTGAAATTTGAACCCAACCATAAGTGATTGCAAAGCTCCTGTTCTTACCCTCGTGCTAGATGCAGTGTAACTGGTTCAGGACTGCTTTTATTGCTTTATCAGTTCAGTCACGATTGTATAAAATGATGTCCACATAGAATTTTTCCTGTGTCAGAAAGCCGGAGTCTTACGGCAAGAGTCTGCTCAACAGGTCAGGATTTTATCTCTGTGACTTTCCTTTCCTTTATTTCTATCACTCTTTTTAAGTAAATAAAGTAAAAGTAAGTATACAGTTTGAATTAGCTACTATATCTTGGCAGGAAATAG
The DNA here is from genome assembly GCA_028533085.1 of Varecia variegata. Classification (NCBI taxonomy): domain Eukaryota; kingdom Metazoa; phylum Chordata; class Mammalia; order Primates; family Lemuridae; genus Varecia; species Varecia variegata. Next base: position 50,504,757 of record CM052444.1, on the reverse strand, counting down.
ACTTTATGTCAGCAGATTTGGAACCAAATTGAAGAATTTACAAAGATGTTAACAAATTGCAATAAAACTTGGTACACTAGAGAGACTAAATCTGAAAAAAAAATTCAGAAATCTAAAGCAAATCTAAAGCATGTTATATTTAAATTTAACTCTTTTTTTGTGTGTCTGCTTGTCTGTCTTTATGGTCTGGCTTCTTTCACGTTAATTATATTTCATCAGCTTTTGTTCATTCTCTTTAATTTAATTTAAGTATTTTTCAGATTGATGTCTTCCTGTGTCTCTTCCTGGAATAATGGTTTGCCAGTCAAATTTCCATGTTTACAGACTTGGCCCCTCTCCACAGCCCTGACTATTTATTGCTGTGAATTTACATAGTCTACCCCTTCCTGCCAAAGATGGAATGTAGATCGTGCTAATAATTATTCTTTCTTGAAATTACATGGTTTTCAAGGCAACTGCATTTTGCATTTCTAGCTAATGGCCAGTTATCAAAGAAATAAAACTTACGTCTAACTCTGTGACACCAATTGGGTATCGGACAGAGGGTGGGGAGGGGATGGGTGAATATCTACATGATGAGTGCCATGCGCACTGTCTGGGGAATGGACACGCTTAAAGATCTGACGCGAGGGGATGGGGGTGGGAGAGGGGATGGGTGTATACCTACATGATGAGTGCGATGTGCACTGTTTGGGGAATGGACACCCTTGAAGCTCAGACTCAGGGGGTTGGGAGGGGCATGGGCAATATATTTAACCAGAACGGTTGTACCCCCATAATAAGCTATAATAAATAAATAAATAAATAAAAATTAAATCCTCTATAGAAAAAAAAAAAGAGTTAGATAAAGGTGAAATAGTACATTGCTGGAATATTTGACTCTTTTATACCCATCAGTTTTTAATAATTTTTTAGTAGAAAAGTTTACATAGAGTAAAATACACAAATCCAAAGTTAACTTTAAGAAGAATCTTGACAGAGATATATAGCCAATTAACTTATATCCCTATTAAGATATATCCATCATCCCAAAAAGTTTTTTCCTCTATGCTCTTTCTCTGTAAATCCTCCTCAAAACCTAAAGGCAAACACTTTGTTGATTTTTTTTCACTACAGTTTGTTTATTCTAGAGATTAAATAAATGCAATTCCATAGTAAGTACTCTTCTGTGACTGACTTGCTTCATTCAGCATAAGATCTGTAAAATTAATTCACATTGTTGCTTATATATAGCAAGAGTTCGTTAATTTTTAATACTGAATAGCATTCCATTGTATTTATATTGCAATTGGTTTCCATTCTCCTGGTGTTGAGATGTGGCTTGTTTCCAATTGGGGGCTATTAAGAATAAGGCTTATATGAAACATTCTTGTACAAGACTTTTAGAGGACATAGCTTTCCTTTTTCTTGAATAAATACTTAGGTATGGAATTATTGGGTCATGGCTTCAAGGTCTATCACCTTAGAAAGTACCAGAAACATTTAGATTCCCACCAACACTGTATGAGTGTTCTGATAGTTACACATTCTTGTCAACACTTGATATCGTCAGTTTTTAAATTTTAGCCATTCTAGCAGGTATTTGGTAGTATTTCACTGTGGCTTTAATTTGCATTTCCCTGGTGACTAATGATGGTAAGGTCTTTTTGTGTGCTTATTGACCAGTTGTGTATCTTCCTTTTAAATGGTCTACTTTAGTCTTTTGTCCTTTTTCCCCCCAATTGTGTTGTCTTTTTATTACAAAGTTTCAGGAGTTCTTTATGTATTCTAGATGGAAGTCCTTTGTTAGATATGTGTAGGTTGCAAATATTTGCACCCAGTCTATAGCTTCAATATTCATTTTCTTAATGCAGTTTGATGAGAAGTTTTAAATGTTGATAAAGCATAATTTTTTCTTTATGATTATTGCTTTCTATGTACTATCTACAAAATGTTTGCCTACTCACAGATTGCAAAGTTATTCTCCTTATGCTTGCTTCTAAAAACTTTATAAATTTAACTTTTTCTCATTTTTTTTTTACCTAAATAAAATGTTATGTTTTGCAATGGGCTACATGGATACCCAATGGATACATTTTTATTTCAGTTATCACCAATGAACCATAATAACTCTTTTGCAAGTACTTGACTCCATTTTTCCCCTCTCACTTTTGTAGGTTAGAGGGAAGGTTTTAGATAACTGTATGAGTTAGGATCTATTCAGAAGGAGAAACCACCCTCAGTATTTCAGACAGAGAGAATCTAATTCAGAATTGGTTAAGGGAATGTTGGAGGAGCTAGAGGAACAAAAGAGGGGAAAGTAAGTTTACCTGATGGTTAGTAACTGTGGGAACCAGAGTTGGAGGAGCAAGATGGAAGCAGAACTTTCCCAACGCCTGAGGTCACTGCTGTTAGGAGCTCCTGCTGTTAGAGCCAAACAACTAGCACGTGCCCTTCCAGGCTTCTGGTACTGCATCTGTTGTCATTAATGCTAATCTTGCTCCCCTGCTGGTGAACATTCCACTGGAAACTAGAAAGATGAAGGAAGTCACTCTTCTCTTCCTTTCTCCCAATTTTCCACCAGTGACTCTCACTGGCAGAACTGCAAAAGAAACTAGTTTTTGAGGGTATCTGTATAATATCATCTGTGGGTTTCCAACAACTAAAATACAGAGGACAGCACAGAAAGAGAGAAACAATTGACCAACACATAAGGCATCAGGCCCCGTCTCATTAAATAGCTATGTGGGCTGCAGGACTTTAAGTCCACACTCACTGTGTTGATGCCGATGACCAATGGACGGCATCTATTTGGTTGAGGCCTTTCCATACCTCTCCCAAGATTCTGTGCAGCCTGTTTAAATCACATGCCAAACTAAAACCTCACTACAATGCTATTCTCACCCTTACTCCTCCCACAAAATATAAATCAGTACATAAAGTGAGAGCCATCTGCTGAGGATGTCCTGAGCAAGCAGGTCCCCAAGGTCTACCCTCATCTATATTCACAGCTCCAGGGCTTCTCTGGGGTTGGAGGTCATTGCGCTGCTGACTAGAGCGATCCCACAGCCTAATGTGGCTAGAAAATGTTTGTGGAGACAAAAATCATACTGTAAAGAGCCCTTCCCTTATAATTGCCCTGAATAATACAAACAACCAGAATGAACCAATTAAAAACAGCCCAGGGAGGAGAAGCACTCCAGCATGGTGGCATGAGGAGCTGTGCAAACCCTCCCCAGAAAAACAACTGTATCAAGTGAAAATTAAAAACAAGGGCGAAAAAATTAAGTCTCAGGAAATTGTCTTTGTCTTACGCAAACAGAAAAATAATGTATTCAAGAAAATCTATGAAATCTTGGTGAGAACAGGGAGAGTCTGTGGCATTCAAACTGTGACCGGCTCCCTTTCCCACTCAAAGTCGGGGGGACGGGAATCTTTGGGCAGATACATCCAAGAACACAGGGCAGCTTAAGGGGTCTGACTTTACTTGGAACAAAGTGTGGCAAATTCAAGTGGAAAGACACTGTCAAAATTAAATAGAGATTTTAGCTGGGAAGAACCCTCCTAAAGTATAAACAAACCTCAAAGACTGGCCTTAAAAACTACTCCTGCAAAGGAGACAGAAATTAATCTAATCAAACTGTGGAGCAATTTCTGCTCTGGGACATTGTTGAAAACAAGAACACTCAGCTAGCGGTTGGTGAAGTCTAACATCTGGGTGTGATGCCAATACAGTGATACCAGCCAGAAACTTATAGGGAGATAAGGGAGAACAGGGAAAGACACAAAGAGCTCAGATAAAACCAAGGTCATCCCTGGGATGAGAGGAGAGGGTCAAGGTGAACATGCATGCCTAAGGCTGCACCCTCTGAGGAACAAGATTACATGCTGGACATTACAGGAGAAATAGACTTCAATGCACAGAGCCCTAAAATAGATGAAGCAATAACTGACAGAATTAAAAGGAGAAACAGATGATTCAAATATAATACTTGGAGACCTAAATATACCACTTTCAATAATGGATAGAACAAGTAAGCAGAAGATAAAGACATATAAGACTTAAACAGCACTATAAACCAGCTAGCCTTAACATACGTATCTAGAACACCACCTAATACAGGCAGAATACATATTCATCTCAAGCACACATGGAGCATTTTTCAGGATAGACCACATACCAGGCCATAAAACAAGCTTCAGCGAATTTAAAGGGATTGAAATCATACAAAGTATATTCTCTGACCATGAGAGAATGACATTAGGAAAAAAAACTAATGGGAGAAATTTACAAATATGTAAAATTAAACAATGTACTTCTGAATACACATCTGAATAGCCAATGGGGCAAGCAAACAAGAAATTACAAATGATATTAGAAAATACTTTGAGATGAATGAATATTAAAAAAAATACCAAATCTTATGGTAAGCAGTTAAACCAGTGCTTAAATATGTAATTTATGGCAGTAAACACCTTTATTTAAAAAGAAAAAAATAGTTCAAATCAATAACCTCATCATCTACCTTAAGAAACTGGAAAAACAAACAAACAAAAAAACAGAACCAACTAAACCTAAAGTAAGCAGGATAAGGGAATTAATAAAGGTCAAATCAATAATTAGTGAAATAGAGAATAGAAACATTAAAAAAAAATCAATGAAAGAGAAACTTTTGTTTTGCTTTATTTTAAATCAACAAAGCTGAAAAGGCTTTATGGTAAATGAACAAGAAAAAAAGAGAGAAGATTCAAATTACCACAATCAAGCATAAAAGATGAGACCGCACTATCAACATTATAGAAATGAAAAGAATTGTAAAACAATATTACCAAAACAAATGCCAAAAAAAAGATTACATAGATGAAATGGACAAATTCCTATAAAGACATATGACTGAAGGAAGAAATAGAAAATCTGCATCAACCTATAACACAATAAAGAGATTGAAAAAAGCCCATTCCAGATCCTTCACTGGTGAATGCTAATAAATATTTTAAAAATTAATATTAAATCTTCACAAACACTTCTCAAAAATAGAATAGGAGATGCATTTCCATATTATGAGGCCAGTATTGTCCTTATGCAAAAACCAGAGAGAGAAATTACTGTATATGTATACACACCGATATCTCAAATGAATATAGGCTAAAAATCTCCAACAAAATACTACCAAACTGGGTCAAGCAAGATATAAAAGGTTATACACAATTAGCAACTGTGATATCACAGGAATGTAAGGTTGTTTTAACATATGAAAATTAATCACTATGTTATGCCATATTAATAAAATAAAGAATAAAACCCACATAATTATCCCAATATGTGCAACAAAAGTATTTGAAAAAATTTCAGCACTTTTTCATGATAAAAACATTTCAAAAACTAGTAATAAAAGGGAAATTTCTTAACTTAATAAAGGACATCTACAAAAAAACCCATAGCTAACATTATACTTAATGATATGTTTTCTCCGTAAGATCAGAAATAAGACAAGAATCTCTGCTCTTGACACTTCTATTCCACAATGTACTGAAAGTATAGTCAGGCGAAATAGACAAGAAAAATAAATTGCATCCAGACTGGAAAGAGAGAAGTAAAACTATCTTTATTTACAGATGGCATGATCTTATATATAAAAATTCCTAAAGAAATCACTAAAAACCTATTATAATAATAAGCAAGTTCAGCACGGTTGCAGGATAATGCAAGATCAATATAAAAATCAATTATGTTTCAATGCATTAGCAATGGGAAATTTTTTAAAAAACTGCAAAACATATTTTGAAAACTATAAAATTTAGTTCAAAGGAGGTGAAGACCTAAATAAATACAAAGATATTCCATGTTCATGAGTCAGAAGACTTAAATTGTGAAGATGGCAAGATTTCCAAAATTGATACACACCTAATGGGTGCAGTGAGCACTGTCTAGGGGATGAACACGCTTGAAACTCTGACTCTGGTAGGGCAAGGGCAATATATGTAACCTAAACAATTGTACCCCTGTAATATGCTGAAATTTAAAAAAGGATTTCCAAAATTGATCTACAGATCCAATGAATTCCTTATCAAAATCCCAACTGGCTTTTTCAGAAAGTGACAAGCTGATTTTGCAATTCATATAAAAATGCAAGGGACCCAGAATAGCAGTACAAACTTGAAAAGGAACAAAGTGACAAACTTTCTGGTTTCAAAACTTACTACAAAGCTACAGTAAACAAAAGACATTGTGTTACTAGCAGGAGAATAAACATATATATTATGGAACAGAATTGAGAACCAGAAATAAAAACTTATAACATTTACAGTCAATTGATGTTTGACATTGGTGCCGCCAATTCAGTGAAGAAAGTATAGTCTTTTAAGAAATGATGCTGGGACAACTGGATATCCACATGCCAAAGAATGAAGATGGATTCCTTTCCTCATATTATACATAAAAATTAGCTCAAAATGAATCACAGACCTTAATGTGACAGCTAAAACTATAAATTACTGGTATAAAATTTAGGAGTAAATTTTTATAATGTCGAATTAGGCAATGGTTTCTAGACACAACACCAAAAAAAAAGTAAAAGAAAAATGGATAAATTAAACTTCATCAAATTAAATATTAATAACTTTATGCTTCACCAAGTACACAATCAAGAAAATGCCAAAACAACCCATAAAATAGGAGAAAATATTTGTAAATCATGTATCTGAAAAGGGGTTAATACTCAGAATGTATAAAGAATTCTTAGAACTCAACAATAAAAAGACACATAAATCAATTAAAAAATGGAAAAACTTTAGTCGTGTACTCGGAAAAAAAAGTATGCAAATGGCCAAAAAGATGCTCAGTATAATTAATCATTAAGGAAATGTAAATCAAAACCACAATGAGATACAACATCACACCCAATAGCATAACTAAAATGACAGGATATAATAAAAATGACAGGATATAACTAAAAATGACAGGATATAATAAGTGCTGGCTAGGATGTAGAGAAGTGAGTACCCTCATATATTGCTTGCAAGACTTTAAAATTGTACAGCCACTTTGGAAAACATTCCAGCAGTTGCTTAGAATATTAAACATAGATTTTCCATGTGATGCCCAACAACCCACTGTTTTATAGATAGCCAAGAGAAATAAAAATATATGTCCACACAAAATTTTGTACCTGAGTATTCTTAGCAGCACCATTCATAATTACCAAAAAGTAAAAACATCCCAAATGTCCATTAACTGATGAATGGCTATACAAATTATTATATATCCATATAATAGAATATTATTCATCAATAAGAAGGAATGAAGTACTGAGACATGTTACAGCATGATGAAACTTGAAAATATTATGCTAAGAAAGGAACCAGTCACAAAAGAAAACATATTGTATGATTCCCTTTATATTTAATATTAAATGTCCAGAATAGACACATGCATAGAGAATGAAAGTAGATTAGGGAATGCAGGTTTTGGGGGAAGAGGGGATGAAATGTTCTAAAATTATGTAGTAATGGCAATTGCAAAATTCTGTGATTACATTAAAAATCATTGACTTGTATACTTGAACAGGTGAATTTTGAGATATTTGAATTATATCTCAATAAAGCTTTAATAGCAAACAAACAAAGAAACAAGCATAACACCTGGGGAAACTCCATTTGATTTTCAAACATTGCAATTTTTCTTTGCTATAAAAGCCTGCAAGAGCCACCATGATTATATTCACTTTACATATGTAATTTCACTTAATCTCATGTAATAACCACAATAACTCTATGAAGTAAATAAACCATTATCCCAGCTCTGTAGATGATATAGAAGAGACCAAGAAAGTTAAAGCTATTGGTCAAATTCACATCATTAAGTCTCACAACCAAGTTCTTGTTCTTAAGTATGATGTTGTTCTGCCTACCCAGCCCCACTACCCCAAAACAGGACACTTAAATGCTCTTGACTGTAAAGGACCAACAACCTTGGGTTTTGTGCACAAATTCCTCCTTGGGGAAATTTCAAAATCCCAGTATTGATAGTATCACAAAGGAGATTTTAGCTGGCAACTAATAAGCATGCAATATCAAATAACCCACAGATTGTTTGTTAGTTTTAACTTTTTGGCATGAAGGGAGGTATGATAAGCATGTTCAAACAATTCACAGTGCTCTTATGTTTTATCCTTCTTTTCAAATATGACATTTCTAAGATGCCTTTATGGGTTCTCCTTTATTATTTGTGCAATAATATGCAGTGTAAATTGTAAATACACAGATTATAATATTGAACTCTAGTGAAAAGGAGGATGTATCAACACCAGCTAATGACACTCAACAAAATAAAGGGTGATGAAAAGTGAATCAACAGATCATTTTACACACTCTTCCAAGTTGATAAACAACTGGGTTCAGACTTGCCTTTAAGTAGAATTACTGAATTCATAACCCTGCAAAAGTATTATATATAAGGATTCAAAGGGTTGTCAAAATCATACAGATCAATTGTTTTAACAGATAAAGAAAGTGATAGCTCTAGAAATTATGTTTTAATTTGTAAGTCACAGAACTAGCAGAGATAGAACCAGAACTAGAATCCAAGTCTCCTGGTTCCCAGGCCCAATTGCAATGTTTCTGTCTCAAATTTAATTCCACTGGACTAAGAACTTTCATTTAATGTGGTTACGCCCAGCCTTTATTTATACTTGACAAAGTAGGAAAAATATTGTTATCAAATGTTGGAGTAAAAGGAATGTTGGTTGGTCAACATTTTATGAAGATTTATTAATTTTGTTCCAGTTGTCTTTTATTTATTTAAACATTGCTTACCTCCCTCTTTCTCCAGACAAAAATTCTTCCCTGGCTCCTTGTCTTTAGTCCAAAGCTATAGAAGTTTATTTTGGTGATAGTGTAGAACTAGAGAAGACAGCTAAAGATTAGGGAAAGGGATTCTGTAAGAGATCGCTGGGGCAATCAAGAAAACGATGATAAAAACTTAAAAAACAATATTCTCAACATACAGAATAAAAGTTCACTTAAAACAAACTTTGAAATTTAAACATAACCCTCTGCTTTTTCTAGCAATAATGCTGAAATTTTACAAATCACTTCATCAAATATCACAGGGCAATAATTACTCCTGTAATATGACAACTTGAGTCTTTAAATTCTTGGAGCAGAGAGAATATTATCACAAGAAATTATGTTATATATTAGGCTCTTTTGGCACTAATTCTGGTTGGGTTTGGCATTGGTCCCAATTACAGAATTGACAGAATATGACATCATAAACCCTATTTCCTTGAATTTCTGATTTGTAAAGAATGGTATAACATTTCCTTGATTGCTATTTCCCATTTGTTACTGTTTCTTTTATATTTTGATTGCTTCGTCTCCCTAACTAGATTGTTCCTCTTTCTTCGTAATCTGAATATGGCTAATTGATAATCACAAATTAGTGGAATATGCTTCTGATATAATTAAATAAATCACTTATTTATTTAATTAGTGGCAATAGAGTCTAATCTTAGAATCTGATTGTAAGTATGTTGTCTTGAATCCAATCCAATGAGAACAGTTCAATGAAAAACAACTTCACTTAAAAAAAAAATATTTTGGCAAGCTATTGCCACTATATATTTGAGGTTTCCAGCTAATTTCCCAAAAAGGGAAGAATCATAAGACATCATTCATTCATTCATACGTTCATCATTCACATTGCTCCTGATCCAAACCATTAAGGTTTACATTTTCTTATATTTCTTAACCTGCTTCTCACCTTCACCTTCATTAATGTTGAAATCAAGTAGAATATGACCAGAAAATATGTACAATGAATATTTTGCTTAGAATTCCAAAACATAGACTTAAATTATATATATGGTTTAATCCATACATAGATGGTGTATTTGTAATTATTATATATGTATAAACAAACACATCACATATATGATTTACAGATGTAATATATTATTTTTAATAAAAGTAATACATGTAAATTATGAAAATATAGAAAATTATTTTAATCATCTAGACTTCTACCACTTAGACTTAACCAATCTTAATACTTTTATTTATTTCCCTCTAGCCTAAATAAATATCTGAAATAAAGGTTATGTTTACTCTATGCTCATCATAACCAACTGGAACTTTACTACTTGCCATAGAGTCACAATAATATAAAGATCATTTTCTAGCACAGCAGCCAATTAACATGATGAAAAGTCTAAGGGTAGCATAAGCTTGATCTTTATGAATTTGAAGTGGCATGTTCAGTTTAGACAGATTAATTAAAACAACCAGGTACATTTTGTTATCATATTCAATTCACATCTTCCAGTATTAAGGTTGCATTAGGTTTTTAAAATGAGGAATTAATCCAGAGAAGTGCTAATTAAATGTAAATAAAGGCCATTATGAGCTTCTCAATGGAACTCAATTGGTATTATTATATTAAATAAAAATGGTGTCAATCAGATGCCCAGGTGCATGGCTTCTTCTAATTTTCAGCTGTAGGTTTTTCAAAGAACCACTATTGACTAGATAAATTTAATTACACATTCATAAAAAGGTTTGCTGACCATTTTCTTGGATAGTGTGGAATATGTTGCAACATTGCTATTTATTCCCTCAAAACAAAGGTTTGTTTCATCAACAAAATGATTTCATACTATCATTCATATCAAGCTGTTCAGTTCAACCAGAAGATTCCTGGAGTATAATTTCAATTGTGGATTTTTTCCAGGAAAGTGATCCAAGCATATTTCACAGTTTGCTAATGTATACTATGAAATATGCTCATAATCTTCTTTCTTATTCAATTTGGTTTGAACATATCTAAGTGTCTATAGGTATTAAAATAAATTTTCCATCAATTTAACAGATACATGGTGGAGAATTATTTTTTTTCCATGAAAAAGAAAATAAAGATTTAAATGACAGAATGTAGGCCCCAAAAATGAGTGTTTTTGAAAAGTAGTCTTGAACTATTATGATCAATAATTGATCACTAGCATAGGCTAAATAATATTGTAATTTATTTATCATTCTTCAGAAAAGTAGAAAATTACAGTTATAATTGTTCTCTTCTGATTTTAACTACTCTATCTATATATTGCTTACACTAAACATTTGGTTGATTACAATGTCAGATGAATTTGATAAGCTTAGGTTGCCAGCCCACTATCTAGGACCCAAACTTTTAAAGGCTTTATAACTTCTCTACAAAACTATAAGCATACTTAGTTGTTGGTTTAAATCAAGTTAAAGATTCTTGTTTTATTTAAATAATTGGGTAACTTTCACATTTTCTTACATTAAATATCTGATTCCTGAATAACATTGTTTTAAACATAAGCATTCAAATAATACTACTAGCTAGTGCTATTATAAGTCCTCAACAAATGTTTATTATTTTGAATGAAACTTAAAAGATGCACAGTAAACTGACTACTCTCAAGGAGCTCAAATTTTATGTGAGACAGGAAAAAAAGGCAAACAGAGAACGTTCCTGATGCAAATATTAATAAAATCAGAGATGTTTAGCCTCCCTGAAAGTAGAACTAATTATCTAACTGCACTTTCTCCATAGGTTTCTGGAACTGAAATAATAATGTCATGTCTTGTTATTGGAACAACATACCAAAAGACAAGCAAATACAAAACTAATTCTCTGTAGAGTGATACTTTCAAGTTGGAATTTATGTTACATTAACCTACTGTTTAAGAGGTTATATATGATGATATTTTTGCTTTTAATATTATTTGACTAGTGTGTGTTTATCCAGCTAACTATGCCGACAAAGAAATTCTAGAATATTCTTTCTGTTACATACTCTGAAATATTCTTCTCAGAGAGATAAACTAACAAGTCTAATTCCTTTCAAGGCTATAGGACATTTTTCAATTAGATTTTAAGCCAAATAAAACTATCAATAGCATGTCTCTAAGCCCAGGGCTGGAGATTTTGGCTCACTCTTTAGACAAGAGAGAGAAGGTCAGGTATGTTCTTTCCCCCAGGCTTTCTGTCTTTCCTAAGCCAGCGGATGAGAAAATTCCTCACTCAGTGGTAAATCTAAAAATTAGGGAATTTTCAGATGTGATAATAATGTCTTATCAAAGACTATAAGTATGTGTATGTGATGGAAAATACATTATTTTTGGATCAGATAAATCTAGGTACAAACTTTATTTCTGTTAATTACTAGGTGGGTGACCTCATGTGGGTTGTTCACCTCCTCTGAAACATACGAATAATAATAATAACTACTATTTAAGATTATTTTGAGAATGTTATATAACTGCCTAGGATGGTGCCTGGCATACAAAAATGGATCAGTAAATGGCACTCATATTTTTATTTAATCAATTTATAAAAAGAATTTAACGATTTGAGAGAGTAGGAATAGGTGACACTTTTATTCACACATTATTAAAAATAATAACAACAACAAAACACCTCCCAAAAATATACTATAGAGTGAAGGACAAACCAAAGTAGTAAAATGGTGCATTGTTAATGCACTGTTGTTAATGGTAAGTTGTTAAGTATTTTAAAGATTCAAGTAAACACAATGCAGCAATCTTAAATAAGACTTTGTGATGGCCTATTAAAAAGAAAGGTATCTCTGCACTTGACTAAATGAGTTAATAACATTTGGAAATTGATCAGAGGAGTGAAAATAAGATTTTTAGTGGAACTGGGTACTCGTAAAGGTTGTTAAGGACCCACAGTGAGTTAAAGAAGAATCCTTGTTGCAGGAGGGAGATGTCAAGCTTGAAAGCCTAACAGACAGAGGAGAAGAAAACACAAAAGAAAGACAAGCAGAAAACAACCTAGATGATGCTAAAGGACATAGACATAGGCAACTCAGCTCAGAGAAGCCAAATTATGGCAGTGTTCCCATGGCCAAGAGAGAGCTTTATGTAAGGGGCCAATAGTTGGAGAGTGAAATTTGAAACACTCACCAGAGAATCAAAGAAGGTCCTAGAAGACAAACAGAAGCTCTTTTTCATCAGTAAATGCATTTTGTATATTCTTATCACTCATGAAGCCAGCATACTGTTAAACTATAGAAGTTACTTAACGTTTTATTATTATTATTTGATTAAGAGCAGAAAAGGACCTTGGCTACAGTATTTAGGCTACTGCTCTTACACAAGTGTTACACAGAAGAGTAGATAGTAAAGGAACTTCTGGCAAATCATGTAATTTTAGTTCTTGGAGATAAAAGACCAAATGAAATTGATACACCACTGGAAACACAACTCTAATAGGAACAAACTTTTTCACATGACCTTGAATGTTTTTCCATTTCATAAATCTTATCTGTGCATTTGAGTAGTATGATCCATCCTGAGTCACAAAGAATATTTTTTAAAAATCTCAGTCAGTAAATCAGTGTCATCTCATTAGCATATTGTTCTGAACTAACCCTTTGATTGGCCATGATGGATGCTTTGCCAGGGTGAGTCGGGTCAGACAAAACAGGGAAGTGACTATTTCGAAAATGAGAAGTAATTGAGATTATATAACTCAATTCACTATATTTAGGATGAGTTTTAGTTTTTTAATCATATTAAAGATTATTTTTTAAATCCTGATTTGTAGTACAAAAAAATGAGAAAATAAGACCATGATAAATCCTCGTACTCAAAGATAACGTTCTAAGTAGAAACGAAATAATAATGTTTTTATTGAGTATGATTTTTGGTTTTATTTTGGGGATGGGTGGTAGGAAAAGGAGATGATTCCACGTTGATTTTACGTCCATAAAACCACCATTATATATTAATAATATAATGTCAATATAAACTTTTCTAATGCTAAATTAAGAAGTACTTTTTAGCAACCTATAACATTTTTTATATTAATAACTTTTTGAAAACTAAAATAAGGTGCTTTGTCATATAAATTTCCATACACTGGTACACAGGGACCTGCCCTCTATGAATTAAGTGAAATATATCTTCAGTGATTCTATCTTTTCTATTTTGCCTTTTATGAATTTTTAACAGTTTCTACCCTCTTTCCTCTTTTTTCAGCATTTTTAACAAATCTTGTATTTAAAAAAAACCCCTAAGATTTATATCAAGATAAAAACATACCAAAACTTCTTCTTTAAATTTTAGAACATTTGGACTTTGGAATGATATACAAAATTGATATGTTTATATCAAAGATGTGGCTAACACTGAAAAATTATCATATCCAAGGGGGGTACATTACACTTAAATGTAAGAGCAAAACTTTTTTTAATCCAAGGATATGGAGGAGATTAAATAATAATTCATATAAATCAAATCTATAAGTATTCTAAACAAATAAAATGATTTTTAAAAGAATAATTTATTTTTTAAGATTTAAGCTGTCTCTTCGGTAATATAGTTCAGTGGTGAGTAAAGTAGGTTTGGGGTCAGGTAGCCTGAGTCAGATTTCTATTTCTTTATTCTCTAGCTTGGTGATAATCAGGAAGTTATTTTCCTCCAGTAGGCCTCAGTTTACTCATCTCTAAAATCATAATAATTGGGCTGGACGTGGTGGCTCACGCCTGTAATCCTAGCACTCTGGGAGGCCGAGGAGGGCGGACCGTTTGAGCTCAGGAGTTCGAGACCAGCCTGAGCAAGAGTGAGACCCCCGTCTCTACTAAAAAAAATAAAAAGAAATTATCTGGACAAATAAAAATATATAGAAAAAAAATTAGCCGGGAATGGTGGCGCATGCCTGTAGTCCCAGCTACTTGGGAGGCTGAGGCAGAAGGATTGCTTGAGCCCAGGAGTTTGAGGTTGCTGTGAGCTAGACTGACGCCACAGCACTCTAGCCCGGGCAACACAGGCAGACTCTGTCTCAAAAATAAATAAATAAATAAAATAAAATCGTAATAATCACACTATTGTATTTATATCATGGGCTATTTTGAAGATTCAATGAGTTAACAAACGGAAAATATTTATCATATCAGTTACTTAATACCCATGAGCTAAGATTATTTATCCACATGCTTACTTATCTATTTACAAAAGGAATTTAGAAAGCTAATAATGAATATGTCCTTAGAATACAGTTATATTGAAATTCCTGTTTGTGTAGAAAACGCTATTTTATCTCAGAAGAATTCTAAGGAAAAGATTCCAAAACATCAGCACTTTTTTTCACTAATGGTAATCTCGGATTTTATTTTCTAAATAAGGAAGCTACTATTATATTACCACACTGTTTAACAAAGATAGAAACTACCTGATAATGATCTTTTATCAGGTAACTCTCCACACACTAGCATTTAGTGGTTTGACCCTGGGAAATTGGCGAGATTTTATTCTGTGAAACCTCTGACCTTCTTCCTTTTCAGTATTGGCTTTTACATTTTTCAAGGCTACTATAATCTTAAAAAAATAGTTCATACTAAGGAGCTATTGCCCCCCCCCCCAAAAAGAATTTTTACCTCTTCACAATGATAGTCACTCAGTAATTTTATTTTAAAAGAAGACCACCCATTTGAATCCCAGCTCTGCCACTTGTTAAATATATGATCTTGGCCAAGTTACTTAACCTGTCAGTTTCCCTTTTTTCATCTGCAAAATGAGGACAATACTTAGGATTAGATGATCATTATATTAGAGGGAGGGTGGGAAAGGAAAGTGAAAGAAGAAAAGAAGGGAAGGGAAAAGGAAGGACGGAGGGAAGGAAGGATAGAGAGAAGAAAGAAAGGAAAGGGAGAAGGAAGAAAGGACAGCTCAGTTGATGAAGGCAATTCTTAAGATAAAAGGATGACTTGGCAACTTGAGAATATCTGGCTTTAACAAGAAGCTGCTAGCAGAGAGTGTTGGTTGCACAGTCCAGTTATGTCTAAGAGAGGCTCTACCCTTATATTGCTATTTTCCCCTTTTCTCTGCCTAATATTTAGCTAAGGTAATTTTAATTGATTTCAACAGCAATGGAAGAGAAGATGAAGAAAATTCCCACATAAGCAATGAGGAGGCTTTTAAAGGTGGTGATTCCAACTGAAATGGAGCGATATTGTTAGAGCATTACCCTGGACAGGCTGAGGTCTACTATGGATCAATATCTCAAAATTATCTCACCATGTGACATTGTTTATTCCCTTGTCTGTCATACGATTTTATAGTCTTCTTTAAAAATTAGGGTACATTTTTGTTGAAATGTTTACCTTTCTTAATTTTTAAACTTAAAATATAATCTTGATATTCAAAGAAACGATGTTGGGGTACACATGTCCTTTTGAGAATTATCAGTTGGGACAGATATAGGAATTGCCCTTAACTCACGGCCTTTCACATCACTGTGGAATCATTAATAACAAGTGATCCTTCAAGATGAGACACCCGTGAGGAAGAAAAGAATTCTCCCAATGGTGATAAGAGGCTGCAGCACAGGACTGACTGGAAACAATGTATGTAATACAGAAGGGTGTTGGTATTGTTTAACATTTGTAAAAAAATTATTCTATTTTCAAAATACTTCCCAATGACCATGGTGAAGGAAATAACCAATCAGAACAAACATCTGAACCCTTTGAATGGACATTCAACCAATCAGAACAAATGCTGGCCATACAGAAACCCAGTCTGCTCATAGGAGAGGAGCTTCAAAACTCATTTTATCTACTCCATAACGCTGGAGGGCATGCTGAGGCCAGTGAGATTAAGGTAACCCAGCTGATATCCACCTGCACAGCACCTACCCTATGATCCCAAGGAAAACCAGGACTGTTGTATCTTTCAACATGACATACACCATTAAGAATCTGATGAAAATTGTTAACCCATTCTTTAGGAAAGTACACACCACATAATGTTACCTAAATATTAGGGGGTTCAAAAAATGTTAGAGTCAGCTAGACCTGGGTTTATATTTCAATTTTGCCTCTTTCTTAGCTTCGTAGATTTGAAAAAGTCACTTAGGCTCTCTCTATTACTGTTTTCTCACCTGTAAAATAAAGATATTGCCTAACTTTTAGAGCTGTTGAAAGGATAACATGAGCCCATTCCTAACTTCCTTATCATGTCCAGTCTATCACAAATAAATGAGAAAATGTCTGTATGATTTTTTTAAAAACCTTCAGTTGTTTGTATTTATCTAAAGCAAAATTTGTAATACTTTTCCTCAATGTAATGTTTTCTACGTCAAATTCTTTTGAAATTCTGTTGGTTTCTTTTCCTTTTATATCATTCCTATCACTAAACAGAAAATAATAGAATTGAATTGCCATTTCGACAGCAGTGGAAGGAAACGTATGGATCATGGATATTGCAGCTTATGGTTGGCTAAAAGTATGAAAAATAATTAGCCATCCAAGTTATAATGTAGCTCTTCATGAATACAGCTCTCATTTACTGTTTCCTTTAGAATCTAAGAAAGGTACTTGTCTGGCTGAATATTTGCTAAATGAGTCAGCAATTAAGGAGAGGAGATTACACAGCCACTCAATATTGACCTTCAAATTAATGAAGCAAAGAACTGAGGAAGTTTATCAACATATTTTGGGAGTATTTCTTGTAATTTTGGTATTTTCTGAAACCAACTTACCATTTTCATAATTCGTATAATTAATAGCTCTCAGCTGATAGCAAGGGCAAATGTCTCATCTCTTCCTAGAATCTCACCTTGAATTTTGGTTACCTGCTGGGTTACAACTGTATTTATTTATAATCTACTTGACAAGTTTTTTGTTGCTGCAAAAAACCCCACACACAGTCCTTGTTTGTAGACTTCAGTTTCACATATTTTATGTAACATACCAAACAAAGTCACCATTGTGACTAAAATTATGTGTTCATTATTTTTTGCTTAAAAATCTCTGTTGACATCGGAAGTTTACTGTATAGTTTGTCTGTTATCCTTGAAATATGTAAATTCCTTTTTCATGTTGTTCAGCATTGAGAAAAACAGGCTTACTTCATTATAAAATTATGTTAACTTGTGACTCTTTTAATTTCTCATTCTTGATTCAAATATGTAAATAGCAATGATTCCAATTTCACACGCTTCGGTGATTTCCTAGTAGCCATTAAAAGGAGCTGGTAGGTTCAATCAGGCTATATGGGATATCATTATAGAAAATTAGGGTCTTGGTAACTAACTGCAGTTTGTTGAAAAGAAGCTCCCTCTTCGGGACGTGCATACTTGGGGATAATATTGGGGTGCAGCTTCACCTGAAAAGAAAGGTGTTTGACCCTGCGGGCACACAAAGTCTAGGATTTTACTCCTGGTTTCCAAAGGACTCCATATTATTCAACAGTTGCCCTTTGCCTAAAACTTTAAGTTCATTCTTCTTAACATAGCATATCAATTTCTTCATAAAATAGCACCAATGCAGCTTTGTGTCCTTTGTGCATTCTATACTTCAATCTTGTGCAAATACTTGGGAATATAGTAGAACATAACAGAAAAAATCCATGCCCTCATGGGGCTCACATTCTAGTGGAGGGAAGTGGATAATGCACAATTAGGTAAAGTATATAAAGTAAGTGCTGTGGAGGAAACTAATGCAGGAAGTAAGGGATAGAGAATGCCAACGTGGGTGGTGGGGTGTTACATAACATGATCAGGGATGGTCTTTTGGATCAGATGACAACTGAGCAGAGACATGGCAGAAAAGAATAAATAAGACATATGGCTATCTATAGAAAGAGTGTTACAGGCTGAGGATGTGCAAATGCATAGGTCCTGACGCGGAAGGCCGCTTGGGGTGTTTGAGAGACAGCGAGGCAGTCAGCAGCCAGCACCTCTAGGACAGAGTGGTCCAAAAGTGGGTGGTCAGAATGTTAGTAGACTTACTGGAGATTTTGAAGGGCCTGGGAGACCATTTTCAGAACTTTGATTTTATTTTGGAATATTTTTTATTTGATTGTTATTATTTGATTTTATTCTGGGAAACTTATTCTTTGATTTTGTTATGGGAGCCATTGGAAGAGTTTGAGCACTCTAGTGACATGACCTGATTTAGATCTTATAAGGATCTTTTTGTCAACCATGTCCAGAACAGACTGCAGGAGGCAAGGACAAAAGCTGGGAGAAAAGTTAGTCTATTGCAAAGACCTGGGGGAGAGTTGTGGGTGGATCAACAATGCAAGTGGGTAGAAAAGTAGATGTGTTGATGAACTTTTTAGGTGCATTTTTGTGAAATATTGTGTTTAAAACACAGATATTTCCTTCTTTCAAATCCTGACGAAACTGTATTCATCCTTCAATACTTGGATCAAGTATTCTGTCTTCTAAGTGATCTTTCCTGATATTCTAGGTAAGTGCTACAAGTTCTATTATACCATACTTGACTAGTCCTTTATGCATGATCTTTTGTACAGTATTTACAACATTGGTTTGTACTTATTTGTTAATGTGTTTTCCTAGTCAGATTATCAGTTCTACAAAGGTATTGTGTTTTTTTAAAAATTTATATTCCTTATACCAGCACAAAATATGTGTGCATTGAGTACTCCATATGTGCTTGTTAAATGAGTGAATACCTCCAAGTGTAAAATAGAAAATATTTGAAGTGACTTTCTAGTCCATGAACAAAAAAGCCACATTCTCTTGGGAAAAGGATATCCAACTTCATTCTCAGAAATCTATAAGAATACACGAAAATGAGAGTGAGATGTCTGTCACTTTACCAGAACATAGAATAGGATCCAGTGTCCCTCTTTGTGGGTCACAATAAAAATGTAATTCTACAAGTAAGGGAATGTGTCATTTTGTGAAAATTCACAGAGAACCTCTACTTGAGTTCACCCATGTTCGTAAAGAACAAAGGGAATCACCTATGTTCATACAGGAAAAAAAAGGGAATATCTTTATTTTTCCTCTACTGAGGCCAGACAAGTAAGATAAGTAGAATGACAAGTGAGAGGCTTTGAATCATCTCATAAGGCATTTCTCCAGGTTTCTAAATGGAGGCTTTATGGTACAAACCCTGCCAGCATATAGGTTATTTTTTTTTTATTTGTTTTAATAATAGGGCTACTGTGAGTATATTACAAGGAAGCTATAGCCGTACGTATTTGACTAGGTTCCCATAAAATCTTTGAGTGTAACTGAGCTGTATGTTAAAGTACTCAGAGAATTTGTGATTGGTGAATGAACATACTCAAAAAGTCCTATTTAAAGGAGAGACGTTAACCACTGACTCTGTGACCTTGAACACTCCAGGGATTTCAAGGACATCACTGATAGCACACTTCTCACAACATGTGGAGAGTGAAAAGCCAGGAGGATTAACTAATAAGTATCTTTTAAAAAGCTGGTCGGGATGGAATAATGGGCTAAATTTAACAGGTTGAAAATTATTAGGGATAAATGCACAGCCCTATTTTTAGGTTCTACGACCCAGCTTCAAAAGTGCAAGGTGGGAAAAAAATAAGAGCAATTTGTAAGAAAGATATTTAGGAGCATCTTGACTATAAGCTTGTCAAGTAGTCAAGATTGTGATTCAGCTGCCAAGAATGCTAATTTGATCTTAGGCTACATAGTGGAAATATAATGTCCAAGAGAAGAAGTAATATTTCTCCTTTACTATGTACTGAAAGGGATGCATTATATTCCATTAGGCACCACATTTTAGGAGAAAAATAGTCAAAGTAGGCACACTCAGAGGAAGGCAGTTAGAATGAATAAGAAACTCAAAACAAGGTTATCTGAAAAATAGTAAAAGAAACTAGAAATTTTAATCCTAAGGGGAAAAGAAAAAGCTTAATAAGCTATAAGGTAGACTATGAGTCATGCTATAGAAAAACAAGGGGATTCTGAAAGAATCATTAGGTAGGAAGCAGAAACAATTGGGTTAAAAAATAGTAATTTCAGGTAAATGAAAGGAATAAATTGCAAATATTTTAAAATATTTCTACTTTAATGGACTACTTCAAGAAGGAGTTATTATACTTTCATTGGAGATGTTCAAAGGTAGTTTTAGGGTATTTTTGTTTGTTTAACTATGTAGCAGAGAAGTGAGAAAGAGAAAGCATTTTGTGGGTTGTAGGGTGGGGTAGATAGTTCATGAGTTTCCTTCTGACTGTAATATTCTATGATTTTGTTGCTATTTTAGTATAATGAAATCCATTTGTCATCAATAATTAGGATGCATTTTAATTAATGCAGAAAATAATAATAATAGCACTAAAGATAAAAGCTATGTATCATTTGTAGGTTCCAGACCCTGCACTTTACATTGGTTAAATCTCACAGCGACCTTATGAAATAAGTCAGATGAGACAGTGAGTTTTAGGGAGTTAAATATCTGGCTAAATTTATCCATGGTCATGCAGATCCAGCCCTTACCATGTAATCTATTTCTTTACCTTCAAGCCATGCAGGTTTGTTTTTCTCCCTATGGGTTTGTGAGAATCAAACAAACAAAAAATGATCCTTAACCAACAGTAATAGCTGACTCTTATATGCTGCTTACAATGTGCCAGGCATTATTCTGAGTGGTTTACACTTAGTGTCATATAACAAACCCATTTTATGGATGAAGAAACTGAGGCACAGAGAGTAGCTTGATCATGATTATAAAATTAGAACATGAGTGAACTAAAACTCTACTCATGGCAGTCTGTTTCTACTGCTCACATTTTTAAACTATACTCTATGGTACCTCTCTAAGAGAAGACATTTTACCTTTTTCTTTTTTTTGAAACAGAGTCTCTCTTTGTTGCCCGGGCTAGAGTAAGTGCCGTGGCGTCTTACTAGCTAGTAAGAGCCTAGCTCACAGCAACCTCAAACTCCTGGGCTCAAGCAATCCACCTGCCTCAGCCTCCCAAGTAGCTGGGACTACAGACATGCACCACCATGCCTGGCTAATATTTTTCTGTATTTTTAGTTGGCCAGATAATTTCTTTCTATTTTTAGTAGAGACGGGGTCTTGCTCTTGCTTGGGCTGGACATTTTACTTTTAATCAAAAAAATACTATTACAATAATATTATACAAAACAGCAAAGATGGCTCAAAGTGTCTAGAGACCTTCATAGTGTGTTAGTGATTCAACTGTCTCTCCTTTTAGCCATTGAGCGTCAACAACAGCAGTCTAACATCCGTTCTGCAGACTGAGTGCTGGACAGTAAACGCAGAAGATTGCACTATGATGATGAGTTGACTGTATTACAATGACTAACCCTGGTGACTCCAACTATTTTTGCACTTGAGTTAGTTTTATAGCTTCTACAGTAATGTTAGGTTGCCACTCCAAATGGTACCTGGCCATTTATGCACTGGTAAAGTTCATGCATGTGATCAATTGTAAGCAAGCAGAAAGAAAGCATTGCAGTCAGCAACTGCCAAGGTACAGACAATGGGTAAAGTCTGGGATTAACCATTTCCATTGCCACAGTTTTAAATCAATGAGGTTAATTTGAGGGTGGGCATCATTTATGTAAACTTCTTCAGGGACTACCTGGACTGGCTCCAAGCATCATGCAAGCAGTATCCAGGCAATTCTGGCAGTGAATCATGATGTTGACCTGCAATCCTTCTGCTCTTAGTGACCACAGTCTGTCACAACCAGAGGTTGCCAAACTAATTGCATCATGCCAAAATTTAAGAATTGCACATATATCCACTAGGCTATATATTGAACATTATTTATGGTTTAGTAATGCCAAGGGCCTTTGAAACCTGCTATTGGCAAACTAGCTCTCTCTCTCTCTCTTTCCCCCTCATAATAACTGAAACCCAGAGAGGCTCTTCAAAACTGCAAACCTAAGATATTTGAAAAAGTTCTTCAGCGTGCTCGGAGGTGCCTACTTCCACAGACTGCTGAGTTCAGCCATGTCTCAGAAGTACCCTGGAGATGTTTCTCCTGCCCATGAACTTGATTTGGAAATGATTAACAGAGAGAGGCTGGAGACCACAGCGACTCTGGTGGAGTTAAAAAGTTCAGTTCTTGGAATAAAGGTTTCATTAAGACCATAGAGTTTGGATATAGACCTGTCACTTTAAAATGTGCTTTCTTGACTGCTTCCACTCTGATGGGTCTTTGCAGGGCTTCTGTTCCAGAGCAGGAGAGGAGCAGAGCAAGCGCAAGCATATTTTAAAGTGACAGGTCTGAATATTTAGTGTGAACGGAATCACTGTGTCCTAAACCCCGAAGTAAATGCTGGAGCAGAGATGAGGTATTCTGTCAGTCTAAGTTTCAAATAAAATTGTCACAGGGAATTACCCAGAATAGCCCAACCTAACTGCAGAAAAGGACTATAGCAAGACTGGAGAAGTGTGAAGTAAGCCATTTATATTCCATGAACCATTGGTCAGCAAAGTCTATCTCTGAAATACTGAAGGTGCAAAGTTAAATTGCCCATGATTGATTTAGCATGGAAATAGTCTCCTATTTGTTTTTATTTGATTCCATATATATTAGGCCTAGTCGCTTTATCACATTTTGTAAAAATCATTATGTAGAAAAATTTAAAATCTCTACATAGGTTATGCGTATGTTCCATGAAGGTGGTAACTTATTTCCTACTTATATAGTTGAAAGCCTAACCTAAGACACCATTGGTGTTCTTCAGGTTTCCCATTAAATGTGGGTATTTGGGTGGCGGAGAGATCATAGGGATCTATCCCGTGAACTCGTACTCCATGAGCATCCCCATGCATGAATGGTTCTGCATTTGGTTGACATTATGCAATCTCTGCCATATCTATAACAAAAAGGGAAGGGAAATGTGGAAAGGCAGAAGTTTGGAAATTGTCCCTATATAGTAAAAACTCTTTCTTGGTGCACATAAAAGAAAATGGACTTTCTTAGGAATAATGTGGAGGCACTGGAGGGCAGGAGAATGGATGGAAAAATGGAAACAGCTTTCATTTCCATTGGTGAAGGGTTGCTACTTCTTCCATCACTGAGAATAGAAACATTAGTTGAAAAGCCTCTTGTATACCCGTGCATTTTCAGCCTTCTGTCCTTTGTTTTGTTTTTGCTTTTTTCTCACCTA
This sequence comes from Varecia variegata, assembly GCA_028533085.1. Taxonomy (NCBI): domain Eukaryota; kingdom Metazoa; phylum Chordata; class Mammalia; order Primates; family Lemuridae; genus Varecia; species Varecia variegata. The sequence continues at coordinate 50,480,849 of CM052444.1, read as the reverse complement.
AACAACCCCATATAAATCCACTGTTTCAACTCCATTTATTTCAAAATACCCCAAAAATATATTTTTAGCCTTGGATTCTCTACTGAATTCCAGACCCAGTAGGCATTGGAGCCTACTGCTTACCAAACAACTTTAATTAGACATCATCAAGGCAACATAAAACTCAGTATGTTTAAAATTCAACTCATCTCTCTTTCCTCCCAAATGTTTCCTCCCCTATTCAATATTTTATCCATCCAATTAGAAACCCAGTTATTCTGAACTCCTCTTCATTCCTTTCCTGTCACACCATGTTATTTCCCAAGTGTGAATATTCTGCCTTCTGAGTATCTCCTAAATGAAAACACTTCTCTACGACTTGTTATCTATTTCCTTAGTCCAGAATTTCTTCATTTCTTGCCTGAAATGCTGTAAAATTATCCAACTGAGGTCAACCCTAGAGACCCAAGTTAACATTTCAACCACCTTGTCCCCAACATTTCCTATTCTCTTTTCCCCACTAGAATATAACCTCAAGGTAGGAATTTTAGTATATTTTGTTCAATGTGGGCTTTCAAGTGCCAGGAGAATACCAGGCACACAGTAAGTTTTAAATAAAAATGTGTGAAATGAAAATGAATTTAAAAGGGAGAAGTTTACTGATTAATCTACAAAGTGAGAAACAAAGAATTTCCTTCAATAATAGCTAATAGTTTACACATTCCTTTGTCCTTATGCGAAATAAATTGAAATTTTTTTCTTTAATGTAGACAGAGCCTCCAACTATAAGATGGAGTCCTTTGATCCTCAAATGAATTTTTATAGGAAGTAAGGAGAGATGGCCAACAATGACTCTTTGACTAGATTATACAATTTGTGTTATAGTGAAGTTGTCATTCTTGACAAGAAACTTTTAAATTCCATGTTCTAAGGGCATTATGTTTCTTGTTATGTTTAAGTATATTCAACAAATTCAATGATTCTTAGAATTTATTAACTCAGAACACTGCATCTTTTTTGAAAATGTTGCTTTTCATTTTTCTGTTTCTGGACCATAAAAAATAATTTTGCTACTTTTTCTTTTAAATCTCTTGGAAAGTACTGTTTGTGTTTCATTCCATTTTGACATTAATATTTGTACTACTGTATTTGAATATTTCTTTTAAATTCTGAGCCATTTTATTAGATGAAGCAAGTAAATGATTCTGGATTTACATATATAATTATGCTTTCTTTATAACAACACATCATTTTTAAAATATCAGGTATCAAGATTTTCTAAAATTATAGTACTTGAAAATCTGACTTCAGAATATAAAACCATATCTCTACCTTAATGCATTTATGTATATATGCTTCAAGAAAACTACAATATTAAGGCATTAAAAATTTTCTACACAAATATTTTAATGACTATTTTAGAATTCAGTTATAAGTTATCATGACAATGGCTTCCACTGCAGCAAAAGAACATACATAGACCACATGTTGTAGATAAACAGACAAGAGACACATATTGTGCATTTTGAAATTTAGGGTACAGCTTCCCACTGTTTCAGCAATAATGAGCATTGGTGGATGGTTTTCATACTACTTAGTAAAACAGCTTTTCTTTTCATGAAAAGGAGGGTAGGGAAAATGTGACATTTGAATAAAGTTTTACATTTTGAACAAGTAATAAAAATTAGATTAAAGGTTACATTTCTAGAGTCCTGATTGATAACAATTGCTATTTAACTGCATTTTATAGGTTAAGTAAGCAGTTTAAATTAAAAAGTGACCTACACAAATATGCAGTATTGAAAAGAAATGAAAGTTAATAGCTTTTCTTTCCAACTCTAAGAAACCTTATGGGATTTTGAATTTCTAGAGATTTGAGAAATTAGAAGGATATATTTGGTAGTGCCTTCATATGAAACATGTTTGAGGATTCGTTTTTCTTGGAATAATGTTTCTGTTATGACTACTAAAGCATTCCCTTGGATTTTGCGACATGTTTGAAATATAGTTTATTACCATCAATTATATTATAAGACACCATAGATTGTCTCTAAGGATGAGTTTGTAAAATACACCCTCCTGTCTATAGATGCTCCACAATTAACAATTCCTCCAGGGAGTCACCTGGTTACCTCAATTAGGAGAGCTAGTGATAGTTCTGTAACTCTAAAACAACTTAATACAATGTTATATTCTGTGGCATAAATTTTCTGTTGTCTGCTGTCAAGTAGTAGATAATCCAAAATCTAGAGTATTATTCCCACTATGTTTTTCTTAGACTAGTATTAAACTGAACTTGCGTTACTAGCTCCCCAGTCTTCCCTGCCTTGTACATCCTCCTTCCTTGTCATGAAATAATTTCCTAAAATTGAATCCATATGTAGCATAGGTTGGATCCAGAAAAGAAATTTAGCCAGGTTATCCTAATTATCTAATCAATTTAAAAAGTTTAAGGGTATATATCCTTACCTAGTGTGGACAATTAATCTGCATAATACCTCTGAAATAGCATTCTTCTTAATACAGGCTTTCAAATAGCCTGTAGTTTTAAGAGAGGTAACCAGAAGTGAGCTAAATAACAGTGCATCTCTCTATATAAATTATGTATTTAAAATATGTGATAGAGGTATTTATTAGTTTTTCAAAGAGTCTCTCAAAATATCATTTGGCTTCCAAACATTTCACTTGTTCCTCAACGCTTGTGCAGATTTCACTCCACAATCACTAACCCAGTTTTCAAATAATTTTTTAATTTCCTTCTTAGCTTTATTGGTTACCTCAATTAACACATTTAGACATTCTGGTAGAACTGTATTTCTTTATGGGTACAGGTCTTTCTCCAAAGCTCATTCACGACCAAATGAATAAAAAGAATGGACAATGCCACAGAGATATTAAAATAAAACTATGTTGCTTATAAAAGTTAGAAATTTTCCAAATGAATTACCTGAAAATTTCCTTTGTGTAATGGTATATATTTAAGATGTACAACATGATGTTTTGATATACTTATACATAGTGAAATTGTTACTATCGTCAAGCAAATTAACATATCCATCATAGTAACCCTTTTATTTTGTGATAAGAGCACCTAAAATCTATTCTTTTAGCAGGTTTTCAGTACATAATACAATATTATTATTATAATTATAGTCCTTATGTTGTACATTAGCTCTACAGACATCCATCCTGCACATCTGCCACTTTATACCCTTTCCCACGTCAATATAGGTATGAGAATAGAGTCTACTTAAGCTTCCTCCTTTATTCATACACTTCGGGACACTCACAAACACACATCACAGGTTAAACAAAAGGGAAAGGTAAAGAATATTAAATTGCTCATTAGGACATTAATCGATTTGTCTGATTTTTTTTTATTTTGGGCATATTGATCATTTCTTGTTTTATAACTAATTAAAGCATATTGTACCTCAACTTTTCCTGTGTGCTTTAAACAAAAATGTACATATATATTTAACATTGATATAAAGAGTTGATTATCTGTTGAGTAACAAATTTCTCTTCTTAAAATAAATAGCATGGCTATTTATGTATGTATTTAATAAAGATAAGTGTGTATTAAACTGAGGTTTTGCATAATAAATTTTACTGAAATATGCTGGAGCAATTCAATATTTAAAGTCATTTTATGTGAACATACTAGTTTGACACTAAATCATGTTGTACCCTGAATAAGTCATATCATGAATTATATCTTTGGTACTCTTGACATTTTATGTCTAGTAAATTCTTAAAGTGAAGCATTTCTGTCTAAAAAAAATGTTAAAAATAATTTCACTTAGTAAAAGTGCTACTTGATTTTGAAAATATTCAGATTAGTTCCAAGAATTTTTTCCAAAAGTTCAATTTACTGAGCTTCCTGAATGGCTTACAAATAGGAAAAAATAAAAGAAAACTTTAGAACAAATTTTCCCCTTTGTATGTAACATGGAAAATAAGTTGGAAATTTTAGTTCTGTTTAAAATATTGTATCTTTAAATTTTTAAAGAATGAGGCAGTGAACATATGCCTGAATGTTTGCAAGTTGTAGTTAATAATTTTATGTTAAATATTAACTACTTTTGAGAAACACCCTCCCTACCCTCCAATTAAGAGCAATTCCTAAACTCCCCAGTCTTCCTGCCCTGTTCATACTCTTTCCTTGTCATGAAATGATTTTCTAAAATTGAATCTATATGTAGTATAGGTTGGATCCAGAAAAGAAATTTATCTAGGTTATCCTAATTACCTAATCAATTTAAAAAGTTTAAGGGTATATCCTTACCTAGTGTGGGCAATTAATCTGCATAATACCTCTGAAATAGCATTCTTCTTAATACATGCTTCAGAGGTTCTTAAGCTTGCATTTACATGACAGGTAAGAATGGCTCCACTACGTCAAATAAACAATTTATAACAGAAGTCCCTAAATAAATACTTATGTGGAATTATATTTTACACATTCCCAAATTTGAAATGATATGATAACACTAATTTTTACAAGTCCCCAGACATATATTTACAGAACAATATACAGATATTAAACTAAAATGATTGTGAAAAAGCATAAGCAGTATTTAGGGTAAATCAATATTCTAATACAGTATGAACTTATGATAATCATTTCCAAATTGTACAAACTATCAAAAATGCTTTAGAGAAATGAGTAACTTTTAATGCAATGTAAATTTTATATACAGAAAATAGACTAAGGGCAAAATTCTTGCATACATTATTCCTTTTAGCATACTGTCCACTCTCTTCTAACACATAATTTTCATACAATATTCTATATTGGAGATCATTCATATCAATGTGTAAAGAATTTATTCTCTTTTTTATGGTTATGTAATATTTATTGTATGTATCTTACTAATTTCCTACTGATGGACATTTGGATTGTGTATAAACTTTGCTGATATACTAAATGTCCTTATGCATATGCATTTTGCATATGTACTTTACCTAATTTTTTGTTTAATCCTCTCAATAATCCAGTGAATAGGTACATATTATTATCTTCCTATGTAGATAAGGAAATTGAGGCAATTACAATAAGTAGCTTGGCCATATACACATATTTCATAAAAAAGAAATGTTGTACATGGGCCCAAGTCTATCTTATTCAAAAAGGGAAAGTTTTTTTATTCTTATTGGAAAACAAAATAAAACAAAACAAAAACAGAGGGGGAAGTTGAAGGTGACATGGCTACTGAAAAACTGTACGATATTGTCAGGTTGTTTTATGATATCTTGGTTATTTTGATTAATTCTTAGGTACTCCAACATGTTTACATTATATGTATAATTGATAGAGGGCTAACAGTGTATATACTTAATAAATATTAAATAATGAAAGGAGATACTCTTGCATATACAAAGTCAAAAATAAAAAAACTCACTTTTAATGCATTACTATTCATGCTAGAAATATCCAAGTTAGAGAAATTATTTTCAGAAACTCTATTATTCATAAATACTTTAATCTCATTTAGTGCTCATGTGTTTTCTCCTGGGAAGATGCTTCTCGATTACATTTCTAGGATTTAAGGTTTTCAAATAGTTTTCTTAATATAATTCTGAATATGATAGCTGTTGCTGTTGAAGCCTAATCTACATGAATAATTTAATTGTAGTAATTTACTTCTCTGGAATACAAAAAAAATAATTTGATTAATTTACTCTTCATTAAATAAAAGCTTTCACTACACTAGAAGAACATCAGTTATATTTGGAAACATATATGGCTTTTTGCTTTGACAACTGCCAGAGCTACCATATTCAAAGGCTTGATGATCTACTACTGAATTTGAAAGGAAAAACCACAAAACATTTACAAGCATACTACAGAAAGATGTCAAAATTTCCCAGAAGAGGTAGATGTGACTGAATAGTTTAAATGCACTGTCATGAAATTCTAGACACATTGAACTTAATGCAAACGAGTAAACTCATGAATTGGAATGAGGTAACACTTCTTTAAGAATGCAAATTAAAAAGGAAACATCAAAATAATGAAACCTGCCATTTTTTTCTCCACTGAGAAAATTCTTTACCAGATCTCAAAAACAGGCCAGGCTCTTTGGAAAAAAATGATAGAAAAAAGGTATTTGATGTAAAAATGTGTATTGGGAACTCTCCCAAGACTCTCTGGTTAGTATTTTAATAACCTTATAGAAAAACTACTGTAATTAGTTGTATTCGTTACACATAGTTAAATATTCATTAAATCAGGGCATATTATAGAAGAAAAATGAATTTATTTTCAAAAACATTGTACAATTCAATGTCACTATTTGATTATCTCTAAAGATTGGAATAATTCCTTCGTTCGAATACATGTGTATCAGTGAAACTCTCTATCAGGTAGGATAGATGTTTTAAGATTGCACATTATAAATCTTAGAGAAATTGTCAAATTTAAGTTTAGAAAATTTTTAAAGAACTTTTAAAAGAAAATAAAAAGGTATATGTGTGCATAATTGGGAATTTGGAAACCATAGGAAATTGCAAATAAGGAAATAAAAATCCCCACATTGCCATTATTCATGAGTAACTCTCCTTACTAAAATGATGCATTTTCTTCCATTATTTTTTCTACATATGAAATATAATGTTAAATTGAATTATAATACTATAAAGGTTGTTCTGAAATAAAATTAGTGAAATCTATCAAATCATAATTACAATAAAAAATTTTATGTGAACATTTTTTACTACACATCAGTTTTTGTTTTCCTAGGACAGATATCTGGAAGCAATTTAGGGAGAGAAGTTTGAAAATGCATGCATGGGGAGTGGGTAGAGGTGGGTAGTGCTGCCTTGTAGTGTCTTCCTATTACTTATAGGCTGTGTTCTTAGTCAGCCTGAAGCACTGTGTTCTGTTTTTCCTTTGCTTAGAAGCAATGCATATTGTGCCAGTATTTTCTAAGGCATGGTCCATCTGACCACCTATGTGGGCATCTCCCTGAGTACTTCTTCAAATGCAGATTTAAAGATCCAGTCAACGTTCACTGTGGGAGTGTAATAGGTCCGTTAGTATGCATTTTTCACAAGCTCCCTGGATGTTCTTATGTGATGTAGAATTTAACAACCATTGCCGATGTGACTGTGACTATTTTTGATTAAGGAGAGACTCTGGAGCTTTATTCTTTTTTTTTTTTTTCCTTTTAACTCAGAAAACATGACCACTCTTTCAAAATTGCTTTGAATCCCAGATCCACCACTAGCTAAGTAACCTTGGGCAAGCTTGTTTGAATTCTTATCTGTCCAAATGAAGATGACAACACTGTCCACATCTACTTGAGTGCTTTTTGTAAGAATTAAATGAGATAATGTATGTGAAACATCATGGTACAAAACCTGACAAATGGTAGGCACTCAACAACTGTTAGTCTCTTTACTTCATTAACAGTGAGGGGGAATTTTAAAGATCAGCCAGACTAATGCTTAATTTTACACACACAGGAACTAAATCTCAGAAAAAATGTAGCAGCTAAAGGCATCAGCAGACTGACCCGGCACTCATAAATTATGGTTGGGCTAAGTTATGTTGCATCAAAACTAAAATAAAAAGGTGTTTGTAAGGAGGGTTCTACTCACTTGCATTCTGTACACAGTGGCAGGTACAAAGAAAATGTTTGTAAGCCACCTGTGTGGTAACCTGAATTATATTTATTTTACAGAGTATGTGTTCCTCTATGAACCACTTGCGACATACATGAGACTACACTTCGCAGATGGGACCCAGAGGCTGCGCTCAGAAATCTACTGCCCCATTGCTCTGAGGTCCTGCTTCTCCCTTCAAGCTGCTCACATTCAGTGGCTGCATGTGGCAGGGATATTAAAGTAAGTCCCCTACTGGAGACAGTGGGCTCCATTGTTCTCCACCTAGCTTGAAGAGTGCCCTAGTGGCCTTGTTGAATCTTTTTTATCTTGCTTGGTAATCTAGGATGCTTCCACCCAACCTTGCTTTTGTTGCTTCATCATTTGGGTTAAACCTACCTCTCAGTCTGATAGCTTTCTTAGCCTTTTATGGCTCCTCTCCCATTTTGTCTCGTAGATATTTTCCCCTAATAAAATCTTTGCACAATTAATCTCATCTTGGCATTTATTTTTTGAAGGATCTAAATTAACGTATCTCCCCAAGCTCCCACCACACCTCACTTAAACTGGAACATAACCTTCCTGATGTCAATAAGAATAACTAATAAAATTTTGTATTTCCTGTATTTAGATTGATGCATATTGGAGATTCATTCATTCGTTAAATACCGAACACCACTACAGTATGTAGTTGATAGTGAATAGATGAAGTAAACTATATAAATTCACTGTTATCATAAAATCTATATCCAAGGTTCTTTAAATACTGTTAAAACAAATGGAGCATATGTGTAGATACTGTATGTAGGTATAAACTGGAAGTAAAATATAGTCTGGTTAAAAACAAACTATAAATAATAAAAGCATGAGTGGGTTTAGGTGGGCAGAAGAGTAAGAAGTGGTAAGAGGAGACACAGCCAGTCTTGACTGTCAGAGTCTTTCACAGAGTCAATAAATCTTCATGTGCTCTAGGCATGTCTACAGACTGAACACACAACCATATACACATGCAAAGAGCTTTCTCCTGTATGTATAATGTTGTTATAACTAATGGTAATATTAACTAGCATTAGAATTTTTTGTACATATGCATCATCTCAAACACTGGATTCTTAAAACAACAATTACCATATGGGGAAAAAAAACCCTTCCAACATTAAAAAGAGATCCCCAGCCCAGAGTGGTGGCTCATTCCTACAATCCCAGCACTTTAGGAGGCCCAGGTGAGAAGATCACTTGAGGCCAGGAGTTTGAGACTCCATCTCTACAAAAATTTTTTAAAATCAGCTGGGTGTGGTGGCATATGTGTGTAGTCCTCGCTACTCTGGAGGCTGAGGCAGGAGGATAGCTTGAGCTCAAGAGTTTGCGGTTTCAGTGAACTATGATGATGCCACTACACTTTAGCCCAGGCAATAGAGCAAGACATCCTGTCTCAAAAAAAAAAAAAAACGAGATCCTTTTCAAAAGGTTGAAACACATTGGGAAACGCTACAAGTACCTTAGAAATATATACAAAGAAAGGAGAAATCATGAGTGGATATGAGGATGACTTCCAGGAGAAAATGGGATTTGAGTTGGGCCTGTAGAAATGGCTAGCACTTGTCTAGGCACAGAATTGCATCATAGATGGAAGTAACATTTGTAAATTTTGAGCCTCTAAGTGCTTTGTGATGTTCTAGGTATTTCATCTGATAAACTATGAATGCATTATAACACCCTTCTGAGGATGATAACAATATCCCTATTTTAAAGAGAAAAGAAGTGGAGCTTAGAGAGATAAATTAACATGTTCAAGGCAATACACCTATTAAACAATGAAATTAAATATTAACACAACTGAGGCCAGTAATAGCACATGTGTCTTACCTATCCCAGGTACCACCAGGTATTTGGGACTATATAATTTATTACTAGTTATGCCTCTTGGAGAACATTCATTTTCCTAGGACCCAGTTTACTTTGTTGTCCTCATTCTTGTCATTCACTTCGAAAAAAAGAGAAGAAATGAAAAGGAAGAGAGTGAAAAAGAAAAGAAGGAAGAATCATCCAGGCTGCACTTACTATGCTATTTCATGGTTCTGTACACAGAAATAAAGCATATATAACCTGTGGTTGTGGGTGGTTTACAATGTCCCTTTATGTAAGAAACAGGTACCCAGCCATGGTGGTCCTCTTTACCATGCAGCAAAGACGTCAGCAAATATCTCTGATGCAGAGCATGGGGCAATAAGTTCAACACACACACACACACATACATACACGCGCACATGTGTGTGTGTGATATCCTACGAGATCAGAAAGAGAAAATGACTTCTGATGGAGAAGAAGGAGGAAGGACATTGTAGAGAAATGACAGTAGGTTTAAAACCCAGTAATAATCCAGAAACAAGACTTACTAGCTGTACCTTAGGCAAAGCAAATAGGGCAGAATTTCCTTCCCGTGAAGTTCACAGAAATCCTGGGGTGGGGAGTAGGGCAGCTTTTAAGACAATAATATGATAATAGGGATAGCCTGATGTAATAAATCAAAACAAACAAAAAACCAATTTGGATCCAAAAAATTTCTTAAGTTGATACTACACAATTTTCCAGGATAACAACTCCTGACATACCTTTTATTCAAAATGTGTACCTTTTACTACATTGTTTCAGCTGTTTGTAAGCAAGAGCTTGTCAGATTGCTCAGGTTGGATAGTTCCTCTAAACAGGACAATCCTTTCATCTGTCACCACGTCAGTCAACAGCATTTATTAAGTGAACCACATGTGAAGATCAATATCCAAAAGAGTATCATAAAAGGAGCAAGAAGCCCAGTGTGCTCTTGGAGCTTACAGCCCCATGAAGGAGACAAGGTAGACCAATAAAATAATAAAGTCGAGTGAAAGAAACATCTGCCAGATGGAAGCTGTAAAGAGACATTTATGTAAGTGTTCAGTATTCAGGGAAGTGGACAGGAAGACGTTTAGAGTGATTGAAACTAAAAGAAGCCAAGTGGGGTTAGCTTGGAGATAGCTTCAAGAAGGAATGCATTTTTTTGGCTTGGTTATGGGAAACATTACCTGACTGCATAAACATTTTTATTTCTTTGTGGTATTCCCCAGAAGAATGCTCTTTTAAGTTGATGTCAATATAGCTGTCTTTATTTCCCTTCTTTCCCCATTTCCTGTAGAGAACAGTCTGGTCACGATTATATTGGCTGAATACTCTAACCCAACAAGAGACCTGCATCACAGAGCTGTTCTCCATCGGAGTCTACTCCTAACTCTCTCATAGTGTTAGGTCTGTCTCTATGTTTCCGGGTCCTCAGTTCCCAGTGTCAAGAGTGAGTACTGGTAGTGATTTGAGCTGATGATGGAGTGATCGCAAATACAAAGCCATCCCGTACAAACAGTTTATTACAGAAAAGAAAGAAACTATACAAAGTGAGAGTAAAAAAAGGAAACTACCCAGAGTGAAAATACATTACAGAGAGAGGAACGGATCAGTCTCCACGAGTGGAGAAAGACGTTGAGGAAGCCCAGGTGATTTCCTTTTATTGGCCTGGTCCGGGGGAGGGCTTACAGGAGGTGTGGGATAGTACCAAATGATTATCAGTTGTTCTGTGTTTTCCTGCAGTCCCTTGCCCTGATTGGCCCCCGGCTTCTCCACCCCTGGGAACAACCCTCCTGGCCTGCACACGCCACCTGCAGATTTGATCCCTACCTAACAATGGTCTCACTCTGTCTTACACCTCAGCCTGCTCTCATTATACCACCAGGTCATGTAGCCACGTCTCGTCTTCCTACCCTCAGTTTCTAACAATAAAAGTCATTCAATTGTCTCTCCTATCCTTAAAGACCTTCAGAAAGGATTTCTGAAGATATTAAGATTTAGTACTAGGCCAGCATGGTGGCTCACGCCTGTAATCCTAGCACTCTGGGAGGCCGAGGTGAGTGGATCGTTTGAACTCAGGAGTTCGAGACCAGCCTGAGCAAGAGCGAGACCCCGTCTCTACTAAAAATAGAAAGAAATTATATGGACAACTAAAAATATATATAGAAAAAATTAGCTGGGCATGGTGGCACATGCCTGTAGTCCCAGCTACTCGGGAGGCTGAGGCAGAAGGATAGCTTGAGCCCAGGAGTTTGAGGTTGCTGTGAGCTAGGCTGATACCACAGCACTCACTCTAGCCTGGCACTCACTCTAGCCTGCCACTTATATGTGTTTATATGCATACACATGTGTATATATATGCTTTGACTTATACAAGTTCCTCTGCTTGTTTTCTATTTGCCAACACATCTTTTTAACCTTGGTCCAGAGAAATAATAAGACTACCAAACTCTGCCTGGCTAACTCCTTTCACTTCTTTCAGTCTGAGCTCATTGGGTCCTTTCGTAGGGAAGTCTTCCCCAACTGCCTCAAAACTCTTTCAAACAACACTTGTTCCCTTACGTCACAGAAGTTTTCACAATTTATATTATGCATAAACATAAAGTGAATGTATTTGTTTAATATCAATTTTCCTT
>CM052444.1:50391923-50468254 GCA_028533085.1 Varecia variegata | reverse complement strand
TTTTTTTGGTACAACAGATTTTCAAGGTCAATCCCTAGCTCATGAAGAAGTACAACAATTTTGTTATTTAAGATAATATAATCTGGAAATCCACTTTTCAAAAACCACTACATTAGAACATGCTGTAAACACACGAATAGCACTCAGTTCCACTGTCAACCCTTCATCATTGTGGAACTCTCCCTCTGCCCTTCAGTTACAAGATGTGGTACACCTGACATCTGATCTAGGGACCAGGTGAGTATGATAGGGACAATCTCCATATTAAATATTGGGGACACTTTACCTAATCATTTCACTGCCTGCTAAAAACTCTTCTGTAGCTCACAACTCTTACTGAACTTGGCTGGTCAGCATGCAGTCTCAGCCTACCTAAAAGTAACCCTTTATTCTATTACCTTCTCAATCTCCTGTCCCATCTTTACCAGCTTTAGTGTCCCACAATTCTCCAAAAACTTCACGCCAGTCAACAGTACATATTGCTTAGGTGATTTCCTCTCTCTAGAATGCCTTTCCCTCCCTGATCTACCTCACTGTCTCTTACTCATTCTGCATTCTGCATGTAGTCCAGTCATTGTTGCCTCTGGTTAATCTACAGATTATCAAATTATGAAAACATTTTTGCTGTTGTCTGGCTCCCTCACCAGACTGTAAGATCCTAGAGGGCCAGGCCTGTGTTTTATTGATGGTTTTAAATCCACTCCGAGCATAATCCTGGTAAATAAAAAGTAGGTATTTAATAAATGTTTCGTGAATGGAATGGAATGGAATTGAACTTGACACTTAGTAAAGGTTGGTGAATTTGATTTTATTTGATATGATGGCTTTTACGAAACCACCAATTGACCAGGAAAAAAAGCACCCCTCAAATAAGGAATATTTCTGGCATTCCTTTCACTGAACATTTGCCTTTAATTGACTAATTTAAAGCCTTCTTTTAGTTGGTTATTTGCTCCAGAAAAGGCAAGTCCCTTGACAGCCAAATTCCTTTTAATTTCATTTTCAGCGTCTAAAGGAAAAAAGAAAGCTCTTTATTTATGAACCTTACAAAACATTCTTATAACATCTGATGCACAAATATTGATCCAGGAAGGTGTTACCTCCTGCGGTTACCCTGTGGGTTTCCACTTTGAATTGCCAGGGAACTCACACTGAAATAGGAAAGTAATGTCATGTTATATGTCCTTTTTCTAATTCTTAGCCTTGAAAGTCATATTTTTTAAGCTCACAGTAACATCTGCAGACATCTAACATCAGAAAAATAAAAGAAAACAGCATAGTGTAAGAAAACTCCTGCCTTTTTTGAAAACATTTTTTTCAGTTGGCACAGAAAAAGTTAGCTAATTAATCTGTGAATAATTAATGACTGAAATTTAAATTGGAAAATAGTTGTATTTGTTAATAAAGAATTGTTTTAATGATTGATGACCCATTATTTCCTTCATACAAAGTACTGCTTTGTTCTTACAATCTGCACATTTAGCTGAGAAAAGTACAATATTTATGTTCAGAGACAAGAACAGAAATAGCAAGAGATTTAATTTTTTATCTACTGCCAATATCAGTTTGACAACAACTTGGCCCTTGGCCAGTCATGATCAAACCCCCCACCAAGATTGTCAAACTACTGTAAATTTATTTCCAGACAAAAACCGTGTTTGAATTGTTTTAGTGACATTGAAAGAAAATTTAAGAAACATTCCGATCATAGTTGCTATAAATTTAGATCTATAGTAGCTCATGCTAGAATGGAAGAATTGATCCAGTGAGGTGATTTGAGACAATAAAATGTAGAATTCTACACATAATTTCAAAACTCTAGTTGCATAAAAGGATTAATAAAATGAAGGAAAGTCAGCCAACAGTTTAGCAGTAGTAAACAATTTAACATGCTTATCACCCTTAAAGTTTTTAATTCAATTCATTGTTATTAATTAATTAATCTGGTAAGCTCTCCTTTCACCCCAAATGATAGGGCCTGGATCAGTGGTTGAAAACTATAGGAAACAAATTTTGATTCCTTATGAGTAAATACTAATTACTGTGTCTGAAAAGCATAGGCCTGCTTTGGGAAGGGATGAGGTCCGTTCACTGGAATCAAAAAACAAGTTGAGGTATGGTCTCAGAATTCTTCTGAGGCAAGGTATTTCACTGGAACTGTGGTTCTCAAATGGGTTTTTTTAAATCTTAGGGCCCCTTAAATCTGTCTTAAATATTATTGAAGACCCCCCAAAATCTTCTTTGTGTGGATTATAGCTATCAATATTTGTCATGTTACAAAATAAAATTGAAAATTTATAAGCTATATTATTTATTTAAACATAACAATAGTAAACATAAACATTTTTGAAAATATATTTTCATTTTTAAAAATATATTTACATTTTAAAAAAATTTAGTGAGAAAAATGGCATTGCTTCACATTTGAGCAAATTGCTTTAAGATCTAGTGTAATAGGAGACAGCTGGATTGTCATACCTGTTTCTGCATTCAATCTAGTCACTATCACATGTGTATAGTCTCTGGAAAAGACAGCACACTTATGAGGAAATGAAAGTTAAAAAGGCAAATAACGTCATTGTGCTATGGTAGAAATAGTTTTCCCTTACAGATCCCCTGAGAAGATCAACGTGGCCCCCAAGGGTCCTGAGAAACACTACACTAGAAGATCTCTGAGGTCTTGTGAGGCATCTGATTCTACCCCTAGCAAGTCACCCTCCTACTTTCAGTTCCTAAACTACAATGATATATGACTATCTGATTATTTTTTAAAAAGAGAATTAAATATAAGGATAGATAACTTTGGTTGATTTTTACCCTCTTGGCTTTTATAATTTGTAGATTTAGCCATGAAAAAAATGTATATATTAATCGACATACACATGCATTTACTCATTTAAAGTTGGTAGAGTGGATTATTTCTCAAAGAAAAAAACTGAGTTATATTTGTGTCTCCAAAATTTGTTAAGGATACGACCTCATGAAAGCCAGTTATCTCAGGGACTACAGACCTCACACAGTTGTTGACTGGATTAAAAAAAGTTAATGATAAAGGACAAATTTCATTGGTTCATATTATGTTTGTGTCTCTCCTAAAATGCAATAATTATTTCGTAATTTTTCAGCTAGATTTGCTCTTTGCATCTTTGTGTCTTGTTACTTTTGTTGTATTTTCCAAATGGCCAGTAAATACTTAGACAGTGACAAGGCCCTTATATGCTGGCACAGGGCCTAATTATACTACACCCAGAGCCCAAAGCTTTACCTATTATAAGGACTGTGAATAAAATGCAAAGTACAATTTCTGTCTTAATTGGGAGCAGTTTAAGGACAGAGCCTTTATCTACTCATATACAATTGTATACAAAATAATGCTTGGCACAAAATAGGTGCTAACAGTATATTTGTCAAATGAATGAATAAACAGATGGCAAATTAGTCAAAAAAATCATTTCTGAAATCACTATACCTGTTAATTTCTCAAATTTTGTTCTGGAATTTTCTGAATATAAATACTATAGTCAATTTCAAAATAGTATACCCTAATAGTATCTTACTGTAAGAAGGGACTTTAAAGGATACCTGTTTTCTCAATTCAAAAATCCTCTCTACAATAACCCTTACAAATGGTCATCTACTTTCTTGTTGAAAACTAAATAACAGGGAACTCACTCCTAGTAAAGTATCTCATTACACTTGATAAAATAGTCTTTCTTATGTTGAAAATTTATCCCATCTGTTTCCTAATGACTAAATTTTAAGTCCCTGTTCTTTTAGTTCTCTGCAATTCCTGAGTAGATAAAAGCATTATGAAAATAATCCCCATACACAAATTGACTATCCTGAATCCATAAAAATAATTATTGCCTGGCTATTTCTGACCTGTCTATATTGCCTTTCTGCAACCACAGCAGAGGCAGGGTGAGCTATTTATGTACTCAAGGTGAGACTTGCTTCCTGCACTATCCTGTGGCCATGACTGCATACCCAACATGTTTTCTCTTCATTGCCATTCAATGCCAGCCACTATCATCCAGTTGGAAAAACTGGATACATATAAATTTGAAGAAGAATGTGAAGAAATTGAAATGAACCTAGACAACTATTTTTAGCTCTACCATGTGACAGAGATGGACATAGTAAATAGGCAAAGGCATGGTTTTTGCTCTGAACTATTTCCTGGAAAAAACAAACATGCACAAAATGTAACTTTGTTTAAGTCAAAGGCAGGCTTTCAGAAATATTACAGCTGCTATAAACTAAATGAGTGCGAAAGAAAAGGGCTTAATTCTGATTGGAAGTATGGGGAAGAAAAAAGTTTAAAGATTGCAGAAACTACTGCAATTCAGTATGAATGTCAAGAAAGTAGTGACATTGATTAAAATAGGCATTTTTTGACCATCAGGTAATAAATCCAATGAATTCCTATCAATTTTCATCCCACTAAAACTTCTTGCATGATTTGTCACGTTGGCTTTCTCTTCCTTCCTATCTTTTGAAATATTTCTACTATTTTGACTCTCGTGTCACTTAATTCTTACCTTCCTCCTTTTTTTCATGATAGCCATGATTCCCAACTCACTCAGTACCTTGAACAAACAAATTGTCTTCCCTAAATGGTCTCAATGACCAATCACAGCTCTGTAGTGTTTTAGCAATATCAGTAGTCTCTTTCTAGAGTATCTTTCTTTTCCTGAGTTGTCAAAGAATTGCTCCACATAAATTGGATAACATCAATTACAACATGTACAACAAATAACTTGTTACTAATGAGTTTAAATACCAATGTTCTTAAATAGTGTGTTGTCTTTTTAATAAATTATTGGAAACATACGTTTATCTCTACAATATCCTCATTCATTTATACTGCAACATGCCCTAATGAGTGGAATATGGTCTGCATAATGGGGATTACATAGAGCCTCTCAGCCTGCCTCATTTTGTACTGCAAAATTTGCTTTATTTTCCTGAATATTTTTAGAAAAGATTCAACACTCTTGGGGATGTTGTACACATGTGTTTGGCATTTTTCATGTGTATACAGCATGGTGGCATCAATATTTACTATCCTCACAAAATGGATCTAAGCTGAAGCCTCCAATATTTTCCATGGCTTGCTCATAACAGTCTTAGTCAATCATACATAATGAGGATGATATAAATAATTTAAGACCAAGTTAATTTTTTTGAGGGGGAGCAGATGAGGCTATGACATAGCCGAAGCCCATTGTTATATTTAGCAACCTCTTCTTTTTGGTGTTCCATGTTACTAAATGCGTTTTTTAATCCTTCCTAAGTCAATTAAATGAGTTATCTGCCACCCAATTTGACTTTGGAAGCCAAAGTCAAAAAGTCACAAACAGTCTGGGGTCTTCTGCTTATTAATAGGTCTCACTTCTACCCAAATGGTTTAACAGAGATAGGTCTGTAATGGACATTTTCAGATAAAAACTCATTCAACAAATGAAAGAAAACAATCTGGAAAAATATGTTGTTCAAGGGCAGAATTAACTAATTGAGATTCAGTTCACTTCTATCAACACAACAAAATGCTTGCCACTGTCCATGATTAGTTGTATATATGTGATTCTATCTAGCAACAACAGTTACACAAATTCTATAGATATAACTTTAGCAAAATGACTTTTATATTTTTCTGCATCTCTCCTTTGCCTTATAGGCAAAATAATTGACTCCTTTAGACACTGTGTAATTTAATACTTGCTAACAAAAACATAAAATTATGTGATCTTTAAAATGTTTTTAAAACTATAGGATTTTAATGACAGTTATGTTTTTATTTTATTTTTTATTATTATTATTTTTTTATGAGACAGAGTCTCACTCTGTTGCCTGGGCTAGAGTGCCGTGGCGTCAAGCTCACAGCAACCTCAAACTCCTGGGCTCAAGCAATCCTGCCTCAGCCTCCTGAGTAGCTGGGACTACAGGCATGCACCAAATCATGCCTGGCTAATTTTTTTTCTATATATATTTTTAGCTGTCCAGATCATTTCTTTCTATTTTAGTAGAGACGGGGTCTCTCTCTTGCTCAGGCTGGTCTTGAACTCCTGACCTCAAGGGATCCTCCCGCCTCGGCCTCCCAGAGTGCTAGGATTACAGGCGTGAGCCACTGTGCCCGGCCAACAGTTATGTTTTTAAAAGTGAAGTTTTTAAAATATTTCAATCATTAGTTTATCAGCAAAAATAGTTTGCTTTTTAAATAAGAAAAATTAACTTATTTTAAATAAAAATTTTGAAATTATGATTTTAATGTTGTCAGATTGGGAAAACTCACTTTTTTATCTGAGCAAATAGGTGATAAAGACATCATTGTCTTTTTTTTACCACTGACAACTACACATGGCAAAATATGTCTCTATGTGTATATCCTAAGGCCACTTTCGTGGGCTGTTTGATAATGAACTAATCAATTAATTGGCTGTAATACAGAGTATAATTTTCAATATGGAAGAACTATTTTAATATCCTTCATAGATTTTCTTAAACCATGAAAAATAGCACAATTACAATATATGAAGATAGAATTTAGTGCCAGAGAGTTTTTGAAGCTGAATGTGTTGTTTCTGGAAATTGATTATTACTCTGGAGCCAAATAGAGTTGAGATTTGTATATGTCTACCTAGTATAACATGCACTGGAAATTTAGCCAATATATAGTTTATTTGATCAAGCTAGACAACTTATCTAGAAAATGCAGGTTCTTTAGTGTCCCATTTAGCTTGACTGTCTCCACCGATCCTATTGTGGGAGAACTGCCAAATCTGTACTTCATTTCGTGCTGTGGAGACAGCCGTAGGAAAAATGTATGGGAGTTATTTTGTTGTGAGTTTTTAATCTTTTAAGTTTTCCACTGAAACTTGTTTCATTAAAATGGGAGAAACCTGTCAGAGAGCTGCCTCTGTAGTTTGTATTATTCCTTTAGATTTGGTGATCTGCTTTATGTATAGAATTCCTCCCATGACGGGTTATTGTGCTTTCTAAGCCATAAGCTTTTCTAGCCATGTTTTGAATTTGTGATGACATTGTTTTGGTTTAATTTGACATTTAGTGTATGTTTTAGATTAGTTTGATTCTCATTTAAGGTAATATTTAATAATAGCCTGAGAATTCGAAAGTTTTTCCACCACTCAAACGTAGAGTAGTTACTAGAGATGCCAATTTATGCCACAAAAAAATGCTATTTATCCCTTCAGTGTCTGCTAATTTGTTCTTTAGAAAATGAATATTACGACTGGAGGCAGAATCTGTCCTTTTTCTTAGTGAAAAGCTATTTTCAAATTTTACCTTTGATCAAATTCACAAATACTTTAAAAAATGGATCAGTTTTGGTATGATAATATTATTCTGAGGAATATGAATGTGATGCTTCATTTTGTGACATTTTGTTTGGGAGTAGGACATTATGGCATGGCAAATGGAACTTTCTGGGCTTTTTGACTCCTTTATATTCATTTGCTTTCTATTATTCAGGATTTGAGTTAAAATTAAACTTGTCTTTTTGGTACATTTTTTCCCTAGGCACAGATTCTGGGCCTTTTAGATGTTAGCAGCACACAGGTTATGGTTAAAAGCATTTTTAGTTATAAAAAGTTTTATTAATAATAATTTGAACAATTCTCTTCTTTGTACTCCTTAACTCTTGGGGGGAATGTAAACTGAAATGTGGAGACTGATATCAGATGATTAATTCAAGGTCACACAGGGAAGCAAGAATGGGAATTGTGTGTTCTTAATAGTCTACTAATCTTAATGAGCCTTCTCAATAGCTATGATTGATGGATTACACTTATTAAACACTTAATATCTGTAGTAAATTATCCCAGAACTTGGAATTTAGAATGAAATAGAATGGACTTTAATCATGGTCTCTATTTTCAATATTCACAATGTTCAAAAGACAGTGATGTTCTTGATTTCCTTTGACAAAAAGTAGGTACCCAATACATTTTTTGTATGAACAAGTTTACTGAATAAATGAGTGTGGACAACCAAATAACAATCTTCAACAAAGTGACTTTCAATATTAACCATAAATTGATTTTTCACCCTTCAGCGATGTAACCACCAAATTCTGAAATTCGGGTAATTTTGTATCCAAACTGTAATCTATTGAAGGGCAGTATTCTCCTCCAGAAAAACTAACGTTGTTTAATATGACACTAAAATAAGGTCTCATGGCTTTGACTTTTCTCTGAAGCACCCAATTATCTACTTCATCTTCATCACTTCATAAAGACCAGTGAGGAAAAAGAAATTAAGATTTTTTTCTAAGTACCTACCAGAGGTCAGCATGGTGCCAGCCATCTTATAACGTTATCTTGTTCTTAGACTACATGGTCTAAAGCCAACACCAATGCAACAAACCTTAGAGATAGAAGTCACTATCCCAAAATGACAAATAAAAGGGAAAAATTCAGAAAAGTCAATCTGTTCTACTTTAAGTGGCAGAACTGAAAATGAAAAAGTTTGTCTAATTCCATAGCCCATGCACTTAGTATGATACGTAATTGTATTTTATAATAAAGACAAACAAGCTGGTGAATTTTTGGTTTCCAGGAATTTTTGCTTTTGAAGGCAATCTTCTCTGTGGCAGTAATGCAAGTATGGCAGCTCATTATAACTACATAAGATTCTTGCTATCAACTCTACAACATAGTGTTCCTATAATGATAATAACTATTATCCATGATGTGGTGTTTGTTTAACTGGTTTTGTTAAACTGAAAGGCCAAGGGTGATAATTTAATGCCATCTATTTCTAAGACAATTGTGAGAAGAAAAAGAAAATATGTTTCACATACAAATATAAAAGAATTAGGAGAGACTAAATTACTTTTAAATATATTTACCACTCCACCTTGGATGAGGTCATTCCCAGAGAAATTGTTGAAAAAGAAGTAATTTAACACTTAACCTCAGATGATAAGCTAATTATTTTTCCTGTTTTTGGAGCATACTTAGGAAAGGGAAAAAATCCATAAATCCTCAAGCGACAAAGTAGGAGTTAATATTTTCAAATACTAATAGCTCCTGGAAAAATACAAAACTACTGTGTACCACAACTGATGGTGTCCAAACTTCAGCATCACACAAAATGCTCAGAACTGAAGTATAAAAGTTTCCATGCTCCCAGACTATGTAGTCATGTGTCTTATCTTAAAACCCAGCTATATACAGCTTTCCGCTGGACTGATTGAGGGGGCTGACAAAGCTGAAGGAATTTCCTGAATAAGAAAGAACAAATGGCAACTGTATTATGATACCAAGAGTGAAAAATAATTATCTTAATAGGAGCTTTGTTATTGTGGAAGATGAAAACGTATCAAACTTGCTTTGAGCATGTTTGTGAAATTTTATTTGAATTACGAATTTCCTGGAACTCTGCTAACATAGATGACATTTTAAAATGTCAATACAGTGCTTCACACAATGCCTTAAACATAGAGTCCTCAATAAGTAATTATTGAATAAATCAAAGAATTATTGAATATATAAAAGAATAAAAATTAATTCAGTGAACTTTTCCTATTTTCTATTAAAAAATACATTTTAGACTCTATTGTGTGGTTCTCCTAAGTTCTTTTTTCCGTGGGACATATTTTGAATGCTTTGCTCTCTTGTGTGGCAGAAAAGGCCCGTTTTGATTTGTTTTGTTTTGTTTCTGAAGTTTGCACATGCTGAACATCTGGATGTTGTAGCATCAAAGTCAGTTGACACAGCAAGCCAATAGACACTATTTTTGCTCATAACCAAATGAGATGCATGATTGCCTTTTATCAAGCTGCTTCTTAACTCGGTGAGTAGAGTCAGTCTCTGATCAATAAATAACAAATCATCTGTTTCATAAATCAGACCTGTCAAAGCAAAGCAGCGCCTTGTGCTGGGTATACTCTTCTGTACTTGCTCAGGCCTGGTAGCATCTGGTTTATAAAAAGCGTTTCTTATGCTTTTGACAGTTGTTTGGATGTTCTATTTCAGCACTGTTCAAGTTTACTAGCTATTTAGACTTACTGTCTTTCACCCCCCTTTCTTCCTTCCTCTGTACCTCTGGGCTGAGACTCTCATCTCATGTGAAGGGGAAAAACTGGAGTGGAGAGGAAGAAAGTGCATAAATGGGTTTTCAGTTGACAGTTTGATTTTCTTTAGGCAAAATCTTTGCTAAAATCACTATATTTCTTCTAACTACATACAGTTCCCCACCACTGAAATTACTGGCATGAATCAAGTGGTAATAACTCTTAAATCTGTTTTATAATTTTCTAATTTTATTTTTCTTCAAATAATAATATTATTAACAGGTAATATTTATTAGTACCCTTCTTGCCAGTCATTATTCTTGGATCTCAATATTAACTTTACCTTTTTAAAATTCTTATAAAAATTATAAGAATTTAAGAACCCTTTTAGTTCATATAAAAATCTTTTGAAATAGATGCTATTATTATCTCCACTTGAAAGATGAGAAACAGAAGTTAAATTACTTGCCCACATCCCTGTATGTAGCATTAGAACTCAGAAAGTCAAATTCCAGAGCCCTAAATCATTGTCTTTGCATATCCACTCTTTCTATCTACTTAGAATAGTCTTCCCTCCCACCCTTTCCAATCCAAACCCAGTACTTCCTCCAATGCTCAATTATTTCCTTTAAGAAGTAATCCTGCTCATTCTAGATTCATCCAATTCCTTTAACTTTTATGGGTATGATGATATACGCCCAACTATATCTTATTTGCTCTTAAATTGTTCCCTAGTTTATTCATGCATGAATCCCAACATACTATGTTGTAAGTTTTTTGGGGGGCAAATACTACACTTATTAACTTCCTCAGTAGCCTTGCAGCACCTAATAGAGAGCAACTGAGTTTATGGTTAATAAGGATTTATGTGACAATTGTATTTCCTATTGCTGCTATGAAAGATCTGGAATATTATAACTAGCTTGGTTTCTTTGGAGTGTGTGATTTCTGGAATACTTAGTGGTTTTTATTTCATATGCCAGACCTTTCAAGCATTCCTGGACTAGAGTTATATTAATGAGTTATTAAATAAAACTATTTTAACAACATTAATGCAATGGTTGAGATTGGAATTTGATGAAACACTCTACCCACACCACTACATTTCTATTATGATGAGTGTCTGATATTATTCACCATGACTGAAGATCAGGTTTTTCTTCTTTTCCCCTTCTTTCAAGTCATTGCATACATTTTTAAATTTCATATTCAAATATTTTAGAGATGACAGTTGGGTATCTTGTTTCCCTACTTCACTTATTCTGGACCACAAGTAAAACCCTTGCAAATATTTCAAGAGGGAGGGGAATCATTTCTTTTTTCTCCAGGGTGTCCATTTTTCATTTTTCTTCTTTCTAATACATCTCTACTTATTTCTTATTTCATCCTTCATTTCATTTCTCTCCAAAACCGTTTCTTATAATACTTCCTTTCCAGAATTTGACTACAGGCATTGGGTTTGCTATTTGGGTTTTACATATATATAGTAAAATATCTCTCTCTCTCTCTCTCTCTATATATATATATATATATATATATGTATGTATATGTATATGTGTGTGTGTGTATATATATATATCTGCCTATGTAGCTGTGTGGCCTCGGTTAAGTTATGTAACCTTGTTTTGCCCCCATTTCCCACCGAAAGTGAGGACTATAAAACCCACCTAATAAGATTATAATGAGAATTAAGCAAGCTAATATGTTTAAAGCATTTACATCAAAACCTGACACATTGTAAGTATTGTAAAAGTGTTTACTAAATGAATAAATAATGTTAACTTTGTATTGAGAATTTATTCAAAGCCTTCTATGCACTTATAAACTCTTATAAACTAAGCTTCATAATACCACTACAGAGTGATAATATTGCTTTGTATTTATTTCACAGTAAATGACAAAGCATAAATCTAAGGGGAGACTTAGAAAAATTTCTGATTTTCTCAATTTTTTTCCTCCACTTCAGTACTTTTACTGCACAATGAAAGAGCTACTTTCTGAGGATAGGGGGCAAGTCATTTTTTCTTCATAATTTTATGCAGTTTTTTTCCCATCAAAACAAGCAGTTAAGTTTGATAAGCCTGTGTTTCTGTACTTTAGGGTGTCTGTTGCATATGAATCTTGATTCACCGAATGTCCTTTTGGAGTACAGAGCTCAGAAGGACTTTGGGATTAAACACTGTGTATTCTGTGAACTCTGACAAGCAGCTAATTGTACCTGGCACATGCTTCTTGTCTTGTTAGCTTTCTGGTTTTGGCATCATTGGAATTGTATGTCCTTTTTTTCTCTTAAATTTAATCCATCTTTGGAGAACAACACAGCACAACTATTTCCTGCTGCTTATTGTATTCTTTGAACTTAATTTACTTCTTATTAAATTTGGCTTCCGTCTCATTCACTCCATTCATTTACTCCCCAAGTAATAAGTCACTTTAAGCAACATCATATTCACTGTGCTTAGATAATCAAAATTGATAGTCTCCCTTTCTAAGTCATAGACGGTTTCAGGTATTTTTTTTTTTTTTTTAATTTGGAAAACTTCAGAGTTAAAGCTGATCCCGAATGGCATTCACAGAGCAGTTTCACCAAATGACTCATGGCAGGTGCATAAATATGCGCTCTCTTCATCCAGTTCAATGTGCCAGAGCCCATTTTTCTTATCACTTATAGTAATGCTTTTCTACGGAGCCAATTTGTTCAGTATATTTTCATTCGGTGACACCGAAATTTCCCCCTAATTGTCTGGGTCAATGCTTTTCAAAATAAAATCCTTGATTTTTTTTTATTCACCTCAATGCATTATATATTTTATCTACATTTGAAAATTTGGAAATATCTAATCAATCCCAGTAAGGTATAAAAGGACATATCATCACATTCCAGCTGTTTCAGACATGTCACATTTGATGTTTATAAAGTCAGATTGTGAACATTTAAAAATAAAACTGTGAAGTGTATAATCCAGTAAAGATGCTAGAGTCGGTGTCGTATTCCGAAAAAAAAAGTATAATCAAACTGAGACATTTAGATTAGAACTAGAGGTTTAAAAAAAAGGACAGTACAAAGATTGCTAAATTTTTCATCCCTTTAAGCTTTTTTTTTGGGGGGGGTGGGAAGGTTGATCATAAATCTTGCAACTTCCTTTCTTGGTGGTTTTAAATTCCTTGTATATCCATATTGCGGCTTTTTCTTCTCATCTCAAAGCCTCTAAATTCATCTGGTTTCTTTTCTATGTTCATTACAGAAAATTTCAAAATATCAAAATAGTTTAAAGAATAATTTAATAAATTCTGGGACACCAACACTAAGTTTTATACAATTTTAACATTTTTCGTATTTTCTCCAGATTCTTTTTAATAGATAAAACATTACAGTTATATTTGGGATTTCTTATGTATCCATCCTCAGTTCAATTTCTCCTTCCTTTCTCCAAGATACTCATCATCTTGAATTTAGTGTATACCATTCCTATGTGTGTGTTTATATTTTTACCATACATTTGTGTAGCCATAATAATGTATAGTATTGATTTGCATGTTTTCAAATTCAGATAAATTGTATCATACTAAATGTATTACTATATAAATTAGTTTTTATCATTAAACATTTTATTTGTGAAATTTATCCATATGCATCCTATCCTATATGCATAGGTCTAATTTGTTCATTTTAATGCCTTTTTGATATTCAATTACATACATTTACCACAGTTTATGTATTCATTTTCCTGTTGAGAGACAGTTGTTCCAAATGTCGACCTTTGTATACAATGTTGTAATGAATATTCTTGTTTATGTTTCCTTAGAGAAATGCTGCAATAAAGTATGTCTAGGAGTGGGGTTATTGGGTTGAAGTGTAGACTCTGGTTTACCTGCAGATTGCCAAATTTTTCACTAACATGGTTCTGCCCATTTACATGTTTATTCTCTGGCTATGGAAGTGTGTATTTCTTCATGTCCACTCCATCTGATCTTTTTTCTTTTCCAAGCTGATATATATAATACTGTATTTTTTAAATTTGTATTGTTCTAATTATAGGAGAAGGTGACTATGTCTATGAAATGCCCTTCAAATCCTTTACTCATTTTTTAATTAGATTTGTCTTTTACTTTTGACTTAGAGAAGTACTTTACATATTCTAGATATTATTCCTTTGTTGATTAATTTGCAAGTTGTTGATATAATTTGAAAATATTTTCTCCCAGGCCATATCTTTGTTTTTGGTGCATTAATAAACACAACTTTACTTTTTGTATTCAAATATATCAATCATTTCCTTTATGAATTGTGAATATAGTCAAACATATCAATCTTCCCCCTTTTGGCTTGTGATTTCTGTTTCTGTGATTTCTGTGAATCCTGTTTCAAAATCTTTCTCTATTATCAATTTAGAAAGATATTCCCCTAAGTTATTCTAAAAGTTTAAAATTCTGCTCTGTACATTTACAAACAAAATTCATTTTGCCAGTATGGTATGTAGTACAGAAAATCAATTGATCCACATCATTTATTTGATCATTGATGCTTTCTCCTTTGCCACTTCCATTGTATATGTAGGTTTTTATGTGCATATTTTAGGCTGTTTTTTAAGTTCTACTAGTCTGGTCATCCAACCCAGAACAAATACTGTTTTAATTACTAGACCTTAAAACTTTTCAGGTACTTGTAAGTAATTCCCTTTACTTTGTTATTATCATTGAAAATTTTTCTTGCTATTCTTTATTTTTACTCTTGAGTATGAATTTTAGAATTGACATAAAATTTCACAAAATAGCCATACGAATTTTTATTGGGAATGCATTAAATTTATGGACAAATTTGAACAAATTTGTTAACATTAAAATATTTTGTCTTTCCATCCACCCACTTGGACTATCTCTTCATATATTTATGTTTTTAATGTCCCTCTATAATGTTTTATTTTATAAAGGAGAATTGTATTTTTAGAATTATTCTTAAATACATTTTAAGTTTCATTGCTATTGTGAATGTTATTTTTTTCTTACATGACCTATATATTTATTAACAGTATACAAATACTAATGATTCATGTTTGCAAAACTTGCCCAACTCTCTTGTTAGATTAACTTACTTGTCTACTGATTCTGTAATTTTTTCTTGGTAAACAATAATATCAACTGAAAACAATTTGTCTTCTTTTCCAATGATTACACATTTTCTTCCCTCTCATTTATTATTGCAAGAGCTAGGACCTCGATACAATGTTCACTAGAAATGGTGAAAGTGAATCTTCATATGTTGCTCAAGATTTTTATGGGGTTGCTTTTGTAGATTAATGTTTACAGTATTAAAGGGCGTTTTGGGATCCCGAGTGGCGGCAGGGCGACAGCTGGACGACATAGCACTGGACAACGTTCCGTAGGGGGTAATGACATGCACCAAGCAGGGGAATGGAGGAAGTTCTTGGTCACTTGAGTTGGTTAAATAATCCGACAGCTAAGGTGGTTGCCCCTGGTGTTAACAGTTGCTGGGCTGAAGCATGAACCTCGGGCCCTGTGGTCCGGCAGGTGGCACCTAGCGGGCTGGCGTGTGCGCCTGCGCACGGTTTGGCCCTGCGCAGACTGGAGCAGCCCAGGCCGCCGCCACGATGACGTTGTTAGTAACCAGGATCCTTTGCGTGGTGGGCGTGTTCCTCCTCATGCTGCTTGGCTCTCTGCTCCCTGTGGAGATCATGGAAACAGATTTCGAGAAGGCCCATTGCATGAAAAAGATCCTTTCACACTGCAACACCATTGGAGTCGGGGGTCTTCCTGGCCATGTGCTTCAGCGCTCTGCTGCCTCCACCGTGAAGTAAAAGGTAGGAGGTCCCTGGGTGGCGGCAGCAGCCCTCCAGGCTTTATGGCCAGGGGGCTCTGCTGCGTTTTCAACACTGATTCCGAGTTCAATGGGGGCGTCAACTCTGTAAGGGTGATGGGAAGTAGAAAATGAATTTGCTGTGTGTGAGGAGGGAGCTCTGTGGCTAGTGAGTGTTCCGGAGCAGGCTTCAGAAATTGGAAAAAAAGGCCGGTATCGGCAGGCAGGTGAGACATGCTCTTTATTGGGGGAGGGGGGGCAGGGCGGGGATGCAGCAGTGGCGAAAAGCATGACTGAGGACATGGCCAGGGCTTATATATGGCTCTGAACAATGGTGGCAACATGCGATGGGAACGTGTGATCACATGGGTTCACATAGGTGATAACACCCTGCTTACGTAAGTATGCTGACTCACACCTCCCTGGAAGGCCGGCTAGCTAGGGGGGCCGGGACGGAAAAAACACTGTAGCAGTCATGTTAGTTTGGCCTAAGAAACCTATTACCTATACAAATACATTTTCCTTTACACTGTGTGATTGTAAATTGGTTGCTTTCCCTCTATGTACCTTACCTGCTAAACAAGGGGTTTGGCCTAGACCTGGGCTACCCAGCTGGTGGGCTTGTTGGTCATCACCTGATAAATGTTCAGACCAGACCAACCTCACCTCAGGTGACACACATGCTGTCCTGAAGCTGAAAAGTGTGGCTTACCTTCAGTTCTCATATTAGTCAACTATTGCTGCTTAACAAAATATGACAAATATAGCATCTTAAGAGATGTTTATTATCTCACCATTTCTGTGGGTCAGGAGCCTGGGCACTGCTTCGGGGTCTCACAGGGCAGCGGTCCGGCATCTCCTGGACTGTGACCTCATCTCAGTGTTCAGCTGGGGATTGGTCAGCTTCCAAGCTCATGTGATTGTAGGACAGATTCAGTTCCTTGCAGGTTTTCAGACCGCGGGCCTCCATTTCTCACCGGCTGTTGGCCAGGGGCAGCCCTCAGGGCCTTGCTGCGGGCTTCCCCGGTGTGGCCAGTTGCTTCATCTGCAAGCAGAGAAGACAGTAGAGCCTGCCTGCACGACAGATGTTACAGTCTTGTGTCCCATAGTAATGGAAGTAGTATCCCTTTACCTTTGCCCTAGTATTCTGCTGGTTAGAAGCAAGTCCCAGGTCCCTCCCACACTCAAGGAGTGAGGACCCTGCAGGTCTTGGCGTCTGTCTGTCCCAACTCCTAAAATAACCCATTCCTCCAGCTCTCCAACATCACGAGCCCTTGTAGGGGCACAGCCGGATGGGCCCTGGCCATGCTTGCTGGGGGACCTCAAGTGATTTTCTTCCTTTCTCTGGGCCAATGTCAGATATGATGGTTGGGTATGTGTTGGGCTACATGCTTGGTGTAGATGTGAGGAACTCCTGTTCTTTCCCCCACTCCACAAAAGCACAGAAGCCTTAGGTTTACCAGCCCTCTACTCTGCTTTTCCTCATGCTGGGTTCCCACAAAGCAAGAGAAATGCCATTGTCTGGAATTTATTCCTTTGAGCCTGTTAGTGTGGCAGGTGGAATTCCAGGATGGCCCCTGTGCTTCCAGCCCCTGGTGTGCAGGCCCTAGACTGTTCCTTCTCCTTGCATGTGGGTGGGACTAGGACCATGATGTGGTGTCATTCCTGCAATGGCGTCATCCAGCAAAAGGGATTTTGCAGCTGTGATGATGCCTGCAAATTTTGACATGGAGTTAATCAAAAGGGAGAGTGTCTGGGAGGGCCTGGCCTAATCAGGTGAGCCTGTCGCCCTCCTGTTGTCCTTGAAGAAGCAAAAAGCCGTGGTGTATAAGGAGGGAGACATTAGGCAAGGATCCGAGGGCCCCTGTAGATGCTGAGAGCCGTTTCCCATCAATAGCCAATAAGGACACAGAGACCTCTGCCTCCAGGAGGTGAATTCTGCCAACCATCAGTGAGCTTGGAAGAGGACCCCCAGCCTTAGATAAGGTTTCAGCCCTGACAATGCCTTGGTTTCAGCCTCGCAAGACCCCTGAGCAGAGGACCCAGCCAACCTATGCCTGGATTTCTGACATTCAGAACCGAGTTGATGCATTTGAGTTGTTTTGTGCCACTGAGTCTGTGTTCATTTGTTATGCAGCATCAGAAACTAACAGTTGGCACCAACAAGGCTAAAAATCTCAGTTGTGCCCACCATGGTGGTGCATACCTATAGTCTCAGCTACTCAGGAGGCTCAGCCAGGAGGATCATTTAAGCCCAGGAGTTCTAGACGAGCCTGGGCAACATAGCTAGATCCCATCTCTACAAAAAAATAAAAAAATCTTAGTTGCATCTGAAAAAACAAACACAAAAGCAAAAACGAAGAACAAAAAAGGGAATTTTGGAGATCCTGGTCTTTAGAAGAATCTGAATTTCTAATTTCTGGTAATAGTCTCCTTCTTGGAATTGTTCTTATACAGCTTGTATTGTGAACATCTTTTGTGTAAGGAGACTGGAAATGGTGATCTTACCAAGGGCAATTGGAAATATGTGTGATTATTTTCAGTTATGCTAAGAACCTGGCATGTGTTAAGCTGTCAAACCTCTAAAAAATTTAGAGTAGTTGATATTATAATAAAATTTTACATGTGTAAAAAGGGATTCTTATAAAGTTGAGTGACTTGACTGTGGGCATGTAAGTATTAATATAACAAACTTAGAGCCCTGTTCTCAATCCAAACCATGTTACTACATAGGCCAAAACCATACTTTGTACCACAAATATGTCTGCTACATTAATGACCTTCCCTTTGCTGTATGATGGTAAGTAATTAAAGGGGGATCCTTGTCTCCTAAATCTGGGCAGTCACTTTTCTTTCATGTTTTCCCCCCATCTCTTCTGTAGGTCAGAATTGGATAAGTCCTACCCTCCCCAAAAATCAACTGATGGCAGAGATTTATGATATTAAAGAGATGAACAATATCTTCATACTCTCCCCTTTCCCCATCTTCTTATTCTAAAGGATATGATATGTACAGATTAAAAGAAAATGGATACTCTTGCTTTGCATCTACATTATTCTCATAACTTAGTGAACTAAAGTGTATTCCTTTCTCTAGGAGACTGGTCTTTCCGTCTTAAGCCTTTCAACCCATTTTCCCATGTTTAACTCTGTAACTTGTACCTTTATCACATTCAATGTTTCTGCCAAATTGGAATACTCAATTTTATGTAAACAATCCCTATATTTAGCAATCTTGCCATCCTAATTCCCCCAACCCCATGGAATATTTTAACCTTCCTTTTCTGCCTGTCAAAATATATCAAT
Organism: Varecia variegata; assembly: GCA_028533085.1. Classification (NCBI taxonomy): domain Eukaryota; kingdom Metazoa; phylum Chordata; class Mammalia; order Primates; family Lemuridae; genus Varecia; species Varecia variegata. The sequence continues at coordinate 50,449,097 of CM052444.1, read as the reverse complement.
CTTACAAAATCCAGTGAAATTCTACTTCAAGAAAAATGCGCAATTCTCACATAACTTGACCCATAATCCCCCCGCCCACATACGCTTGATTTGTAATTCACCAAAGTTTCCTATTTAATTTTACTGGGTGTTGATTATTGTGAGTGTTTATCCCTCTTTGCTATTAGGGAAAAGAACTCAACTCACATAGGACAGTTTTTTCAGAACAACTACACCCAGGTTTTTTTGTTTTTGTTTTTAAAAAAACAGCTTTGTTGAGATAATTCACATAACATAAAATTCACCCATTTAAAGTATATAACTCAATGGCTTTTTTAGCATATTCCCACAGACATGTAATCATTATGACAATCTAATTTTAGAACATTTTATCACCCTGAAAAGGAAGCACTATACCTGTTAGCCATCATTCCCCATCTCCCCAATCCCTAAGCCCTAGGCAACTACTAATCTACTTTCTGTCTCTATGAATTTGCCCATTCTGGACATTTCATATAAATGAAATCATACAGTATGTGACTGGCTTCTTTCACTTAAGATAATATCTTCAAGGTGCATCCATGCTATAGCATGTGCCAGTACTTCATTCCTTTTTATTGCCAAATAATATACCACAATTTGTTTATCCGTTCACTGTTGATGGACATTTGTGTTGTTTCTACGTTTTGGCTATTGTAAATTGTTGCTGTGAACATTTGTGTACATATGCTTTCATTTCTCTTGTGTATATACCAAAGATGGAATTGGCAGCTCATATAGTAACTGGATATTTAACATCCTGAGAAACTGCTAGAATGTTTTCCAAAGTGGTTGCACAATTTTACAGTCCTACTAGCAATGTATTAGGGTTCCAGCTTCTCCACTACCTTGTCAACACTTGTTATGAATTTTCTTTTTTTAAGTCTTCCTAGTTGGTATGAAATGGTATCTCATTGCTTTATTTGAGTTTCAATAGTGAATAATCATATTGAGCATTTTTTCATGCAGTATTGGAAATTTGCATATCTTTGGAGAAATATCTTTCATATATTTGCCCTTTTATTAGGTTATTTTTCTTTTTATTATTGAAGTATTTATTGAGTTTTATTTTATATGTTCTGGATATACATCCCTTATTAAATATATAATTTTCAATAATTTTCTTTTATCATGTGGGTTGTCTTAACTTTTTTTGGTTGTGTCCTTTAATGCTCAGAATTATATAATTCTATAAAGTCCAATTTATCTATTTTGTTTTGTCACTTGCGGTTTTCCTGTCAAATCTAAGAAACCAGTAGTTAACCCCAGGTAGCAAAGATTTACTTCTTTGTTTCCTTCAAAGATTTTAAAAATAGTTTATCTCTTACATTTATGTGTATGATCCATGTTGAGTTCATTTTTATGTGTGATATAAATTAGGAGTCTAATTTCATATTTTGCATGTAGATATTCAATTATCCTAGCATCATTTGTTGAGAAAACTCTTTTTTCTACATTAAAGTGTCTTGACATCATTGTAAAAAATCGATTGACTGTAAATGAAAGAGTTTATTTCTGGACTCTTAATTCTATTCCACTGATTTATATATTTGTTCTTATGCCAGTAGTACCACACTGTTTTAAATACTATAGCCTTGTAGTAAGTTTTTAAATTACAAAGTGTCAGTCTGGCAACACTGTTCTTTTTTAAGAATGTTTTGGCTATTCTGAGTCCCTTGCATTTTTGTATGATTTTAAGATCAGCTTGTAAATTTCTTAAAAAAAGAAAACTCAGCTGGAATTTTGATAGGAATTATGTTAAATCTGGATGTCAATTTGGGGAATGTTGCCATTTTAACAATAGTAAGTCTTCTAATTCAAGAAAGTGGAATGATTTTCAATTTATTTAGATCTTTAATTTCTTTCAACAATGTTTTGTAGTTTTCAGTGTATAAGAATTTTTTTCTTTTTTTTTGGTTTTGTTTTGTTTTCCTATTCTTACTCAGTCAACATATAATACTTCACCTCTGGTCACCAAATGTGTCAGGATTTCTCTCCACCAGCAGCCCATACTCCTGCACATACCAGCTAGGTGTCCTCTAATTCAACTCAATTCTGACACTAGGAGATAGCACCAGGTTTCACAGGTTGAGAGCTCAGTCCCATAAGGTTGTCCCCCACTGCAGATGCCAGTCACAAGTAGTAGGTTGTTACCTATACTTCTGACTGACCAGCTATAAATCAGGGTTCTTACAACCCCCTCATAGGGTTAGATTAATTTGCTAGGATGGTTCACAGAACTCAAGGAAATACATTTATTGGGTTATTATAAAGGGTATTACAAAAGATACAGATGAACAGTTTGATGGAAGAGTCGAATAGAGCAAGGTATGTGGGAAGGGACACAGAGCTATCTGTCTTCCATCCCTCCTCCTGGTGAGCCACCCTCCAGGAACCTCCACTGGTTCAGCTATTTGAAAGCTCATCTAAACCCTGAATGTTTTGAGTTTTTATGGAGGCTTCATTATGTAGGCATGATTGCTTACATCATTAGCCATTGGTGATCAACTCAACCTTTAGACCCCCTCCACTCCCTGGAGGTTGGAGGGGTTGGCTGAAAGTCCTTTAATTAAGCTTTGGTCCTTCTGGTGACCAGCCACCATTCTAAGGCTGTCTAGGGCCACCAGCCACAGGTCATCTCATGAGCATATAAAAGGCATTCTTATCATTCAGGAGATTCCCAGGCTTTTGTGAGCTCTGGGCCAGCTCTGGACACAGACCAAATATATATTTTATTATAAATCACAATATAACAAGTCTTACACCTCTTTCATTAAACTTATTACTAAGTATTTTATTCCTTTTGATGCTATTGAAATGGAATTGTTTTCTTAATTTTATTTTTGGATTGTTCGTTGCTAGTGTATAAAACACAACTGATTTTTGTATCTCAATCTCATATCCTACAACTTTGCTGAACTTGTTTATTAGTTCTAATAGCTGTTTAGTGGGTTTCTCAGGAGTTTCTACTTACAATATGTCATCTGAAAATAAAGATAGCTTTACTTCTTTATTTACAATCTCTGTCTTTTATTTCTGTTTCTAGTTTAATTGCCCTGACTAGAACCTCCAGTACAATGTCATAATGGAAGTGGCAAGAGCAGACATCCTTGTCTCTTACCTGAACTTAGGCAGAAAGCATTCAGTCTTTCACCATTAAGTATTATGTTAGCTATAGGTTTCTCAAATTGAAGAAATTCCCTTCTCTTTCTAGATTGCTGAGTATTTTTATTATAAAGGGTGTTGGATATTACCAATTACTTTTTCTGTGTCTCTTGAGATAATCTTGTGGGTTTTATCCTTTATTCTATTAGTACGATATGTTATTTTCATAGGGTTGCTGTAACATATTACCATAAACTCTTTAACTTAAGATAACAGAAGTTTATTTTCTTCAGTTCTAGAGGCCAGAAATAAAAAGATCAAGGTGTCAGCAGGGCTGTACCCTCTCCAAAGGCTCTAGGAAAGAATCCTTCCTTGCTTCCTCCAGCTACAGGTGGTTCCAGGCATTTCTTGAGTTGTGGCTGCATGACTCTGTTGACTGTCAACACATGGACTTTTCTTCTTTCTTCTTTTCTGTCTGTTTCAAGTCTTCCTCTCTCCTTATCTTACAAGAACACTTGTCCTTGGATTATAGGCTCAACCAGATAATCCAGGGTGATTTTATCTCTAAATCCTTAACTTATTTACATCTGCAAAGACCCTTTTTCCAAATAAGGCTACATTCACATTTTCTGAGACTTGGACACATTTTGGGGGGCCACGACTGAACTGAACTCACTACACATGGTATAATACATTAGATTGATTTTGGGAAGTTAAAACAACCTTCAATTTTTGCATTTCTGGGATGAACCCTCTTGGTCCTGGTGGATTAAACTCTCTATATTTTGCTGGAATCTGTTTGCTAGTATTTTGTTGAGGAATTTTGTGCCTTAATTCATAAGAAGTAATTTGCACAGTGTTCATTTCTTATATCTGCCTGGTTTGGGTATCAAAATAATACTGAACTCATGAAATGAGTTAGAAAATATTTCTTTTTCCTCTTGGCACACAGTTGTTCATAGTATACATTTGAAGTTCTTCTTTGTTTTAAAGAAAAGTAATGAGACCCGCTCTTTAATTTCTGATTTTATTAATTTGCCCTTTATCTTTCTTCTTGTTAAAACTAGCTAAAATTTTACCAATTTATTGATGCTACAAAGAGCCAAATTTTTGGATTCATTGGTTTTCGCTATTGGTTTTTTATTCTCCTTATTGTCAATTCTTGTTCTAATATGTATTATTTACTTCATCCAGATTTCTTTATTTTTAGTTTGCTCTCCCTTTTTTCCAGTTTTTTAAGATGGAAGCTTAGCTTGTTTATTTAAGATATTTTTTCTTTTTTAATGTAGGCATTTACATCTCTAATTTTCTCTGTAAGCAGTGGTTTAGTGACATCCCATAAGTTTTGATATGTTGTGTTTTCGTTTTCATTCATTTCAAGTCTGGTATTTTCAAATTTTACTTCTGATTTATTCTTTGACTTATTGGTCATCTAGGAGAATATTGTTTAATTTTCACATATTTGTGAATTTCACAAATTTTCTCCTATTTTTCATTTCTAATTTAATATTATTGTGTTCAGAGAATATACTCTGCATAATTTCAATTCTTTTGAATTTATTGAGGCTTGTTTTATGGCTAAGCATATAGTTATTCCTGGAAAAATATTCAATGTGAATTTAAGAAGTATGTATATTCTGCTTTTGTTGGGTAAATTCTTCTATAGATGTCTATTAGGTTAGTTTGTATAGCATCCTTGTTGATTTTCTGCCTAGTTGTATTATCCATTATTGAAAGTGGGGTATATAAGTCTTCAAAAATTATTGTTAAATCTTTTATTTCTCCTTTCAGTTGTCAGATTTTGCTTCAAATATTTTGGGGCTCTATTGTTAGGTGAATATATGTGAAACATATATAGATATATAGATATATAGATAGAGCTATATTAATAGTTATATAGATATACACACATATGTATTTATTTGATGGATTAATATTTTTATTATTATAAATGTCCCTCTTAGTCGTTAATAAATATTTTTGTCTATTTTGTCTTTTATTAGTTTAGCCATTCCATCTCTCTTTGGTTGGTGTTTGCATGGTATATACTTTGCAATCTTTTATTTCCAGCCTTTTTTTTTTTTTTAATCTAAAGTATGTTTGTTATAGATAGCAATAGTTCAATCATGTGATTTTGTTTATTCTGCCAACATCTTTTGTTTTAATTGGAGTATTTAATACATGTACATTTAATATAATTACTGAGAAGTTAGTATTCACATGTTATTTTGTTATTTGCTTTCCACATTTGATGTCTCTATTCCTCCATTACTGCTTTATATTGTGTTCAATAGATATTTTCTAGCATACCATTTTAATTACCTTGTTGCTTCATTATGTATTTTTATTTATTTTCTTATTGGTTGCCTGGGGATTAAATTAGAATCTTAAAACAATTTCTTTCAACAGTAATTGTTGAACAGTAATACAGACACTCTGGTTCCACCTCCTTCTTTTGTGCTATTATTGTCAAATAAATTACGCCTTTATACATCAGGAGGCCATGAACACAGTTTTATAAATATTGTTTGTCTTGCACTTGTGTTTTAAATTAAGGGAAGAAAAGAGTTACAAACAAATATATATATATATATATACACACACACACACACACACATATATATGCACACACACACACTGTCTTTTATATTTAGCAATGTAGTTAACTTTACTGGGTTCTTTATTTCTTTGTGTGGTTTTCAGTTACAATCTAATGCCCTTTCAATTTAGCCTACAGGGCTCCTTTTAGTGTTTCTCATAAAACAGATCTCTTCGGGACAAATTCTCTGTGTTCATTCATTTTGAAAGGGAATTTTGCTAGCTAGAGAATTCTTGGTTGATAGTTTGTTTTTTTTTAAAGCATTTTTGAATATACCAGCCTCTTGCCTTCATGTTTTCTGATGAGAAGTTGGCCGTTAATCTTATTGAAGATCTTTTGTATGTGGTGTATCTTTTTTTCCTTATTGCTTTTAAATTTCTCTTTCTTTGGCATTGATAGTTTGATTATGATGTACCAAGGTGTGGATGTCCTTGAGTTTATCCTATTTGGAGTTGGTTTTGCTTCTTAGATATATAGAATAATTTTTTAAAAATCAAATTTGCAAAGTTGAACACTAACAATTTTTTTCATTTTATTTATTGTACTTTTTAACTCTGGGATTTCTATTTGTTTCTTCTTTTATAGTTTCTATCTCTTTATTGATATACTAGGTGAGATATTGCTGACATAGTGTCTTTTGATTCTTTAGACACAGTTTCTTTTAGTTCTTTAATCACATTTATAATGGCTGCTTTAAAGTCTTTGTCTAGTAAGTTGAACATATGGGCCCCTTCATATCAGTATACTGTTTTTTTCTCAGTGTATGGACCAGACTTTCCTGTTTCTTTATAAGTTTCATAATCAGTTTGGTTGAAAACTGTACATTTGAGATATTTGAGATACAATGTGGCAACTCTGGAGATCATAACTTTCCTTGTCTACCAGGGTTTGTTGCTATGGCTGTTTTATTGTTGTTGTTGCTATTTTTCAGTTAGTGACTTTCTTGGTCTAATTCTATATAGTTTGTGTTCCCTGACATCCTCTGAAATCTCTGCTTCATTAGCTTAGTGATCAACTAGTAATTGGTCACATTTCCTTAATTGCCGTGGACCAATAAGTCTTTCACCTTTTGTTGAGGAATTGTTTGCTGGTCCCTTGCCATCAACACTCAGGAATTTTACAACTTTACCTTATTTTTCACTTCTTGCTTGGAAAGAGCCTCAAAGTCAACAGTGGTGAGAGCACCCAGACCTGCAATGTGCATGGCCTTCTGGAACTCCAGGAATGTGTCAGAGCTTTGCAAAGCTCATACAGACATCTTGTTCTCAGATCTTTTTAAATTTCTAGCCAAGCTCTTATTCACCTGAACTGGTACTGCAATCTTAGGCAGCTGCAGTGTTAAACAATTTTTGTTGAGTGTTTTCCATAAACACTCCGGGAATAGGTCTTTTTCTGCAGAGGAAGTTGGCAGCCAGATGAAGTAATGATAAAACGCTATGAATGGGGCTTTTCCAGGGAGCTGCCAGACAGGTGAAATAGTGACAATGCTCTAGAGATGGACCTTTTTGAAGTCCAAACCTTGTCTTTCCCCACAGTTAGTTGGTTTTCACAGAACTTGTCAGGCTGCTGGTGTTCAAGAGTTCTGCAGAACTGGAAAGAGGGGGAAGGGAAGAAGTAAAGTTACAATGTCACAAACCCTGTTGTTCTTATTAGTGTCAACAGTTTTTCTTGAATAGCCACTCCTTAGATTTGTTCAAGTCTTGGCTAATTTCCACAGTTTGAAAAATTTAATTTTGAAAATTTTCGCCAATGTTTCTTTTGTTTTTAGGGAGGTGTGAATTTATAGAGGACCATTCACTTCACCATTCCAGAAGTCTTACCCTCAACTGCAGAGTTGTAATAGAACTAAAAATTTTCTTTAACTCAACTGTCTATATTGGGAATTAGCTACATTTAAAATCACTTATTCTGAGACTAACAATACAAATAACAGCATTTTCATAGCGATTAGCAGACTTAATATTTAACTGGTATTAGTGAAACCTAAATATAAATAGTTAAATACAAATAGAAGGCAACATATGCCAAGGCAATATACACACACACACACACACACACACACACACACCTCCCAGTCTTGTATGTTTAAGATGGACTAACATAGATACAGGAGTACAGATTATACCAGTTCTTTAGAGTAAAAGCCAATCAAGATCCAAGATAAATTTGGAAGATAAGGAAAATTATATTACTTCTTGGCCTTTTGGGTAAGATCGAGTGGAAAATTATTACCTTGTTGTTAGGACTAGGATATCATGGCCCTCCAAAGGGTTAAGAATAGATATATATGAATATGTGTGAAATTTGTGATTGTAGGTGTTGGGGCTCAGAAAATGATACCCCAAAATGAAGGCCTCAGAAGCACGGTCTCTCCCTAACCTTCTCCTACCTTCCTATATCTCCCCCCTTATTCTTCCCCGAGGCAGGCCATAGAAACTAGAATTCCTCTTCCCCAAGGCAGGTCATAGAAACCACAGCCCTGAAGCCAATCATAAATCTTGAAAATATTGCTCTAACCTTCCCCCACTTTCTATGTAATAGCTAGCCATAAAGAAATTAAGACCCTCAATCCAGAGGAGTCCTGCTCCATACTGGGGAGAAAGGAATGCCACACACAGGGAATCTAAGACGAATCTGAGCAGACAGGCCTTGCTGAGTTTCCACACTCTATTCCATAGCCTTTCTATGCCTATTTCATACTTCTTTTGTCCAATCACAGTTCTATATGGCTGTCCCTAATTCATAGAACCCAAACATACAATGGAAAGTTTTCCCTGTATCTTTGGGTTTTCATTCTGAAGGCTCCTGCATCATGTAAACTATGATCAAATAAATTTCTTATGGTTTTCTTCTGTTAACCTGTCTTTTGTTATAGAGGTGTTGGCCATGACGGGGAGGAAAGGGATCTCCCCTTTTCTGCCCCTGTACAAGGATTCTGAATTATTCCTGGATTTACATAATAAGTCATACAATTTCACCTCACGTAGTTCACTGTTTCTGGTTTGTAACATAATAGCTACTGGGCAGTCCACAGATCATCAGAAAGTAAAGAAGCAATTTTTAATGGAAATCACAAAGGATTTTTGTTTTAGGACACAGGATGAGGCTTTACAAATTAGGCTGGAATTGTTGTAATGCTATTATTCTTAGATATAATGTTGGACTATTTCGCTGGAAAAAGTGGTCAAGACACAGGTATTAGTTGTTATATCAAAAATAACTTAAACATCATTTCTGCTAAGACTGATATTGCTATACAGACTAATGTGTTATATTTCTGGAATCACCACTACCTTACGTTTGTTACAAACTTCCCTTCCAGCCAAAACTAATTATTTAAAGCAATTATTTCCTAAACAAAATCCCATCTTTTAGCTTTCTTGGCTAATTTGCAGATAAAAATTTGTCTAAATACATATTTCTTAGAGAGTTAAAGGCCTAGTGTAATCCAAAATTATGTTTGAAATGGTTACTTAATTTTAATCAAAAATGATGGTAACAAAATAACTGGTCTTATGTGGGTAACTTAAACACCAGTTTTGCTAAGATTAAGCATACATTGATTCTTTGGTTCTGAATTTCTTTTCTTTGTATCATAATTCATCATTAATGATCTTCAAAACATCTGGCAGTAGCTTTTAATTTCCGTAGCTTTTAAGAACTAATCATATCCATGAAGTGACAAAATTGTTGAATTTTTGTAATTCAAGAGTTTTTAGATATCACATAATCTAATTTACTGATTTGTTGTGTGAGGTACTGCTACCTGGAGAGCTGAAGAGACATGCCCAAGATTACACAGTTTTTTCATTTATAGGCAAAAGCTCGTTTTTTCCCTCTCAAATACACTTGTTTTACAAAGTAATATTTATTCACTTTTTCATTATTATTGAAATTGAAAAGCTCAAAGTTGAAGTATTCAGATAGTAGTGGTTTTCTGTCTTTTAAGAGGCCTGGAATTATCTTGGAAATGTTGGAAAGCTCTTTATAAAATTGTGGTCAAAAGAGTTTTCAAATAGGAACAAAAGTAGGTTGCATGATTATTAGATTGCATGACACCACAGATGATTTAAAAGGTTAAAATGCTGTCTAGACTACTTTGACTATTGCTATATGGTAGGTAGCATAATGACTTCCCACTGATATTCACACATAAATCCCCAGGCCCTATGAATATGTTACCTTACATAACAAAAGGGGCTTTGCAGATATGATTAATATTAAGAAGTTTGAGATAGGGGGATTATTTTGGATTATCCAGGTGGGCCCAGTCTAATCACATGAATCCTTAAATGTGAAGACCTTTCCTAGCTGCAGAGAACTAGAGATATGGTGGCATAAGAAAAACTTGACGTCATGTTGATGGCTTTGAAGATGGAGAAGGGGGCCATAAACCACAGAATGCAGGTGCCCTTTAGAAACTGGCAAAGGCCAGAAAAGAGATTCTCCCCTAGAGCATCCAGAAAGGAATGCAACTTGACTGACCGATATCTTAGCTCATTAAGACTTGTGTTGAATGTCTAAACTACACAACTGTAAGATAGTAAAGTTGTGCTGTTTTAAGACATATGTTTATGATGATTTCCTACAGCAGCAATAGAAAAGTAATACATACTACAAATTCCCATTTTATCAACATTGTCAGGCACACTGATTCATTACATTTATTCCAGATTTAATTCTATGAATCAAATAAGAAACATTTCATTTGAAACCTAATTTCAGAATAACAAAGAAAGAAAAAAGTATAGTTACTACTGGTACAGGTGTTATTACAAATTTGTTAGTTTATGTGGGACCAACACACAAAAACTTTTTAAAAAATTCGTACAGTTTGAAGTCAGAATGGAACTAACAATATAATCAATAAGGCTTAGATGACATGAAGGAATAGGAGTTTTCACATTTCTACTCTCTTCTGGTCCTTTATGGAAAGGTCTGATACACTAGGGCCAAAAGCAGTGAAAGCTTGCTGAAGCAATCCTTGGCTTGCAGCAGAGACCATGGCATGCCCTTGTCCTCATTCTCTATAGAAGCTAAAGCTCAGATAGGTGCACATGTCCTGCCCTGAACTCCTGATTCAGAGTATTTTCTACAGGTGAGCAGGGTCAGAGCAACATTCTTAACCTTTAGGAGGTGACATTTTCAAATGTTTGAGTCTGAGGGTCATTTTGTTTAAAGGGCTAATTTGTGCATTTGAAATTAAAATGTTCATATTTTAATGAGAATTCGTATTTCTCTCCATGAAGGTATACAATGAGAAGTTATTAATATAAAAGATGTGAATGTTCTGAAATTTCCTAACTTCAGGTTTTTCTCTCTTTTCTTGTTTAACAAGAGGAATGAACACAACTGTATTGACTCATGCCCTAAGTGGATAGCTATGTGGCACTTTATGCCAAGCTGTTGGCCTCTTTCAGTCTCTTTTGATCTATTTTTTCACCTTCCTTGTAATCTTTATGAACAGTTGAATGATGTGTGGAAATTGAGTTCATCCCAAAATCAATGCCATTGAGTACGCTATGTGATCTCTCAAATACCATATAAAAAGGGGAAAACTCAGAGTGTCATTACCACCACAGCTGCATATATCCTATTTAGGAGTATTTAGATTGGACTCCATTTCTATTACAAATTTAAATGCAGCTAAAAAGTTACGATTTAGCCTATCAACCTGCCAATTATAGAAATGGGACAGTTTGCACTGCTTTTTTCCAGTACTTCCAGTAATGCTTCTCATATACCCAGGTCATTTTTCACCAAGAAGTATAAAATATTTTTTTTTAATATTTATTCCCATATTTCACTCCCTGTCCAGTGACTTTAACATCTGTAAAAAACTGGCAAAATTGAGGCATTATTCTTAATATTAAGAGTGTAGGCTGGACACAGTGGCTCATGCCTATAATCCCACCACTTTGGAAGGCCAAGGCAAGAGGATTGCTTGAGTTCAGGAGTTCAAGACCAGCCTGGACAACATAGTGAGACTCTGTCTCTACAAAACTAAAAAAACTATCTGATGGCATGTACCTGTAGTCCTAGCTACTCGGGAAGCTTAGGTGGGAGGATTGCTTGAGCCCAGGAGTTAGAGGTTATAGTGAATTATGATCATACCACTGCACTCCAGCCTGGGTGACAGAGTAAGACCCTTTCTCTTTAAAAAAAAAAATGCATAGTAAGCTGGTGGACTGGGCTAAATATCGAATGACTCAATACTTATATCTAAAGTGATCCATACATTCATTATTAAGTTGTAGAGATACTTTATCAAAGAGAAATGAATTTTGAAGGTGTGGTTGCTTATTTTTAATGTTTTTTCTCTTTTATCTCTCTGCATAGTAGAAATATTGAGTGGGCACTAGAGCAGCATTTACCTACCCAAGTCCGCTGGGCAAAAGGAGGATAGCTAACATTCTGACAAGGGTGGGGATAGGAGTTGGACAGGGTGCTAAGCAATTTGATAGAGCCCATTTTGATTTTTTTTTTTCAATAAAACTATTGCTTTTCTTCCACCCTCTCCAGCATTCTTCACATCTTCTATGCCCCAAGGTCCAAAACATGAATACAAGATAACCCAGTCACAGCATGTATGTCCAGTGGCCATGGTTATGTTCTTTGTATTTAACTTTCTTCCTACAGTGAGATTGACAGTTTAGGTTCACTCAATCACAAAAACGTGCTCAATCAGATATATTTTTGGTTTTGAACTACTACTGAATTGTAGTCATCAAAAGAAACCACAGTTGAGAACTTTCATAGAGATAAAGTATGAAATGGCCATGAGATATTAACTAGGTTTTCTTAGAAACTTACCATCCAAATTCAAGTTCACATAGTTTGGCATATATTTTTTTTTTTTTTTTTGAGACAGAGTCTTGCTTTGTTGCCCGGGCGAGAGTGAGTGCCATGGCGTCAGCCTAGCTCACAGCAACCTCAAACTCCTGGACTTAAGCGATCCTACTGCCTCAGCCTCCTGAGTAGCTGGGACCACAGGCATGCGCCACCATGCCTGGCTAATTTTTTCTATATATATTTTAGTTGGCCAGATAATTTCTTTCTATTTTTTTAGTAGAGACGGGGTCTCGCTCTTGCTCAGGCTGGTCTCGAACTCCTGACCTCGAGCGATCCACCCGTCTCGGCCTCCCAGAGTGCTAGGATTACAGGTGTGAGCCACTGCACCAGGCCATTTGGCATATTTTTATTTGTTTCTTTTCCTTTTTTGCTTTGACTTACTCAGAAAAGGGGTTCTATCAATCTCTAAGGCAAAAGATGTTGAGTAGAAGTAAAAAACCACTGTGGTTTTGCCTGCCCATTCTAGTTTTGTTATTATTTGTTGGTTTGTTTGGTCATATATAGATGCCTCTCTTTACTTCATAGGTTCAGGTTTGGTTTGATAATGTTGCCATGATTTGCAGACTAATTTGACTTTTAATTTGAAATCGTTCAATTCTCATATTTTGTAGTTTTTTTTTATCTTCTCCAAGGGTAATTCTTTTGTTTTGTTCTTTCCAAATTTGGTTTCCTAGAGAAATTTTACCTTAGAAAGTTGGTTTAGCATGAATTGATTCCTTGTTTGTGCACTTTTATGGAGAGTTGTTTATTTTCTAGGCACAAAAGATAAATGGAATATTGTTTTTGTTCTCAGGTTGCTAATAGTAATCACCTTTTGAATACTAGAAAGAATACTAAGGCAAGGCAATGAAATAAGTGAAATAGTCTCCAAATTTATTTCTAAAATAAATGGGTAACTCCCAACCATTATTTCTTTTTCTTGCATGTGTGGAAAATTTTTCCCTTGAAGAGTATGAAGAAGGTATAATGAGAACAAAGAATATTTCATACTTACTAAACCTGGTCAAATCTGAAATTCTTATATGTCACAGAATATTATGGAAGAGGTGCTAGGACATTTTTTAATGATTTGGTCACCAAACATATGGTGTTTTATTGGTCTCTGTACAGCACACAACACAAGTTAATATTTTATGGGGTTCTAGTAAACTAATGGGCAAGATTTCAAGGAATGGTGCAAGTGTGAGTACCCAAATACTTTCATTACCAAAATTGGAAAAGTTACTGAAAGGGAAGGGTTTTACAGCAATGGAGTCGAAGTAACCCAAATCCCCTGTTAGAAATTGATCTAAGCAGAATTCCAACTAATAAAATGAGTAAATCAAATTATTGTGCTTATGCTTATTCTCCTGTGTTAAATTGTGAAACCACACCTTGGGAAATAGAACTACCATATTTACCAGAATCTCTTTCATCATTTATTGTGATGATTTCACCATAAATATGTTTTCATTTATATCAGGTTAAATGCCACTAGAAAGGTATGCAGCAAAATGGTTAGCTTTTAATTTTATGTCACAATATGTCTTTAGAAATGTAGCATGAAATTCAGAATTCTTTCTTTCTCAAATTCCTTTTAAAATAGGGAGGTAGAGAAATGAATCCACAGAAGAGATTTTTCAAGGTGCTATTGGTAGTCACTGAATATTCAAATACTGCTTATGTTTTGAGAAGGTGGATATCATTCACATGATTCTAATCAAAATGTCTTAATGACATGGAAGTTCCAGGTAAAGGAAGATAGTTTTACTCTCAATTATCTATGCAATTATATCAATTCTCGATTTCACTTAAGAACCTGGCTTCTGACTGAAAACATTATTATCAGGTTCTGACTGAAAATGTTAAAAAATGGGAACATAGGGTAGTGTTAGGATTGCTGTGGTGACCTTTATTGCAGGTTTCTAGGAGTGAAAAACTAAATTCAATATTTTACTTATAAAAGCCTTGAGGCTAAAATTTCAAAAGCAGTCTTTTAGTTTTCAACTACATAGTCAAGCCTGCTTCAGAGGTATGTTTTATATATATATGCATATGCTCAGAATTTCATCCTAGTTCTACAAATGAGATAATGAGATTTCTTTAATATTTCTGTATTTGAATATCTGTCAATGAATTTAAATATGTACATATATGTTTAGAGTGACTTGTTTCTACTGTAATACCAAAAATAAATTTTGGCTTTGTCCATAATGAACATTGCAGTATTTTTGTCTTTGTTTTCCTTTGGGAAGGCTTCTTCCAAAGTAGAAAGGCTGCTGCATTTTCTACCCTGATTAGCCATGGCAAATTTGTGTTGAAGAAGGTCTGGTGTGCAGATTTTTCCCAGTGTCTGATCATGCTCTCACTGTATTTATGAATCTTTGGAAGTAGGTTGTACTCCAATATTAATGTTTTAGCATCCTGGAAGAAGTTGAAGCATTCTCAATGCCATCTTCCAATCCTGGAAATATGACCTTTACAACTGTCTATCGCTCTTAGTAAAACTCACAAGAACTCATCTTCTGGAGAACATTAAACATATATCATATACCACCTTACCAGTGATTTATTTGTTTCCAGTTTTATTTTAACCTTTCAGTTTGGCCCATAAGTTTCAATGTCTGATGTGCTTTCATTTGCCTCTGATTGAGAAATGCTCTTTGACTTTTCTCTGTAGTTGCTAACAAATATATGCTTATATCATGATTTTTATTCCACTGGAACTTTAAACATATTGCAGATAGATTTATAGATATATACCTTGCGGGAAAAATACCTTAGCAGGAGTATAGACATGGATGCATTTTTTCATACGAGAATTTCTTATAACCTGCAAAGTATGGAGCTGAGTATAGGGCAGCTTACAACAGATGGCAATGCCAATAATTAATCACTTTCTACCCTTTCAAATGGATATTTCTTAAATATTTACTCACCACTAATTTACAACAGTGGCTGAATTCTGTGTGGGGGATAAATGGCAAAGAAGGACTGATAGTGGAATCTGCTCCCTTGTCCCACACAATTTAACTATGGTCCTATATTTTCACATCCTATTCTTGAAAGCACTGAAAGTAGCTTATCAAGTATTTCTTCCAGCAATATACAGTGCAATCCTTGACAAGATCTCTGTGAAACAGAATTTTTTCCACCTCAGTATGTTCTCAGTGTTATCTTAGCACCAAATTAATATTTTAAACGTCTTATAAATTGGTCCATAGAAGCCACTGGCCAAATCTTTTGTGTCTTAATTAGCCTGTGGCAATATAATAAAGAGGAAAGACCATGTGCTTTAGAATCAGATACTTTGATTGGAAAGCAAGTTCTGCCCCATAACAGAATATTGATCTTAGAAATTTTCTAAACATATGTAGCCTTATATTGATGTTTGTGCAGAAATGCTTAATAAGTTTTTAATGGAGAAATGACTCAATTTGGCAATTAATGATAAAGAATAAGAAGGGGTATGGAACACCTTGGGTTTGTATAGGAAATAAAGTATCTCTGAGTAATGGAGGTAAGAGCAAGGTGGAGAAACAGGAGTTACTGAAAAAAAAAAACCAAACATTAAAATAATAGTCTGATTATAAACCAAATCAAGGAATATTTAGTATAAACATAATTTTGAAGTTTCACTTTCTCAAGTTGAAAAATGGAGAACAGTATAGTAAACAATGGAGAATGGAAAAGGGAAAAGGGAATGGTATAATAGAATAAGCACAAAGAGTTTTGAAGAAAGAAAGTTATGAGGAAAGAAATCACTAATGAAATATAACCTGAATTAAAATTGGTCAAATATTAGGCAAAGTGGACTTAGTGCAAACAGCAATAGCATTTAATCTAATGCTATCATTTTCCCTAAATGATGCACAAGTAGTTCCCAAGCTCACATTTAAATGAGTCATAGTCAAGATAATCAATATTATCATCTATTTGGTAAAAATGAATCCTGTTATTTTTTCCCCAAATCCCCAAATGTCTTAGTTATTCTGCCTTAGTGGAAAGAATTCAATTTTGGATCCCAGGAACACAAAATGCAGTTGAATATGGGCTGGGAGCTCAGGAGAGGCACTAGGGACTCACGGGCATATGGTTCAGTGGCCAGGCAAATAGTGAACTGGCTAAGGTATGAGACGATGTACAAATGTTGGATCTCTGGAAGCGTTCCTTTTTGCGGCAGGTTTTGACTGATGGTAAAGGAAGCCATGGATCGATCATCTGATGAAGAGAGAAGGCTGAGAAACAAATGCCAAATGTGAATTTTTTTCAGAGGATGGGCTGAGGAAGAGGGCACAAATGGAAGGGAAGGAGAAGTTAGATGTATTACAATATTTCAAAAAAAAAACATTGAACTTGATGAGTATCATCAAACTTAATTGACTAGTAACATTGTAAAAGTTTTAAATATTAAAATACTAAGTAGCCTTAATGCTACCATATTGAGTGAAACCACTGTTCATATTTTGGGTATCTGTATATTTTTCTTTCAAGAATCAGGTTCTAGGGATACTTCTATAAATTAAACTTACGTGATCATGTATAATTCTAGGATAATATCCAAACAAGGAAACCTCAGCAAGTATTTTGCAGGAAATTAGAAACGATAACAGATACAGCCTGCATGAATTATTCACTGGAAGCCTGAGGAGGTCTCATTAAGCCAAGACATGAATATGAGGAGGGCGTCCATACAAAGGGGTAAGAGTTACAGGTAAAGGGGTTGCAGTTAATGCCAAGGCTTTGAGGCTTGTTAAAATCGAGTTATGAAAAAGGCTTATGTGGCAGGAGTGTGTAGAGATAGATATTTATCTAATCCACTATGGATTAGACAAATAATTCGAGTATCTTGATATTATCAAAAAGAATGGGGAACACTGTGGGACCCTGGACAAGTAAATTAATTTAAAAACACATTTAGAGATATAAAATGCACCTTTATGTGAGGATTCACTGAGCTGGTGTATGTAAATGCATTGATTGGCACTTGGCAGTCAATAAATCTTAGGTATTATAACCCCCAAAATTCTTCATGATACAAATCTCACAAACCACTTTTTCAAGTTGGGATAGTATTGTATTATAGTATGTTAGTGACTTTGTTCTTAATTTTTACGTTTATTTACTGTTGTTCAAAAGACAAATGTGCCTGCATATGCATACATATTTAGGTATATGTAAATAAACAGTCCGAAATTGCATCCTGTACCCTTCATCCCCTATCCACCTTGCCCTGCTCTAATTTTTTTCCTGTAGTACTTGTAACTTTCTAACATACTCTATACTTTTACTGTGTCATTGTCTTTGTCATCGTCATTGTCTTGCTAGAATGTAAGCTTTATAATGGCTGAGATTCATATTTCATTCACTGATGTAAACCAAGTACCTAAAACAGTGCCCAGCACTTAGTATTGTACAGTAAGTATTTGTTGAATATTAAATGAACAGTAAATGGTAAAAGACTTTTTAAAAAATTCAACAAGCAATTCAAGTAGAAAATGGGCAAAAGATTTGAACTGCTATTTCTCTGCAGAGGATATACAGATGCAAATAAACATATTAAAAGATACTCAACAAAACTAAATCCCCAATGAGGACTACAAACCTATCACAATGGCTAAAATTAAAGCATAGGGATCACACTATTCAATTATTTCCAGAAAGAATGTGGAGAAACTGGATCATTCATCCATTGGTGATGGGAATTTAAAATGTTAATGTCACCCTGGAAAACATCTTGGCAGTATCTAAAACAGTAAATATGAAACTACAATATGATTCAACAATTATACATCTGGGCATTTACCCCAAAGAAATAAAAACTTATTTTCATGCAATATCTATACACAAATTTTTATAGAAGCTGAATTCATAATAGCCAAATACAGGTAATAACCCAGATATTCTTCAGCAAACAGGAATGGTTAAACAAACTGGAACAACCATATCATGGAATACTACTTAGCAATAAGGATGAATGAACTATTGATACAATTGGAATAAATCTACAGAGAATTATATTAAGTGGGAAAAAAAGGCAATTCCAAAAGATTATGTTCAGTATGATTCCATTTATACAGCATTCTTGAAATGACTAAATCGTGGTGATGGAGAACAGATTAGTGGTAGCCAAAAGTGAAAGAGGGGATGAAAGTAGGTGCAGCTATAAAAGCACAACGTGAGGCATTCATGTGATGTTGAAAATATTCTGTATCATGATTTTATCAATACTAATATCCTGGATATTATATTGTGCTACCGTTGTACAAGATATTACCATCGGCAGAAACTGGGTAAATGGAGCAGGTGATTTGTCTGTATTTTTTTTACAATTGATTGTGAATCTGAAATGATCTCAAAATTAAAAGTTTAATTTAAAAAATGGACATGAAATGGAGAATTTTTTTTATTTAAAAATATTATATAAGTACAAACACTTTGGTTACATATATTGCCTTTGTGCCACCTGAGAATATCTTTTTAAAGGTAATATTTATACATCACTTTCCATGAGATAGGCAATATTCTAGGTGCTTTACATCAGTTAACTCATTTAGTCCTCAAAACAATTCTATGAGGCAAGTATTTCATATTCTCTCTTGTATAAATGCTGAACTGAGTATTAAGTAATCTGTCTTAGGTCACAGAGCATTATGTGATGGAACAAGCTTTGTTTTGTTTAATTTCAAAGATGAAAAAGTAGAGGAAAAATAGAATGAACTCATCATCTGGTTTTAATAATTATCAATTCATGACCACTCCTGTTTTATCCAAATCCATATACTCTCCTCATCTTCTGGTTTATTTTGAAGCAAACCCCATATCATATATTTTTTGCTGCAAGTATCTTGGAATATAGTTCTATGAGATAAGGACCATTTTTAAAAACATAACCCCAAAACCTTGACCACACCTACAAAAAAATCAATAATTCCTTAATATTATCTAATATCCTTAACAGATGTTTTAATCCAGGCCATATGACTCCAGAATGATGTTTTAATCAATAGATTTTTTCTGATGAAAGTACAGATCTAATACCTTACAATCACCTAGAGCTAGAAAGAAAAATGGATACTTGCTTTTAGAACAAAATATTATGGCAAAGACTGCTTTACACAAAAACAAGGTTAACTTATTTTATTTTATTGATAAGTTCATGTATAATGATGAATTTAAATCCAATTCTGCTCTGATCCTTGATTTTCTATGCTGCTTCATCGACAATTATTTTTCCCTAGTTAGCTTTAGATAGTTTCATTTAATTATTATTTCCCTTTCCAAGTGGTCTCTTTCAGGTCTCTTTGTTGCCTGCCTTTTGAGATTTCATGCTGCTCCTTAGTTATTGATCTTAAAGCATGTCACTCCAGTATTTCATTTTTCTTTCAGATTTAAATCACTACTAGGCCTCCTTATCTCTCTATATGCTTAATAAAACAGTTAAGTGCCTGGTATACTTGTGCAAAGTAAGAGACTGGCATTTAAAATATTCATATCCTCTAAATTTTGGTTTATGTCCAAATTTATACCTTCAGAAATAGCACCGTATTCTGAAAGACCAACAGTGAAAAAGAGGAAAGCCCCACACCTGCACAGTGCTTTCAATACATGATCTATTATTAGGAAAGTAAAAAAGACAAGTTTTTAAGCCACATTTCACAGCTACAGAAACTGAGGCTCACAGTGCCAGAGTGACTAACTTATTTCCATGGTGACGGAATCCAAGAGTTCTGAGACTGAGTGTAGTGTTTTAAAGCATATTCTTAAAAAACAAATTGAACTGAAAATGGTAACAATGATAGGAAACATTAAAATATAATTCAAAAAAGAAGAGAAATTGGCAACTAAGATTTAGATATATTTTAACTGAGTTGTACAAAAAGTCCAGAATACTTTCTTGAGTCTAGTAATATTAAATATCTAAGTTCTATTAAAGCCAACCAATGAGCTGCATATTGAATGCTCTTTCTAGTTAGCCTTTCTAAAAAATGAAAATTTTAAGTATCTACAAATCCTTTCCCAAAGACGTGATTTATATAACATGCATATACTTGAAAATCACTTCATATCCTTTGCAACCTTTAACTTTAGATAAAGGAGAGTACTATTTGCATTTGTGTAATGAAGAAGGTAGTTGGTTATTGAATTATGTTTCAGCTAGGCAAACAAAGACAATCTTGGGTTCAACAATTTCAACTGTTATTTCTTTTTCTAGGAAGCTCATGAGACATAATCTGTTGCTAATTGCTTTGATTATGACTTATCTGACCTCTAATCCCCCATGACCTTTTCCAAGTCCATTTTCAATTTAATGAGCCAAACTAGTAAAGTTTACACTGTCCTTTTGATAAAGGTTTCTAGGATGTTCTTATGAATTAAGATTTTTTTTTTTGTTCAAACTATGCTCCTTCATACTAAATGAGGTAGAAGAGCTGACACCTATACCTTAAACTTTGCCATCTATTTACATAATTGTGCCTTGAAACATGTTGATGTCTCTGGACATTTATAACTTTCAAATGCTAAGGGGTTTTTGTTCTCTCTTTGTTAATTTGCTAATTTACTATCACATTTCATTTCTAATATTATAAGTATCTAGTGCTCAACAAGTACTAGCTCAAATAATGACCAGAAGTAACAGGTATGAAATTTACCCTCATGCCTGAAACAACTAAAAAAAAAAAAAACAACAACAACAAAGAAAACCCAAAATGTATGAAACAACAGGACTTAAGTCATTGGCATCAGGTAATAAACACCAATAATTCTGAGAAATAAGAAACAAACAAGATGAGTTCTATGATTGTACCACCTTGCTGCCAGGAGAAAGTTTTCAGGCCATGGTGCAAGAAGGAGGAAGCCCTGTTGTCTTCCTGAGTTGAGGAGACAGCTAGCTAGGAGTCCAAGGAAGACAAAGTGAGGTCACAGAACAGAGTATCAGAAATGAGAGAGATGCACAAAGAAACAACTTTGCAAATTTGCAGAGGATCCTTCTGGAGAATTCACTTGAGAAATCATCATCACAATTGTATGAGGAACCACCATAAGATGGGGAATGAACTGCTCCAAAGAAGGAAGAGAACAGTGCCTAGAGCTCACATAAGACCAGGAATAATGTCTGTTCCCCAAAATCAGTATGGAATACCTTATAATTCAAGAGGTGTTGGTAAGAATACTAAGAACTCACCTTCTTAGTATGGAAGCTGGATATTAACCGTAGATCAAACACAGCTCTGGTCCCACCTACCAAAGCTTCAAAATAAGACCTAAAAGGATCACACTGATTCCTAGTAGCTTAACTATATCTCAGAACAAAGCTAGCTCAGCTCAACAAAGCCCAATCACAAAAAGGTGGGGAGAAAGCTACATAAAGACATATCATAAACAAATTGCCTAAGATTTCTGATAAAAAGAAATCTTAAATCTTACAAGCAGATAGAATCTGGGTGCAGTGGCTCATGCCTGTAATCCTAGCACTTTGGAAGGCCAAGGGGGAAGGATCACTTGAGGTCAGGAGTTTGAGACCAGCCCGAGAAACATAGGGAGACCCCATCGCTACACAAAATATTAAAAAATTAGCCAGACATTGGTGGTGCATACCTATAGTTGCAACTACTTGAGTGACTGAGGTAGAGGATCACTTGTGTCTGGGAGTTTGAGGTTGCAGGGAGCTATGCCACTGCCCTCATGCTTAGGCAACAAAGTGAGACCCTGTCTCAAAAAAAAAAAAAAAAAGCAGATGAGCAAATGGAGAAAAAGACATTACTTACAGAGAAACAAAGATAAAGATGACAGCAGATTTCTCATCAGAAACAATGCAAACTAGAAGATAGTGGAGCAACATCTTCAAAGTATTTAATTTTAAAATAGCAAAACAAAAAACTGTCAGGTTAGAGTTTTTTACAAGCAAAAATATCATCTTTCAAAAATGAAAATAAAATAAAGACTTTTTTAGACATACAAAAGCTAAAAGAATTTATCACCAGTAATTGTCACTGGTAGACACGTCAAAGAAAATTTTCAAACAAAAGGAAAATGATATAAGATAGAGACCTAGATTGACACACAAATTTACCAAATTTCAGTAAATGGTGCTCTTGACCTCTCAGTCCTTCATGTCCAAATTGAGGTTCCCTGTTAAACTTACTAAACCATATTGACTATTTCAAGAATATTTCATAGTATACCAAAACTAGCATTCTCTCTGTTAGGTTAATCATTGCTATACCCATCACACCAACATAAATTCTAGCTTCCAACAGAGATCCTAGTCTCTAACAGAAAACCAAACCTTTAAGGTTGTTCATTATCATGTAACCTTTTTTTCATATTTATTTATTTATTTATTTATTAAACTTCTAACTGGCTCCAATCTCATACATTGTGGAGGTCTTTGAACTCTTTATCTGCCATTAAGGAGCTCCCCTATATCTTTAATTACTTTTCTGAATAATCCCTTTACCTCTTGTGCTAATTAAATTTGGCTGTCTTCCAAGGAGACTAACCTTACAGTACTCTTGTAGTGGAGGTTGCTTTTTCTCTCTTACTCATATATCCCTGAGCTGGCAATAAGTTATTAATACATGCCTCATTTGCTCATATCTGGTTAAAAACTATTTTTCATACTCTTATCTTCCAAAACACTAGTACCATAAAAGCTTCTGATATTAAATTATACAGCTTGTTAATCATAATGGTAACTTTCATATGCCAGATTCCAAGATCTCACTGTCAATGATTGATGGCTTTATACCTTCTCTATTCTTTTTGTCTCCAAGCCTACTGCTCCCAGTGTCCACAGTGGATGATAAATCAAACCACTTGGCCTCTCATCACTTCCAAAAGTCTTTATAACTACAAGGCCCCTCCCTCCATTCACCAGTGAAACATTATAAAGCAGTGAAAATAAATAAATGATATTATTCATCAGTGAAAATAAATGAAAATAAATCAGGAAATAACCAGAATTTTACACTGGATTTTTCTTAAGTATTGCTGTTCTTAATAGCTCAGATTTATTTAATTTTTAGGGACTATCCCTTGGTCTTATTAGCCTTTAAGGTTCAGACTTGGGATGAGATTTTGTCATTGCTACAAAGTTATTATTTTCTTCTTAGTCCAAATTTCCTCACATTTATAGGATAAAAAATTTTAACTAATAAAACTCTTTAAAATTAAGCAATGTATAACTGTAATATCTTTAAATATATAAGCACTCTCTATACTACCTGAAGTAAAATGCCAAATTAATAAGTCCTGTGTCTAACCATGCTTTTTAGTAATTCTATTTAGTTGTGTCTAAGGTGAAAACTAACTCAAGATTCACATTTCAAGTATTTTTTTAATTGTTCATCTGTATGGATATAAACCATTATCTTAATCAAGAACTATAAGCATGGGTGTGTCCCTCTTATATCTGTTTTCATGCTAAAATGAAAAACACATCTGTGTTTTACACTTGATTCTAAAGAGTATGCATTATATATATTTTTTAATTATAAAAATTGCTGTTATATTTTCTGTTGGATTTCCTGTAATTTTTGAGAAATTTGGCTTTCTGTAATTTTATGCCTGCCTTTTCATTACACTGGTGTACTAGTCAAGGGCTGGTCATTCCCAATTCCTAGAACAATGATGTCAGGTTCGTATTTGTAAGTGTTCAACAAATGTGTGTTATATAATAAGTAACTCAAACAATAACAGAAAGAAATAATTTAAGTAAAAAGAACAATCAAAAATCTGTTTTTGACAATCAGGAAACACTTATTTTGATTTAAAAAAAAAGAAGTCAAAGTTCCCGAGTTCCTATCAGTGAATAAATCATCCAAATTTTAACATCAAATATACTTTAGAACTCAAAATATAACTGTACTGAATGCATAAGAGTAACAGAACTTACATTTAAATTTGGATTTTAAGGACGGTTCTCACAGAAGGAAATACGTAGACTGGAAAGATAGCACGACAGTGTCAACTACACCAGGACTTTGCTTGATGCCAAGGCAGGTGTAAGACAATGTAGGACACTGTCCCAGCAATCAGAAAAATTATAGTTAACTTGATAAGCTATAAGAGGCCATATGCAAATTAACAATCCCCAGATGAAAGAGCTAACTAACAATATAAGACAACTTCATGAGCAACATAAAAATCAGTAAATGATTAAGTAACTGAAGTGATCATCTGGTTCAAGATGGCAGAGTAGCCAGGTAAAGTTGTACTCTTCTTCCTGGGGAGCCATGGATACGTTGTTTAGACTTCCTTTCAACAGCTGTGAAGAGAATAGGTTGGCTGCAGCTTCCGGCTGCCATCTACACTGTTGGAATTTACTATAGGGTTGATCCTAAGGCCATTCTCTCCCAGGCCATTTTTATAGTCCAATAGCTAAGCATGGATTGAAGTACTAGAAGCAGGGCCTTTCCACTTTTAATGGGTAGTCTGTACTCTAAGACTCCCCATCAGCCTGACTGAGACTTTCTCAGAGCTGTGCTGCAATCTGAGGGTCTTCCCTCCCAATCTCCTTTCTTATTTCTCTCCTTTTACGGATTAATAAATCTCTTGTATTTTAATCCATCCTTGATGTCTGCTTCTCACAGGACCCAGACAGACATGTAAAGGAAAAAAACCTAAACTCTGTAAATAACTTAAAGAGGTTTATTCTGAGCTGAATATGTGTGACTGTGGCCTGGAGAGCCACACCCAAGAAGCCTTGAGCAAGTGATCTTGCTGTAGTTGGATTACAGTTTGGTTTTATACATTTCAAGGAAACAGGAATTACATGAAAAGTCATAAATCAATACTTGGAAGGCATACATTTGTTTGGCCCCGAAAGGCAGGGCATCTCAAGGCAGGGGATTACAGGTTATAGGTAGGTTTAAAGATTCTTTGATTTGTAATTAGTTAAAGAAATGAAGCTTTGTCTAAAGGCTTCGAATGTTTTAAGATCAGGAAGTCTGTTAATCAGAGACAAGCCACTGGACATATGCTGGACCTATACCCAGACTAAAGTGATCTGTTAACTAAATCAATGACTTGCACGTGTGCTTTAACCTTTGTCTTACATGGCCTTAGGCTTGTTAATGATTTTGTATCTTGTTGTTACAAAAAATAACTCCAAAAGGGGCAGAGTATAACTAGGGGTGTCTGACCTCCCTTCTCATGGCTGGCAACTCAGCTTTAAGGATTTTTTTGTTTTTTTTGGTGGGGAGGAGTCCCCTTGGCCAAGAGGGCATCCATTCAGTTGGCTTTGGGGTTTAAGATTTTATTTTAGTACACTGACATAAATGTCTTTAAAATTTTAGAAACTTATAGGAGGGTATACAGATTTTTATGAGAAAGAAATTGAGAGTAATCAACTGTCCAATCAGATTTGGAAAAAAAAAAAAAAAACTTCTGGAAGACAGAGAGCAAATGGAAGCACACTAATTGAGGAAATAGAACTGTGGTAGCCACAGCCTAGAGTAAGTATGGAAGGAACCATAGGAAAGAAGGATTTGATCTGTCCTCAGGATTCTCAGAGATACCAGGAGGGAGGTATCAGGCCTGAACAGATAAACAAGTTCTTATATGGAACTATTGACCCTTATCCTTACCCTATGTTATCAAACCAAACTGGGGTCCACTCACCTGGTGCAGTAAAGTCAGACACTGGAGCCGAGAGTTGCAGTGGGAGAAAGAGGTATTTTTATTGCAGGGTGCCATATAAGGACAACAAGCAGTTAACACAACCCGAATTGCCGGATGGCTTATAAGCCAGGGATTTTAAAGGCAGGGGTACATTTCAGGCAGTCCTGGCCCCAAAAGGCAGGATATCCTGAAGGCAGTAGTTTAGCTCCATTCAGAGATTCTTGGATTAGTGGAAAGGAACGCTGAGATGGGTGTGACAGGCCCCTCAGGGGGAAATTTAGAATATAGAATGGTCAGAGTTCAATTCCTCAGTTCAGTTCTCTCTTATCTGTATTTTCCATTGGTATGGGGTTTCTGAAAAACAACTCAAGAACATATGGTAAGATGCTCTTTCAGTTTCCACAGGGACCCAAGCACCTTGTGATGCTGGTACACTTGGAAAGGCCATTGTTCTCACCAGGTTGTCCATTTACTTTTCAAGGTTAGCCAGGGGCCCAGAACTTCCCTGAAAGAACTCAAGATTTATTTTATTTCTATGCGTGGGGGCCCAGCAGACCCCTTGGAGGGGTCCCTGCTGTGTCTCATTCAAGTTCAAAATATGAGTCAGCCATGCATCATCTCTTTGATTAAATACATATCCATACCACAGTACTGTGCAATATTTGGTGTTACAGTAAATATTAGGTTGAGCTGTATTAAATTTTTGTTTCAACAGACCAAAAAAGGGAAATATCAACAATTTCTTTTGGTTCAACTGAATAATAGTCACATAAACATGACAATGTAAATAATATATTGTGTCAACTTTTTTTTTTAAGAGATGAGGTCTCACTATGTTGCTCAGGCTGGCCTTGACCTCCTGGCCTCATGCGATTCTCTCCCTCGGCCTTCTGAGTGGTTGGGATTATAGGTACATGACACCAAGCCCTGCAAGTGTCAACTTGTAGAAATAACATTTAGTCATAATTGAGAATAATATATATAATTATATGAATAGTAATCTAGATGATTATATAACAGTATAACTTCAATTAACCTTGATGATATTAAAATAAAAGTACAAATGTCAAAATTTCAGAGTTGGCAGTCAAGGGGAGCCAGAAAATGAGTAAGACTTTAAAATTATGTTTTTCAGCATGTAGCTTAAAAAAGAGGAAATAAAAGTGGGCCTATATTATTTATAGATGCAAAGATAATAGTAGAGCTAAGAAATGGTGATATAACTATATTGCTATAGGGCAGGAGAGGAAGAGTGGACATAGCAAAATTCTCATCTATATAGCAGAAAATAAAAATATCTAAAATTGATAATCTAGGAAAAGAGATGTAAGAATATTAATTTAATTGTTGTTTCCCCAATGGACTAGTAATAAGAGAAAAGGGATCGGTTGAGGGTTAGAGATTGTTGGCTTTTTCTTTTGCATAGGGAATGTTTGCTTTGCACAGTAGTGTGACACTCTAAAAAAATGAAAACACAAACTGAAATTGTTCAGAGCAATTTTCATAATCAATGGGAAGAATTAAAATCATTCTGTGATCTTTAAAGTGTTTTTTGAAACAAAAAACTCTCTCTGTAGGTTATAAATGTGCAGAAAAATGAAAAAATTAGTAAACCTAATACTTATTTAGTATGCTGTAATTTTAAATACTATAAACACTGAAAATTAAAGTATTATATTTCTTTGTGAAAAAGTTATCAGGAGTTGTTTGAATAGTACTCACCTTCTCATCATATAACTTATGATACAGAGCAAGTACCTTTTTTATACTTTGGCAAATTGTCATACTCCTTTCTAAATTTGGGTCAATTTCCAATATTTTATCCTATGTGCTTGTGATGCCATGAGATATCTTTAAGAGTTCTTTAGTGTGAAGTTTTTTGCTCATGTCACTTACTCTGGATGTCTACATTCTTTTCGTCAAATCATTTTTCTCATTTATGTCAATAAATTTGCCTTCACTAAATTCCCCTGGCTACATATCTAGAGGATCTCAAATGGCAGCTCTGTCAACCTAATCAACTGTTTCTTCCATAACTCCATTTACATTCAATTTTAATTTCCTATCCACATTATCACTTTTCCTTTCTTTGCTGCACATTCATCTTTGTTGCCCAATTCCCTCTTTCAAATGTCCATTTTTATAAATTGTCATGTAGGTTTGTCACTAGGAGACCAGGAGGCAACACAACTAGGGCTTTACTGTATGAAGTGATAAGCAGTGATCAGACTTTGAAAGAAGTGACGTGATTGGTCACTGATGATAATGTGCATCTGATACTTATGTGATAATTTGTGGATTGAAGAACCAGCAGCCAATTTTGTACTTTATGCAATTACTTAGTTAATATATATTGTGGTAACTGGCTTTATTTAACTAAATTGCTGTAATTGAAATTGGTTTATTCTGTAACTGTGCAGTGAAGACTGCCTCACAATTAAATGCTTATTAATTGTCTTTTTCTTTACTTATATGTTTATTCATTTCTTTTTACTTGTTAATTGTTTTTAAGTTCCATGAAGGCAAAAACTACATCTGTTTTATTCACTGATGCACACCTACCACTTAACACTCTACGTATAACATAAAATCTCAGTAAATGGCTGTTGAATCAGTGAATGAAGAGAAAAAACAAATTCTTCGGTTTTAGAAGAAAAAGTGTCTGTTAGCTTGTTTATTCTTGGAGGCAACACAATGCAGTGTTTAAATTACAAAGAATGAAAATGAAATTCTGGGTGAAAATCTGAGCTCTGCCATTTACTAGCAGTGTAACCTTCAGCAAGTCATTTAACTACCCTGTGCCTCAGCTTTCTTATCTATAAAAAGGGAATAATGACAGTACCTATTAAATAGGGTGTTACAATTATTAAATGAGTTAATGTACATAAAACAATTTGGGAATGCCAAAATAGTAATCACTGTACAAAAGGTAGTCATGATCTTAAAAGAGATTGGATTTTTGGAGCAATAATACTAAATATTGCTATGAAAAGATAGAATCACTAATTATTTCCATGTGCAAAATGTCTACTAGGAAATGATGAAGATACCAAGGAAAATCAGGTTGGTGTTTCTGGGATTTTGTGTGTGTGTGTGTCATGAAAACTAGAGATATTTGTTGAACATGCAGACATTTGTTGCATTATAAATGCCTTCCTAGAAACTGGAATCTGACATTGAATTTAACTAACTTTCTCATCTCTGTTTTAAAAATATTTTCATGAGAATGGTGTAAACTATTTCTTTCTTTGGTAATAGAAGATTATTTCCAGAGCTTCCTGCTGAATAACTGAATTAAAGTGGCAATGAGTATTTTTGATTTTCTTTTTCTTTTTTCTTAAAGAGAAAAAAAAAAAAAAACAAATGTCAGGCTTCAATTTTAATTATGCAATTAACTAAAATGTTATATAGAAAAGACAAGAAAAAAGTTCAATTGTGTAATTTAATTTTAATTGAACAAAATAAGTTAGTGAAGACTAGCTGCTGTTTCATGAGTCTTTTCATAGGACAGAGAATGGATTTTGACAGCAGAAACGGGTAACATTGAATCTAATTCTATTTAATTAGCAGTGGCCAACCTTTCTTAACAGAAAAGCAATACTCTTATTAAATAATATGAAAAGTACAATGGATTTAGGCCCAAAGTAATAAAGATGTGACCTCTACAAATAAGCATTTCTCGAGAGTGGATTCTGTATGCATTCAGAAGGGTACCTTCAAAATTTTACACAAAATAATTACATCGTTTCCAGTTACTCTAGGATGAGAGCAGAAGCATAGGTCCCACCTATACACATACACAAATAAGATACATGTCCTTTAAAAAGATTAAAAAGACTTCAACATTGAGTTATACTTTGGACATAATTGACGATCTGTTTATTACTTGGACTTTTAGGTGAAATTTTTATTGAAATACAACTTACAGATGATAAATGTACAGATTACTGAATTTTCACAAAGTTAACACACATTTAGAAATCAGTGACAAGATCAAGAAATAGAACAAAATTGCCCCGCCTAGTCACTATTGCTTCATTCAAAAGGGCAACCAGGATTCTGATTTCTAGCACCACAGATTATTTTTACTTGTATTTGAAATTTATTTAAATGGAATCACATAGTAAGTAGACTTTGGGGTTTGTCTTTTTTTTGCCCAAAATTTTGTTTATGAGATCCCTCTACATTGTTGCATGCATTCAAAATGATTTGTTGCTACAACTATATTGTATTCATACACTACTGTAGATTTGTTCATTTTGATATTGATGAATGGTTCAGGAATAGTGCTGCTGTGAACATACGTGTGCAAAAGCATTTGTGAACAGAAGAATGGGTTTCTGTTGGATACATATTTGGGAGTGGAGCCACGGGCTATGTGTATATCCAGCTTTCTTTGGAACTTCCAGAGTTTTTAAATGCGGTTATAACAGCTTATATTTTTACTAGCAGTGAACCTGAGTTCAATTGTTCCTCATTTCAGTCAACACTTAGAATGAATCTATCATTCTAACCATTCTGCTGGGTGTATAAATATAGTGCACCGTAATTTTAATTTACATTTTCCTGATGACTAATGAAGTTGAGCAGTTTTTCATGTTTACTGGCCTTATGGATATTTTCTTTTGAGAAGTGCCTGCTCTAAGTCTTTTAATCATTTTTATGAGAGTATCTTCTTTTTTATTGATTTGCAGAAGTGCTTCTTATATTTTGGATATTTGTCCTTTGTCAGATGTATGCATTCCAACTGTTTTCTCTCCCTCCTTGTTGACTTTCCACTGTCTTCGTGGGGTTTTCTGCTGAGTGGAAATTCTTAATTTTAATGTAATATATTTTATCAAATTTTATTTTATTTTAGAGTTGGTAATTTTATGTACTCTTAAAAAAAAACTTTGTATATCCAAGGTTACAAAGATAATCTCCTTTGTTTTTTCCTAGAAGCTTTATTATTTGACTCTTTGTGTTGAGATCTATAGGTCTGAAGTTGATTTTTGTATATGGTGTGAGAGAGGGAAGGAAAACATTTATGATTTTTTCCATATGGACTACCCACAGTTACCTTAGACACTTCCAGTGAATTCTCTGTTTCCAAAGGATAGAGCCTCACACTTGAGGAAAAATTGCTAAGAAAAAAAAAAAAATCCAAATAGAGTAGGAAAGAAACCTTAGGAATAAGGGAGAAAGAAGTTTTAGATATTTGAGGGGCGTTGTTAGTAGTCCTGAGGAGACCAATCTCAGAAAGTATCCTAAAAGAAAAATACAAGATATAAAGTAGAAAACACTATCTGGTAGTACAAGATCTAGGAACCACAGCCCTGGAACCAGAGAGCCTTCCTGACCTAGGCTCAGCTCTCAGAGATGGGGCTACACACAGGTTATTTATTTATGTATTTTTTATTTTGGTAATAACATTTAACCTAAGATCTCTTAACATTTTTTAACAATTTTTTAAGTGTACAATATAGTATTCTTAACTATAGGCATGATGTTGTACAACAGCTATCTAAAACTTATTCATCTTATATAACTGAAACTTCATATCCTTTGAATAGCAACTCCCCTTTACCCCTAACCCCCATTCCTGATAACTACCTACTATTCTATTTTCTGCTTTTATGAATCTGCCTATTTTAGATACCAGAGGTTATTGAGAGATTCATAGTAACAGAAGAGGGCACTATAAAGGTAGGAAAGTTATCTTGGTCCATTCCCTTCAACTCTCTAGGAACCTGCTTCTATTAGTCCAGGAAACCTCTTCTTATGTAAACACAGAAAATGGGGGGAAAAAAAGGGTCTATATTCAAACTCCAAAAGATATATAGAATAAATAAGAATAAATATTACAGTGAACTAAATAGCATTCTTTCAGTTAATGAAAACACAAAAGGGGAGAGTGAAGCAACAAAACAGATATTTTGTAGTTATTTGGAAGGCAGATAGAGTTGAAAACTAAAAAATAATTTTCTTTACACTGTTACTCTTTCTCCTTTCATGTCAATTTCCCATATTTTGTAAATGTAATCTGGGATCATAGATTAAGATTTTTAATGATGAAATCTATCTCAAGAATTTTTATTTGTTTTATTTTGTTACTATATTTACAATAGTTTATACTTATCTCTATCTGTTTAACTGAATCTCAATTTTGACTGACATTCCTTCTACTTTTATAAGAAAAAAATTATCTGCTCTTGAATTCTTTATTCTGATTCTTCTTCCTGTTAGCTGAAATATATTTTCAAAAAGAGTTTTCTTGGCAAGGGGATGTAAGCAGTCTGTTTTATCGATCCTCAGTTACCTGAGATTACCTTCCTGTCACATTACTGTAGGAACAACACTTTGATTATATATTTGAGTCTAGCCCTGAAATTTCTGTAGAAAATCATCCATTTAATTTGTGTGCCCAGAATTTCCCAGGAAAACTCTAAAATCAACATTTTTGCTTCTGTATATATAATGTTTGTCTTATCCTTTTGGTTAGATGCATGTCATTATTTTCTTTATGCTTAAAAATCTAAACTATTATCAGACTATGTCTAAATAAGAGTTTATTTATTTTGACAATTGACACTAATTAATTTGAAAATTCAAAAATTTTTATCTCATGAAAGTTTTCTTTAATTATGTCTTTCAATATTTCTTTTTTAAATTTTATTCTGAGTTCTTCAGAAACACTAGTTTTCACAAATTGGAGTTATTTTAGTCCATTCTTTCTCTTCTCAATCTATTACTCTTCTCCTATTATTTTTATATATTTCTTTCTCTCTCCGTGTATTGAGAGGTTGTGAAATGACTTAATTTTGTGAGGATCATTTCCACAGGCCTCAAATGTAGAATTGAATTTTTATTGGAATTCTGGTCTCAAAGTCCTGGCCTCAAGTGATCCTGCTTCCTCAGCCTCCAACAATGCTGGGATTACAGGTGTGAGCCATCACACGCAGACTTTTATTGGCTTTCTGGATCTCTTTATTCCATTTCTTTTTGTTCTTGTTGCTAATGTCAGACAAATTCAGTACAATTTTAAATAATTTGTTATTTTTTTAAGTCTACAGAAATTATGTATTTCATTGAATTTGAAGAAATCAGGACATAAGAAGATACCTTCTAAAATTTCTTATTTTCCTGAAACACAAAAAATATGGGCATTTCCTTACCTCTTCTGGATAATGCTTGATTCCTGTGTCCAACAGATATATTTACAAGTCTCTTTTTTGTGAATTTTTTGTTTACTCTTATTTGAAAAAAAAATGGGCTTTTTCTAAATCCAGCACATTTCTATAGAATCCGTGATGCTTGTATTACCTCTAATTCTCTTTGACCCTTCTCTTCCTCTACCTCTCTTACCCTCCTCTTCCTCTCTTTTTCTCTTTCCCCCTAGAGTACTAAAGTCAGACCCAGAATCAAATTCCAACTTATTCATTAGTTTTAGATTCCTCAGTTTCCTAATCTATGCAATGAAGATACTAGTACTTCCTATCTTATAGTGTCAATGTGACAATGACAATAGAATGTCAGTGGCTAGAACTTGCCTGAGACATAATATGCCTTCAATATTTTTTAAAAAATTAAATCATAAGGGAATAGTAATTAATAATATTAACAATTATTAAAATTGAATTATATAACAGTGTTGATAGTGTTATTATGATATATCTCTGCTATATTATGGGTGTTAATATTTAAACAGATGCAAAAATAAGATGCATAATGTGGTAAAAGGCAAAGGTAGCCAACCCTGGTTTGTTCAGAGATAAATTATATCAGTGAGAATTTGGAGTGGAAAGTCCATGTCTCTGGTCAGTGATACTCTCATGACTCAGCCAATAAGATTAAATAAAATCTTATTCCTGCCTCCTTAGGGGTGTTCTTTACTGCTCTGCATAGTCCAAAATACTAATTGTCTGTACATTCACAGCAGTGTTCCAGCTAGTGAGTATTTGTACCACACTTTGACATTTGGTCTTCCTTTTTAACTAGTTTTCAGCACTTTAGCCCAATTTCGTCCTTTAACTCCCTGGGTTTTTAATGTGCAGACCTTTGCGGTATTACCAATCTACTGTCTTGTTAACAAGAAAGATTCATTCTGATTTTTAACCATGTTTCCCATCTTCAAAAATAATATAGTTGTCTCTGCAAAATAGGCAAAATTTAAAGTCTAGCTGGTTAATATGTGTCAATGTATTGGATGCTTATCTCCCACAAATAAAAATATTTAATATAAAGTATTCATTTAATATAAATATTTTAGACATTTTATAGATTTGAAAATATTTCTTTATGGCTTTGACTATGAACAGCTAATTTATAACAACATATTTAGAGGAAACAATACCTTTGGAATTTATTTTTTGTAAAATCTACAATAGGTGATACCACCTTATTCAATAGCATACTCACTCAAATTATAGACAGTTTATAGATTGGGATTTTCTAATAATGTAGTAATGTCATAATTTTCCATAGTATTATCATTCAAAATGTCATTTTACATACTTTAATAAAAGTTTTGTGTTGAGTTTTATTACTTGCAGTTAAAATCTTATGCATTTGTCATCATTGCAATTTTCATTTCATTAAATTAAATATCCACATTAAAATAATTTATATTATGACTAAATATCTCAAGAAGAAAAGGACAATGGAATATGATAGAAGATGTCTCCTCATTTTCCTCTTCCTCTTAGTGAATCACAATGGTAATTATTCAGAAGGAAATTTAAGATAAATTAATGTAATGCTATTCATTAAATCTTTTTTAAAAAAGATAATTAGCAGAAATTCTGTCATCTTATGAGAGGTTTGCTTGGGCACTGTGAATCCAAGGTGATAATGATATCTAAATGAAATACTTTTGTAGGATGTGAAAGATTAAAGGTGATATAACCAAGTTTAATTGACTAGTTCTTGTCACAAAATATTGAGTGAATGATGGTGTTATTTCTGAAATAGTACTTTGTTTAAGAAGGTACTAGTTGAGAAGACTAATGTGTGCATTAGGAGAAAATCATAAGCACATTCAATAATTAAGTTCTATTTCTATTTCTGATATGAAAATGAAGAGTAATCATTACATAAAGTGTAATACTTTGGTTTGAGGCTTTTGCCTTCATCCATGGGAATATAAGATCCACAGGAGTAAGCATAGTTTTAAAACTAAATCAATTTAATCTTAAATTTGAATTAGAAATAAGAATATGAACTTACGACTAATTTCTTAGAAAACATAATCAACAAAGTAGTTCCTAGCTTTGTTCATGGAAAGGCTCAGATTCACCAGGTGGCACCCCTAGCACCTGGAATGTAGGCTCTGAAGATCACTTTTAACAAAAGGACCGAGGGATCCCTGGGGAAATGTCACACCAGTCTTATGTCAAGAATTCTACAAGATGAGTTTGGAAAATGCTATTCTATCAGAAAGTCTTAATTCTCTCAATGAAATGGTTATGGCGTAAAGAGTCTTTTTTAAAGGTCCCATATGCCAACTTCAAACAATTTGACTATTAAAAAGAGCAAGGACTGCAATGGATTTAAACATATTGAATATGTTAATATTCCTGAGTTTATAATGATAGTGAAAGGAAAAAAAAACTTCACCTTTGGTTTATGTTTGGTTCTCTGTCTTAGAGAATCAACTTACTCTGCAACCTGGTGAATTTAGGGTAAGAATCAAGCATATCATCTATCTTTCCTGCACAAACTTCTTTTCATGTAAACAACCTAATTGATAAGGAAAGTTGTCCTTTAAAAAAGAATTTTACAAAATGCAAAAAAAATGAAAGAATAAAAACATTATCATTTCATAACAACCAATGAATTAATGGATTCTAGGAAGTGATCATCCATGGTTGCTATAAAAGCATGATGTAAAAGTCAGTGAAAAACTTTATAACAAATGAATATGGCTGACAGTACTTCTACCTATTGATCAATATTAACATCTCTAAAAGACAGATCTCCCAACAAAATGCAACAGGAAGTATACAGCACCATTTATAAATTAGATTTGTAAAGAAAGGAGGGAGACAGGCACTTTTGATTCTTTTGTTCACACCTATAGTAATACCTGACACACAGTAGGGAATGAAAGCATATTTATTGAATGATTGATTGATTGATTGATTGAAAGTAAGCAGAGCACATTTTTGGAACAATAAATACAAAATCTTTTACTTTTTGTCACTGATTACTTTATCCAAGTTAGAACATCTTACATCAAACAAACAAAAAACTTTAGAATAAATGTGTAAATGGATGCCTATCTAAATAGTGTGTTTGCAATTGTCAAGCTCTAGTGTACTTTTGTTTGGTTATAATACCTAGTCTTAATTCTCTCAATGAAATGGTTATGGCTTAAATATTTTACTTATAATTTTGTGTCATTAATACTACTTAACATATTGCAGTATTACAGATATATTTTATTTACATCTTTCTTCTACACATCAGGGAATCTCATATTGATGTCCTTGGAGAAACCTAATTGCCCCCAAAACACTTCCTCTTTCAGTGTTTTGTTGAATTTGAATTAAGATTCCCAATAGTAAATTGCAAAGTTGTTCAAAATTGACTCCAGGCATCGTAAGAACCCTAAAGCTTCCAAGGGACTTGGTAAAATCTAAAAACTCAATATCTCCTGGAGGAAAACCACATGTCAGACATATTATTCTGTGTTATTGTGGTTTCTGTTCTAATTCAATTTGAAATCAAAAAGAAAATATCACATCCCAAACAGTTGCTGTTATTTTTCTCTAATATTAATTCTAGAAACAATACAAGCAAAATTAGAATGATTAATATAATTAAAATGGTATAAAATTTGACACATTTTATTATATGGTCATACTTGCATGTGACAATCATCTTTGATTCTGTTGCTAGAGCACTGAGAAACCTAAAATAATTTTAGAATTAAAATGATTAAATTTCATAATACTGTGCTGTAGACTTATTTTCCATTTTCATGATTCATGTTTATTATCACCTTGTTTTGATAATGATATGTTTATATTTGCAAAGATTAAAATCAGCGTTTCAATTGCTCATGAACAAGGTGATTTTCAATTTTTCTTTTGTTTTTCTTTTCTGTCCCAAAATAAAAAAAAATCTATTATGACAAATTGAAATGTTTAAGTAAATGAATGCAAAAATAAATTTTAGTCAGTTCTTACCCAATATAAGTCTTACAGGTCATTACATTGTATGTTGCATTGTATGCAAGGAGAATATAAGGTACAAGTGGATAAATTACTAAGTGCAAGTGCAAGAAACAGGAGGTATCTTGAGGCATGTCTGCCTCTATCGTCCTTCTGCTATATCTCACAGTGCCCATTTCACTGACAATGGATAACCCAAACCAATTTTTTAGTTCCTCATTCACGCTGCCCTCTCGCCTGCTTTTTGCTCATGCTGGCCTCGGGGTCTGGAATGTTCATCCCTACTCTGGCAGTCTGTAGTGCATCTTCTCATTCTAGAGAGGCCTTTACTGACCACACAACCAAATCTTGGTCCTCTTGCCCCAGTCTTCTCTATCACAATACGCTGTTTGTTTTGTTCATGGAATTTTCCATTATTTTTAGTTTTATAACTTATATATTATTTATATCTCCCAATTGGACTAAAAACTCCACAGAAAGAACCCATTGTCATTTAGTACCTTGCACATAGTCATTCAAATAGTTCCTGAAAGAATCAATGAAAGCCTTACATCTCTGCTGTATTTTCTATATTCTTTTAAACCTAAGGACAGTGGAAATTATGTAAATGATTCTGTTTACTTCTAAGCTTCAAATATTGGAAAACTGAGTGCCTGTTAATCTTTTTTAGGGCTGAGCAGAGCATGGTAACAAGACACAAACTCAGGAACTCAGAGTAAATGTCAAATTAGAGCTGTGACATGTTTATTAAAAATTACCATTGTGATGGTGTGTACAGGACTTGATGGTTTTCAAATTCATGACACAATTCAGTAAGGCAGATAAATTGTTCATTGACTCTACCTTATGTACTAATAGCACTTCCTTTTTGCACTGCTTTGCACTTAGTCAGACAAATATGTCTCAAAGCATGTTTCTGAGTGGGTCCACTTAGTGTATGCAGTACAAACTGCCATGGAGAGGGAAACCAAAATGAAGTCTATGGCATTTGTCATTAGGCCCGTTGCCTGATTTTCATTAGGCCTGTTGCCTCTGTCTCATTAGGCCCACTGCCTGGTTTTCATGAGTCTCACTGCCTAAGCTTCATTAGGCTTATTGCCTGACTTTTATTAGGTACATTACCTGATTCTTATTAGGCCTGATGCCTGATTTCTTCTGGATCCTCGGTACATGGGGCCAGTGATTATTGTCATGGCTGGTCTACTGGTTGTTGATGGTCTTTCCCAAAATCTGTGATAACCAGAATTCGTAAGTTTTTTTGTTCCTGATGAGAGGCACAAGTGAAGCGAGATTTTCACAACAAAAGCATTTTTGAAACCTAGGCACCCCCCATCCGTTACAATTCATTAGCTTTTTTTGGTTTAAGTTGATATAATGTTACCTTTTTCAAATCAGTACATGCCACATGAAACACCCTCGCAGCAGAACAAATAAATAAAGAAGAATGTCATTAATTTGAATTAGAGCAAAAATAATTTAAATGATGTTATTAGGTTAATTTAATATTTACTTTCTATTACACTTATTTATTATACATTGGAAAATCAGTGACCTCTGTTACAATGTCTCTTTTGTAATTACAAAAGAGAATATAGTTTAGTGTCTTTAATTTATTCACATGACAACGGTATTGATAGTTAAGCCATTTTAATCCAAACTCAATGTCCTTATAAATAAAAAATACATTATATACAAAAACACTTTTATGCTTTTCTTGAGACAATGCTCTACATAATTCACATACATAGCAGCCAGCAATAAAATAGTTCTTCATGTCACATAAGGCAACTCTTTATATATTCTTAATTGTTTAATGTAAAATTTAGCATATTTTAACATAAAAAACTCTATTCTCTTTGAAATATGAAAGACAACATATAGTTTCTGAAAGCAAGATGCTCCATATATTAACAAATAAAGGTGATGTACTTTTGTCATAGTAGTGCACATATCTTTCATAAATAAATGGATTTATATTATTAATTTCTGGGTGTTGGTAATGCTATAACTTACATAAATAATATTGGAATACTTAGAAAATGTTTTGAATTCGAAACCACATTTCAATTGTTTAAAGTTATTGACTATGTAATAACATTAAATAATAATATTCAAAACTTTGAAAGTTGTCCACTTTGGAAAACATTGTCATTCATTCTTATCAAAAGAACATTAACATTTCCTGGCAATCTCGAGATCCCACTTTTCATGAAATTTCATATCCTCAAAGAATAAAATGCTTTTATTTATGTAAAAGAATTGAGTGCAATAAATAGAAGAAGTATAGTTTGTGTTTATAAATGAGAAATAATACATTACCATGGTTTTTGATTCAGGATCAACAATTAGTCCTGAATTCTTGGTTAATGCACATTTGAATCATCTTCCATTTTAGTCCAGGAAACATGATGAGATACCATTTTCTACTTTCCAAATGTTATTCTCAAATATTTTAGGCAGTTTTCTGACAGGAAAAAAAGGGAGAGTATTAAATATTGGCTAGGATGTTGGCCTGATCAGATCTGGAGGCTAAATTCCTGTTCAAAGACCCATATCTTACATACGCACTGCTAAATCTGTCCTAGGCCAAGAAAACTTTGATCTTGAATTTGTCACTTTATTAATCACTTACATGTGGGAAGCTGACAACCAATAACATTCTCTCTTGACAGTAGTGTTTAGATGAACTGTTCATTAAACATTTGGCCCAGGAATTATGACAGACACATTGGTTTGAAAGACATATTTTGACGAAATGTTTTGTTGAGAAGATTCATACATCATCAGTGTCCACATGCAATGACTTATTCCTTGTCAAAACATTAGCTTGCCAACACATAGTCACAAGTTTTTCTGAGCTAAGTCATATTTAAGCACTCTAGAAAAATAAGCACTACCCCTAAAAATCTTATGGGAAGAAAATGCTAAAAATGGGGTAAAAACCTACTGACATTTACTTTTACACCCACGTTGAACTGCATATTGTACACTTGCTTGTCATGTTGATTTAAAGAAGACAGTCTGGAATAATTAGATCCTTTTATTCACTTGTAGAGAGCTTAGAGGGACCAAACTACACATTCCTTAAAAATGCCTTCATCTTTAAATAGGCAAGTGCGATTAGCCTCATTTGCTTTTAGAAAATCTGTCTCTTTTTGAAATTGTATTGACATTTCTGTTTCATTTTTTCTGTTCCTATAATACTGTAGCAGATAAAATTTGTTTTGTGATATTTAGCTCTTGACTCCAAAATAATTTGAGATATGGGAAAATTCCAAAAATCAATATTAAGAAGAAAAGTGTTTTTCATGCTATAGTTTAATTCTAATAGTAAAGTACTTGTTAACATCTAGCCCTCATTGTTTCTAGGAAGACTTTCCTTTTATGTCATTCAGTCATTTGTTTTTAATATTGGTCAAGCACCATATTTAGGAAAGTTGTTGGCCATAACGGGAAATAGTTTGTGCCAGCCAGCTAACAAAATCAAAGGTCAAATGGATTGATTGAAATGCCAACCAGCAGAGTTCAAAAAATGTGGATTACCAGGGAGCCCCATAGCCTCCTTATGTCTAATTACATTGAAAGAAACTTTATTCATAGTTAATCTAAACTAACGCAGTATATAGATCCTCCCACAAGGGCTTTTCACCTATTTCTGACTTTTAGTGAATATATTCAGGTTGTAGACATGAAGATGTCCAACATTTTAAAAAATAAGAAGAGAAAAAGGAAAAGAGAGACCAAGACTCATATACCTACATAGACTTTCAGAGATTGGAGACGGATTGCGGCTCTAACAAAAGCATTCCTCTTCACCAGGCTTGACCTGTGGACATGGGATTTCAACCTTAAACTAAGATTACTCCCATATGGCTTTGAAAATGGATGGTTTCATAGTTGTTCTTGCTAGAAAACTTTGAAGAATTAAGGCAAGTAATTCTATTATAATTTTTATAAGTATCAAAATGTATTGAATAGGCTGAGTGCCCATGGCTTATGCCTGTAATCCTACCACTTTGGGAGAATGAAGCAGGAAGATTGCTTTAGGCCAGGAGTTCTAGACCAACCTGGACAACACAGCAAGACCCTGTCTCTACAAAAAAAAGAAAATAGCTGTGTGTGGTGGTTTGTTCCTGTAGTCCCAGCTACGGGAGAGGGTGAGGAGGGAGGAGGATCTGTCGAGTCCAGGAGTTTGAGGTTGCAATGAGTTATGATGATACCACTAAACTCTAACCTGTGTGACACAGTGAGACCCTGTCTCAAAAAAAAAAAAAAAATGTATTGAAGAAACTGGCTATAAAATAAGTTAACACTCAACTCCACTCAACAGCTTCCCCAAAGTCTAAATTTCTATTTCTCGGAATGTATCCCAGGCTTTTATCTTTCATATTTCAAACTTGCCTGTCAGCCCCTTCTTACTTACTACTATGTGCTGGTGACTTCACCTCTCATTCAGTCTTGTATGGAGCCTTTTCCCCCTTCTGCATCTTCGTCATTGTTATCTCAAACTACCA
This sequence comes from Varecia variegata, assembly GCA_028533085.1. Taxonomy (NCBI): domain Eukaryota; kingdom Metazoa; phylum Chordata; class Mammalia; order Primates; family Lemuridae; genus Varecia; species Varecia variegata. Next base: position 50,407,251 of record CM052444.1, on the reverse strand, counting down.
CTGGCCAGTATTTGCTATCTATGTCACTCAACAATACCTTATCCTTCAGTACATTACTGACATCTCTGTCCACTGCCAGTTTGTAAAGGAAAATATATTCAAATCCTTTGTCTTAAAACTTTGCAAAACCAAGGAAATATTCTGGGGAAAAAGGAAAGCAAGTAAAACCACTACTCGTCTCTCTTTGTTGGTGACCTTACTGCAATCCTTTTCCCCCCTCCTATAATATTTAAATAAGCTTACCATTAGTATATTGCAGTTACTGAAAATCCTTATTCATCCCATAAATATTCTTTTTGTTCCATTACATTTCTTGCTATCTTATGAGGGAGGGGCTGCTTTCTTGGTTTAATTCAATAGTTTAGAGAATTAAAAATCTGCCTTTCAACATTTCATGCTCTCATGATTATCTGTTTGCTCTTCACCTAACGTCTATTGCTTATACATTCTCAACAATTTATTGGTGATTTTACATAACTTTGTGGATAGCAGTCAGTGTCTGATTCACACGAGCTCTTTATAACTTTACAAATAATTCTCAAATTCCCCTTTCAATTTTGACCAGAGCTGTTTGGAAATGTTGATGGAAGTTTTGGCTTAGGCACAATAGTCATCCAACAGTAACCCAAAAATTCAACAAATATTTGTTGTCCACTGTGCTGGGCTTTATGATAGATGCTGAGTAAATGAAAAGTAATGTATAAGACAGTGTCTTTGTAGTGAAGGAGTCCAAAATTTTCAAGTAAAAGCAAAATGACTCCATTAGGCACTCTTAAAAATCATAAACATATATATGTGTGTTCAAAAGTAATATTTATTAACAACCATTGGTTCTTTAATAGGGTAAAATTATACCTAGTGGGAGAATCAACCATGAAAAAATGTATTTTATAAAATGTTTTTTACATGAATCAGTTTTATATCTATGGGGCATTCCTGCATATCATCCTCCAACAGAAACCTCCTAAAGGATGTTAGTGACCTGAAAAATCCTCTTGGTTTCCTAAATTCCAGAATACTAGATTAACTTCAGGGAACCTAGGTTAAGACAGTTTGACCAGCTAAAACTCAGCTTATGTAAGAAACAGAAGTGTGACTTTGAGAAATTTGAACTTAGAACCTAGCAAATGTTTTACAGTTTCAGGAAACGATAGAGTCTTCATGTACTTTACCCATATTGCTTCTTTTGGTTGTCCCATATTTCCTAATTCCATGTACAAGTCATATCTTTTTGATGCCATAACTGACTCAAATTCACCCCCTTTAGAACTAAGTACGATCATGTCCATACTCTTAAGCCAGCAATCCTCAACCTGTTTGGCACCAGGGACAAGTTTCGTGGAAGATAATTTTTCCACAGACTGGGGGGTTGGGGAGATGATTTTGGGATGATTTAGGTGCATTACATTTATTGTGCAGTCAAACCTCTCTGCTAATGATAATCTGTATTTGTAGTCGCTAGCATCACCACCTCAGCTCCACCTGAGATCACCAGGCATTAGACTCTCATAAGGAGCACGCAATCTAGATTCTTTGCATGCACACTTTACAGTAGGATTCTCGCTTCTATGAAAATCTAATGCCACCATTGATCTGACAGGAGGTGGAGCTTATGCAGTGATGCCAGCGATGGGGAGTGGCTGTAAATACAGATGAAGCTTCTGTCACTCACCTCCTGCTGTGCAGCCTGGTGCCTAAGAGGCCACTGACCAGTACCCAGGGGCTGGAGACCACAGCTCTAAGCCATGTGTGGTTTAAACATGGCTCTATAAAGACTTGATTCATGGTGTTCAAGGCATTCAGTGAAAGCTCTTCACTGTAGTTGGCTTAAGTTACAACTTTAATATTGTCTTTTGAGTGTGCTTTTTTGTTTTTTATTAAAAGAAAAAATGCAAGATAAATATGTCATTGAGATTGATTGTAATGGCCAGCTGTTATGATTTCAATGGAAGTATAAGAGCCCCTGCCTAAGGTGCATTGAAGAGTGCCAAGCCTCATAGCAACTCAGCTCATCCTAAAAAGCGTCATGGCCTAGAGTGAAAGCTGCAATTTAAAAATCTCCCAGAGACCCATTATTTGCAAATCATTGACACAACAAACTGTAACAACCCTGGTCCTCCTTGTCAATGCATGCTTAGGGAGCTTTTCATCCACAGAACCTTGCATGCTCAATAACTTTTCATACTAAAAATCCTTATGAAATTTCTGAAGAAAATGAGCAAGTGTGCATGGGCCAAAATCCACTTTAAACATTAAAAAAGAAAATTACAATTGATTAGACTGATCAGTGGTATCGTATTTGGAAAAGATTATCAGAAGTCCCAAGTAAGTTTTCATGTTAGCAGACTGCTTAAAATAAACCCAACTGGTTACTCAATTTTCTGGCAATAAAAAGCATCTGAAACATCTCTGTTGTCACTTCCTCCCCTTTCTTCCTGCTAAGATCTTAAAAATAAAGTAATGGCTTTCCCTCTAAACTTGAGGAGAGGAAAATATCACTCTGGAGTGTCAACTTTTCTGCCAAGTTTAACCACAAAGAGAATTTTCACAGCTGAGACATTAACTTTGAAAACAAAGGATTTATAGCATAAACATAGAAACAGGTTTTGTTGTTAGTAGCCACTGCAGAGATATTATTTCTGAAAGAAGGACATATTTAGGTTTATGCTGTTAATATTTTAATACATGATACTGGCTATTTATGGAAAGGTAATTTGATTGAATCTTATTTTATTAATAGAGCTGATAGTACTTCCAAATATGGTATCATTGGAAAGCCTCTCCCAAATTTTAAAAGTAAGAGAAATGTATTCTTTTGGATGACAAGGGAGTAGAAGTATCAGCAAGAGAGAATAGAAACTTGGGACGTAGACAAGAAAGTAAGTAGTGTGTGAGATTGCTTGGGAATGAGGACTCTGGAATAGAGAAATCCCAAGATACGTACCCAAAATTACTGAAGCAAAAGGCAAGCTATAAAAGAAAATGCCCCAGAATATTACAAGAAAAAGGTGCTGATTTTGATTCTACAAATATTTCTTCTTGTACCTATTATGGGCCAGTATTCTTATCCGTATACAACCACAGGTTTATTTCTTCCAATAATTCTGCTAGCTTTGAGTTATTATCCCCAGGTTAACAGTTAGGAACTGAAACTTTGAAACTATGAAAAAAGTTGTTTGTTCACAGTTATACCCATCATCAATTAGCCAACTTATTCCATATCAAGTCTCCTGACTTTAATTCTTTTTTTTTAAATAAACTGTTTCAATGCACATCTAACATTAAAGTACATTTCGCTTTTTCAAAGATTTCCATACTTATTGTCTCCTTTCAGCACCTAAACCACACAGAAGATAAGGTAGGAATTACCATCTGCATTTTACAGAGGGTTCCTAGTCACAGATGGGCTAAGCCATTCATCAAATACTGCATATAGACTCTGGTTTCTAAAGTCTGGGTTCTTTCTACTGGAGATGAAAAGATAAAGAAGCAGATTATACATCTATAAGTAATATAGATGATATAGTGGTTCCCACTGGAGACTATTTTGCCTCCCACGGGACATTTGGCAGTGTCTGGAGAATGTTTTATTTGCCTTCCCTGGGGGTAGGGAGGATGCTATGGTAGCTAGAGAGTAGAGGACAGGGATTCTGCTAAACATCCTACAATGCACAGCATAGCCCCTCCTAAAAGAACTCTCTGGACCAAAATGTCAGTAGTTCTAAAGTTGAGAGGTCTTGCTGTAGATGATATAGATATAGTTAATTTAGCCATATCTGATACAGACAGGCATAAATTTATACCTAGTTAACGTGTAGATTGACATCTATGTATTTGTTCTGCTTCCTCTGAACAGGTGGAATCAAATTCACTTTATCTAGTTTACTGTTACCTTAGAAGAACCAGCTTTTCTTCTTATTGTTTCTATTTCCTTAATTTCTGCTTGCATCTTTGTCTTCCTTCTATTTTTTTTCTTATATGCATTATGTTCTCTTTCACCCTTCCAATTAAACACAAAAATATTTTGGTTGACCTTTAATAAATACATTTTAGGTTATAAAATATCCTCTCATTTAAGAGCATCCCACATATTTTGATACATTATTCTTTTGCTTTCTGTGCCAAATAACATATAATTTCCATTTCCCATTTAAAGTGATGGGTTACAAAAGAGTCCATTTTTAAGTGTCCTAATATAACATAAAAAAACACAACTTCTTGAACATGAATAGACATTTCTTAAAAGAAGACATACAAATGGCCAAAACAGGTATATAAAAATGTTCAACATCACTAATTATCAGGGAAATGCAAATCAAAACCACAATGAGATATCATCTCACCTCAGGCAGAATGGCTATTACTGAAAATGCAAAATGTAACAGATGCTGGTGAGGATGTGGAGAAAAGGAAACTCTTATACAGCGTTGGTGGGACTATAAATTAGTATAGCCATTATGGAAAACAGTATGCAGATTTCTCAAAATATTAAAAATATGCTGCTATATGATCCAGCACTTCCACTAGTAGGTATTTAACCAAAGGAAAAGAAATCAGTGTGTTAAAGGGATACCTGTACTCACATGTTTATTGCAGCATTATCCACAATAGCAAAGATACGGAGTCAAGCTGTGTCCATTGACAGACAAATGAATAAAGAAAATGTATATATACACAATGAAATATTAGGCCATAAAAAAGAATGAAATTATGTCATTTGCAGCAACCTGGATGGAACTGGAGGTCATTAAGTTAAGTGAAATAAACCAGATAAAAAAAGACAAATAGTGCATATTCTTACTCATATGTGGGAGCTAAAAGAGTTGACCTTATTGAGGTAGAGAGTAGAATGACTCATACCAGAAGCTGGGAATGGTGTGGGAGGGGGGAAAGGGGAGTGAAGAGAGATTGGCCAATGGGTAGAAACTTACAGTCAGATAGAAGGTATAAGTTCTAATGTTTGAAAGCAGAGTAGGATGACTATAGTTTAGCAACATTTGTATAATATATTTCAAAGTATCTAGAGTAGAGAACTTGAAATGTTTCCAACACATAGAAATGATAAATACTCAAGATGATGGATACCCCAATACCTAACTTGATCATTACACATTCTATGCGTGTAACAAAATATCACATGTGCCCCATAAATATGTAAAATGTTATGTATCAATAAAAATTAAAAAATTAAAAACCCCAACTCTTTATTATTGACTTCTGTTTTAATTGCATTACAGTCAGAGAAGGTTATCTGGATGAGGACGATTTTTTGAAAGTTATTTAGTTGGTAGCTATATGCTAAATTATTTTTTTCTAAATGGTCTCTATTAAAATGATTCTTGAACACAGGATTCTATGTGTATGTGTGTGTGTGTATATATATATATATATATATATTAGGTCAAGTTTGTTAATTTGTTGTTCATATTTCTTATATTTTTGTTTACATGTGTTACTTAATCTACTGTTTCTAATATTGTGTGTTAAAACTGTAATCCAGATTATAGATTCGGTGATTTCTTCTTGCAATTTTCTCCTTTTTTGCTTTATAGAACTCAGATAATATGATTAGGATATGCTATTATTTTTATATATTCCTTCTGTATGGTTCCTTTAATTGTTATGCAGTATCCCTCTGCTATGGTTGGAATGTGTCCCTCCAAAATTCAGGTGTTGCCAATGTGATGGTATTAAGAGGTAGGGAGTTTAAGAGGTAATTAGGCCATGAGGGCTTCTCCCTCATCAATGGGATGAAGGCCCTTATAAAAGAGGCTTCAGCTAGATTTCTCTTCAGCTCCTCAGCCTCCTCTTCCTCCTCCTTTTTCTTCTCTTCCTCTTCTTTTTACCCCACCCCATCCTCTTCTTCCTCCTCTTCCCCTTCTTCCCCTTCTTCCTCCTCCTCTTTTTCTTCTTTTCTGACTTCTGTTGGTATTGATAAGATTTTCTTTATTATCCCTCCTGGTTCTTTCTGCTGGTTTGGACACTAAACATTGTATTTGTGGTCTTCTAGTGAGTAACCCAAATTTTTAACATAATAAACACTTGTTACTGAATCTAAAATTGAAATGACCGCACATGCAGTGACTAGGCCAGCAGGTGGCTTCACTCAGTTTCTGCTTGGCCTCAAGTTTTCCGTTTGCCCTCTGGCTTCCTAAGTTCTCTAGGATCCTATACAGCTGTAGTGTGGGGCCACATTCTAGTCCACAGCTTCAAGCCCTTAAGTTCTGGTCTCCAATCAGGTGTGATGATCTACTGGTTCCCAATATTCAACACGTGCCAAATTCTCAGCTCCCCTGTATAATTCTGGGCTTGGAAATAAGGAGAGGTGGTTTTAGCCTTGATGTCTGTGTTTCATTTCTATTCTATTTAGGATTGAGGGGGGATACATTACAGCATGAATTCCTTGTGCCATCTTGCGTAATGTCCCCACCTTTTTAAAAAATTTAACATACCTAAGTAAAGTTGACATTGATCTTTTATTAAAAATAGTTTATTTTTAGTGTAATATAGAACATGATGAGAGACCAAGGTTGAGGTTGAGAACATAAAAAAATTACTGCTCAGGGATTACTTGGAATCCTAATAGTAGCCAAGGAAGGACAGGAGCACTCAAGGAGCTGTTACACAGATGTGGAATGATAAGCAATTGCCTCTGAGAATGGGAAAGAAGAAGAAATAATGGAGTATACAGTTACCTTCTGCTAAATGGAGAAGTAAATCAGGAGGTTATTTAGAACCAAGGAGAGAACACACTACTGGACAGTAACAAATAATTTTCTTTCCAAGTAAGTTTACATGTCACACCATTACTATGGTATATCTATTTTGAGAAAATAGCTGTTGTTTTTGAACTAGAAGGTCCTGTGAATCATTTTGATATGTTTCATTTTATTTGTTATATGCTACTTTTAAATTTGATATCACTCTGTAAAATAATTGTGAACTACCTTTGGTTTACCAAGAAAAAGTAAAAAAAAAAAAAAGAGCACATATGCAAATATGATGACCCCAAATTTGTTATTTTCTTTCAAATTTGACTAAAGAAAGTGGGGTGAGAATTGGGAGGGAGGAGGCTTGAGATGCTTTCCAGACGAAGTGTCTGGATCTTATCAATTTCACAGCCTGGGAAAGTTCTTCACGTTTGGGAGTTATATTTTCTTATTGAGTTGGAACAAACAGTAGATCACATTACAGAATATAAGATATTTTAAAACTTTTTCCCATGCTTAAGATAGCATTTTCCTCCCTAAAATTATAAAATGAATTTCATGCTCACAAAAGATGGCAAACTGATTGCCCAAGAGAAATGTGTTTTCTATTTGTGGAGCAGGTCTAATACAACTAGCCCTACCTCTACTCCCACACATAGAAATGTTTTCTAGTGTTGGATTCTAGTACGTTCAGAGGATACGGTGAGCTCAAACAAAACGTGATTAATTATCAGAAAGTGCTTCCCATCTCTGGCAGGATGTGTTCAGCATGACAGTAGTATGGTTGGCATAGCAGGGGTCAGCAAACTTTTCCTGTAAGGAGCCAGATAAGTAAATAATTTTAGCTTTGTAGGCCACATGATCTCTGTGCAACTACTCAACTCTGCCATTGTAGCATGAAAGCAGCCTTAAGACAATACATAAATAAACAGGCAGGGCTGTGTTCTAACAAAACTTTATTTACAAAACCAGGTGGCGGGTTAGATTTGTCTCACGGGCTATACTTTACTGACCCTTGTCTTACAGCTCCAGTGGACCAGAAAATAAGGCATTATGTGTCTTCAGGCAGGTAAATTGATCATTACACCATTCTACTGGATATGTAATTGCCCTATGAGAGGTTGTATCACTAGCAAGTGGTGAAACACAGATACGAGAACTTAGCTTTCCTGCCTTTTAGTACAAATACCAGTACATGACCAAGTCATGGTATCCAACTGGTACCAATTTGAGAAAGACCCATAAAGTAATAATTTTTAAACAGTGATACTATGTCCTTTGTGACCTTTAAAATATGTATTATCTTCACCACTTTCTGTTTAAAATTTCCCCGTTATGCAAATTTATGGAGCCTGAAGTGATGTGGAAAACTGGCAATTTTCTCTCTCATACATTTAACTAAGGGGGGAACCAATACAGATACCGTAGATCCAGAAGTGACTATATTGTCCTAAATTTCATGATTTACTTATCTACATACCCCCAAATGTACAGAATAATTGCCTACTTCATTTTGTGCTTATTACATTATGTATTTTATATTTATCAAAGCAAAGGAATCAATATAATTGTTCAAAGAATTCAAGTTTACTGAACCACAGTAGTGTTAGACTAAAGAATTACACAGATTCATCTCTCAGTAATAAACATATCACTACAAATTGTTGTGTCCAAATATTTGACCTGAAGAGATAAGCAAGTATTAAAAATGCCAGCTTAACTACCTGAGCATCCAAGTGCCAGCAAAGTTAAATGTATCCAGCAGAAAACAGCAGTTTATATCCACACTCTTATAATTCTTCCTCAAATCCCAAACTCCAAATGCATTTTATATTATATTTATCTTATATTATAAAATGCATTTTATAAAAGTCTGAAATATGCTAAAATATGAGACATGATTAATAATTACGTATACTATGTTGGTAAATAATTTTATTTTTTCTGTGATGTTTGTTGTTATGCAATTCTTAAAAAGACAAGAGATCTGTGGTCTGACGTCCGTGTCTTATTGGGCAAATGGGCACAGGGAGTAAAAAGTCTTCCTTATGTACACTGCTGCAAAAACAAAAATCACAGTGGGGACTGTGATCTTTTAAGGACAAATAAAATGACCAAGAATGGTAAACATTAGGGGAGAAAATGCAGAGACTTTGCATTAACAGTGGGTTGGGGAACCTGTGGCCTTGGGGCCACATATGGCCTTCTGGATCCTTGAGTGCAGCCTTTGGACTTAACCCAAATTTTGCAGAATGAAGTTTGGATTCAGTTGAGGGGCTGCACTTGGGGATCTGGAGGGCCACATGAGGCTTTGAGGCCGCAGCTTCCCCACCCCACAAAACCGTTTAAAAATTACTTGTGTTCTGTGAATGATTGCCACAATAACTTTGAGGCATGCCATTCTACATAAATAGAACATGAGCTATTCATTTCTACAGGGTATTATATGAAGAATATGAAGTAAAGTGTACATGGGCAAAATATGTTGGGAAGTAAGGTGATTATATGGATAGTTAATAACCACTCAAACTTCTTAACATTAATAGACTAATGTTCCAGGTAATTTAGTTTGCTGTAGCTAAGTGAGTATATCTGTTCCCCTTTTCAAATGACTGATAGAGAATGTGGCTATGTTATCTAGTTTTTATTAAGATGATTTTATTGGTTCATCAATCAGGTCAATAGATAAGATGCAACATAACTTTCTATCATGAATTTGTGTACAATGTGGAAAAATCACCAACTTTAAGAACTTCACATTTTGTGGTTTATCTTTTTAAATAGACTTGCAACTCAGTAAGCATTATTTTTAGATATAGCTATAGCTATATAAGTAGAGTATTAGAAACTGTGAGTGGTCTTTTATAATCTGTTCTCCCCTTTTTAAATATTAACACTTTTCCTCAGGATTCATTTGCCACCTTGAATAAAGACTTCATTTCTCAGCCTCAAAGCACAGCTAGGTGTTGTGATGAAACTGCTCTGGCCAATTAGTAAGTGGAGCTCTGCTATGGCAATCTCTTTTTTAAAAAAATATATGCCCTTGTTTCTCTTTCTTAATTGTCCCTCCTTTTCCGCTGGTTGGATGGTAGATGTGATTTCAGTAGCTGCACCAGCCAGCCAGCCTACCATGACTTGATATTGATAATTGAGGCCACGGAACAGACAGCAATGGTCCCTGACAATGCAACAACCACAGTAGCCTTGAACTGATTACGTCAAGAGCTTCTTGTGAAACAGAAATAAAATTCTGTTCTCTTTAAGCTATTATTTTCAGATCCTACTTATAGATATATACATATACACAAATGCACATAACTGGAAACATACTCTAAATGTTTTATAATCACTGTAGATTACATAGAAGTACATTCTTACCCTCTGAATAATGCAATCACCATCAATAAGGTAATTAATGTTAACAGTAGATGTGGACAGGGTTCATGAAGATGAGATTAACCACAATGCCTCTGAGAGGAAGGTGATGGTTAACATGTTTTAGTTCCCTGGAGGCTCAGTGTCCTTTCTTAATTTGGAGTCTTTGCCAATTTTTTGCCCTTTCCTGGGAACCCTCTTCCCTTCCCTCTTCCTCTGGATACCTTCTTTTGTTATCATCCTTCTGGTCTTTGCTTTGAAATTGCTTCTTCTTCAATCCCACCCTAAATTCAAATCAAAATTTGAATTTCGCTTACTAATTGGGCTCTATGGCAGCATGCATTTCCTCTAAAGTAGCAGATGCTATAATATAGTGAAATTGTCTATTGATGCTCATGAGAGAAAATTTCCTAAAGGCAGGAACTGTATGAGACATGTTCCTCTACATTATTATTTTCAGCAGAGTCTTGATAAATATTTTTAGATAACTTTAATGGATGCCTTAACAAAGTCTCATCATTTTCACTTTTGCCACCATATCAAAAAATAATGGTCCTTTTTTTTTTTCTTTTTTACAGAATACTCTGATGTTGTTTTTATAGCCTTTTTAGTTACCTCTTAGAATATCATTTCCAAACCATTTTAACTCCTCCATCTTATTCAGCCTGAAGTGTATCTTCCTCAACTTCGTAAATAATAAAGACATTTTTAAAAATTAATTTTACTAATTTATGTATTCTTTTCCTTTTGCTAAAAAAATAGAGTCAAAGATAAAAAAAAAATTAAAGGGTAAATTCAAATATCAAACCACAGGTGAATATGTTGAATTGTATAAATGAGCCTCTCTTCTGATTTTTAGCATCCTGGCAGGTCAAGTCATAAGTTATAGCAGTGTGACAAGGTACACACAAGGAAATATAGAGAATACATCATTCTAATTATTGGAAAGAAAGAAGCAAGTTTCTCAAGAAACATTTCTGGTCCTGAATCCTGAGAGAGGTTTCTCACATGGGACAATTTATAGAGGGCATTGTGCAATGCAGTGGGCAATATCATTCAATAGGTTATGCAGAAAGAGCAGAAATTAAATTTATATAGCCAGTTCTTGTAGCTGCATTTTATAAAAGTGAAAGGTGTAACAATGAAGTAAAATTCAGTGAAGGTGACTGGGTGATGGTGTCTAATTTGATCAAAAGAGAACATTTGATTTTCCAAAGAGGTGGAGGGGTGACAGGCACCTTGGAGAACTCTCTCTTGAGCTTGCTTTTGAAAGACTGTTACTAACAGCCAAATAGCAATTAGTTCAAGGTTTTCCTGTAGGACAAAAAGACTGAAATATTTTTGTTCTTAACAGTTTTTTAAATTCCTAAGCCTGAAAAAACATGTAAGTGCTATTATTTTTATTAAGAGAATTAAGGATTTTCTACATTATTCGCAGCAGAATGGAGAAACTACCATCTCTTCCAAAATGTATCTACACAAAAGACAAACAAAAAAAAAACTACTTTTTTGTTTTGTTTCACATCAGAAGCTCTTTGAACACAGATCTTGAATAAATCCTGTATAAAGAGTTTGAATTTTTACAAAATGGCAACTCAGAGAGCAAATTCAGTCTGTTTTCATGAGAGGAAAAGCTTTGGTCATTCCACCAAAGGGATAAATGACTCCAAACTCAAATGCCCCTAATTATGTTCCTGATGCTCAAATAAGAGCATTTGTCCTTTAAAACATGCAAAGATTTTCTGCCATTTTGTGACCATATGAGCTGCATTTTAGAAGTAAATCAACATTGTATGTAGTTTCCAAAGTATGCTTTGGTACTTAATGAATTTTATACAATACAGTTAAAATTTCAACAGTGACAGGAAAGTAGAGTAAATATTAATCTCCCTACCCAATTAATCTAAACAGAATTGTCACCCTATAGTAAAAGAGTTTTTATATAGCTGTATTACCCTGTATCAAAAGGAATAGCATAAACAAAATTTACAATTATGAATTTGGCAACATGTTAAGCATCTCCAGGGCCTTTCTGACCTTTTAATTTTTTTTTTTGCCAGATCCAAGTTATTTTGCATTTGATACAAGTAGAAATAATAATATAGGCACATAACAGTGTAAGAAAACATAATGCCTCCTGTCCAACAGAAAGTCAGTGGGCGATGTGCCTAAAACACTCAGTAACTGCTTCTCTTTTTTAGTAGCTTAGGGCTACGCTGGAATGGGTACTAGCATTTGTACTTTTGCCCCGAATTTATCTGGAAGCAGAAGATTGTGATTATAAATCTAAGAAATCTGGGAACAATAGGAAGCAGCAGGCATACCTAGGGAGCACTGGGGAATGTGTTGAAGACCTGTGAAATTTAAGAGAAGGTAGATAGATAGTAGAATATATTTATCAATTATTAAATCTTATTTTAAAACTGACTTTCAAAGATTTCATGATATGATTATGCATTTAACCAGTTGCACAAGTTTCCTATTGCTGTTGTAACAACTTAACACACAGTGGTTGAAAACAACACAGATGTATTACCACAGAGCTCCCGGGGGTGAGTTCAACTCCTTTCCCTGACCTAAATGCAATCAAAGTATAAGCAGAACTACATTCTTTATGGAGGCTCAAGGGGAGAATGAGTTTCTTTGCCTTTTTTCAGTTTCTAGAGGCCACAAGCATTGATTGTTTTGTGGCCACATTTCTCAATCTCCAAAGCTAGCAACACCTGACCAAGTCCTTTCAAAAAAAGTTCCTTTTCTTCTGCCTTCTTCTTCCACTTATAAGGACCCTTGTGATTACCTTAGGCCCATCTGGATAATCCAGGATCACGTTCCCATCTCATGGGCAGCTGATTAGCAACCTTAATTTCATCTGCAACCTTAATTCTCCTTTTCCTAACCTAAATATTCACAAATTCCAGGGACTATGATGTGCACTCTTTGTGGAGGAGGAGAGTCATTATTCTGCTTGCCACACATATATGTGTTATATAACACATATAATAACACATATTATATGTGTTAAACATATATTCATATCAAGTCTCTTCACTCCTTAAAACCTTTTATGGATTCATCTTTTTCAACAGATTGTCATCCCACCTCTTGTCTTGCACACCTGTCCCTCCCTACATTTTTAACCCAATGAAGCCCAGGCCCAGTTGCAACAAGCACTCACTTTTACAAATAGATGTTACAATTTCATGACTTTGTCATTTGAATGTGGGGCAAAGTCTGCCCTCCTCCACCCTTGGAGGAAGCCTAAATATTATCTGTTTTGTTCCCATTTTTCTGTGTCCCATGTCATTTACCCCTGGATCCATAATGTAGTTTATTTACATTAACATCATGTGCATCACTAAGTATATAACCATCTCCCCCCTTAAGTGAGGAGCTACCAGAAGACAGAAACTGTCTGGACTTCATCTTTGCCTCTCCAGAACATAATAGGGGTCCTCACTTAAATAATATTATTGGTAGGAAGATGTGTTCTGTGAAAAGTGACCCAATCTGTGTTTCTTGTATTTGGACCAGGCCCATACTGCAGAATATAATTCATCCCTCAGCCATCCTTAGAATGCATTTTATAGATTTTATGAGCATAGGAAGCCAAACTACACAATCAACTATCTCATCATCTCAGTGTTCTTCTTTCTTCATTGTATTAGAGATTCAACAGAGTTCATTGCCAAGTAAAATAATAAATGGACATGAGTTTCAAAGATAGGCCAGATATATTGAGGGCTAAAGGAACCAGGGGGAAGGGACAGAAGAGTGAAAAAAGAACATGAGTAAAAAGCCACTCCAGAAACTACAGAGAAAGTTAGAAGAAGGAAATACACCTATTCATATATCCTGGTTTATGGGAACAGGGGCCAATTGTTAACTAAACCAGGATGAGGAAAGTGAGACAAATATTTCATCTGTTTTCTAGATGTACATGTTAACATTAACTTCTTCTTCCGGAAATTCTACTACTCTTAAAAGACATCTTTAGCTATTTTAAGATCTTGAATCTATACCTTTTGAGGTGTGTTTAAAGGAAAGGGGCATGGAAGTAGAAGGGATAAGACTTTAATGTTTACTTTATTATATGAAGAAAACATTTATATTTTTCCCAACAACATTAAATCAGGACCAGCAGCATAATTTAAAATTTAAAAATGAAATACAATAATCTAGAACACAGTTCAAAAATTATTGCAAATTTCAAGATACATTAAACCAAGCAGGAGGCCCTTCTGGGTACAGGGTCTGTACAACTGCACAGGTTATATGCTTAAGAAGCCAAGCTTGCATTAATCTTTGATTTATAACCATAACTATGCAGGGTAATGAAAGATTTTACTAAAGTTCAAGAATGTTGCCTTAGATCTTTCCTTGTCCTTAAGGACTGAAGTAGAGCATCATATCTATTGAATATTCATAGGTTTTTTTAGATTAAAGTAAACTTAATGTTTATCTCATCCAATACCACCTTACTATAGAATGCACACATACTGACTTTGGAGCCCAAATGAATGGGTTCAAATCCCATGTCTTATTATTTATAGCTATATGATCTTGAGAAATTTACCTAGCCTCTGTTTTGTAAAAAGGTAATAAAGGTTAAGCATTCCTAATCTGAAAATATGAAATCCCAAAAGCTCCAAAATCTGAAATTTTTTGAGTGCAGACATGATGCTGCAAATGGAAAACTCTACACCTGACCTCATGTAACAGGTTGCAGTCAAAATTCAGGTACAGAACAGAATTCATTCAGTGTTCCCAAGGGAAAAAGACCTTCCCTTCAGCCCATGGTATATCTTTGCTGCACACACAGATTTCCCCACTCAGTCGTGTCCATAAGGGGTAATACAGTGGCGCACGTGCAGGCTGATGCACCTATGACAGGTTTCCCACAATGCCTCACATGGGACCAAGACTTATGTGTCTCGGTCACTCACTATGTGTTTTTTCTTATTCTCTGCTCTTTAGTATAAAAATAATGTTTAAAATGTTACAAAGGCCTGCAACCCCATCTTGGTAACAGTGATAAGAAAAAAGGAAGCATTGATGTTTATTTATAGCACAGAAAGTCAAGCTGTTGGAGAAACTAGACAACAATTTAAGTATGAAATGTCTTACAGAGGAGTATGATGTTGGAATGATTACCATATATGACTTGAAGAAACAGAAGAATAAACTGTTGGAGTTCTGTGCTGAAAGTGATGAACAGAAGTTAATGAAAAATAGTAAAACACTGC
>CM052444.1:50356144-50391423 GCA_028533085.1 Varecia variegata | reverse complement strand
GTGAGAGATAAGAATAGAAGCATTCAGGAAAGAAAAAAGTTTTTAAAATTAAAGTAGTAACAGAAAGGAAATGTCTATGCGGAATAAGTAGGATTTACTTCATTTTTTTGTTTGCTTGCTTTCATCTAAGATAGATGCAAATTCTCAGCGTTGTTGCTTCAAGTTGTAACCTCTTCCTTACCAGCCCGATTGCCTCCAGCCATGGGTGTAGGGGATAAGAGGGATGTAGACAGGCAATCAGACTCTCTCTCTTCATTTAGGCAGGAATGAAAGACTTTTGGGAGAATACAGATGTGTGCATGTAATAAATCTCAGCAGAGCCGTCCCGGAGAGATTCACAGCCCAGGATTTGGACTAGAGAGATGAAAATAATTCAATTTGGCACTCTGTAGCTATAAAGAACCTTTCAACTGAGAATGCCTGAATTTATTCAACTTTCAATTAGCTATGCTAATCAACCATCTACATTGTATAAAGAGCAAATAACATGAAATAGCAGGAAAATCACCTTACTTTAATATATGATTTTGAAAGGTTTATGATTGCAATCACATACATTTGATGATAAGGCAAACCTGAATACAAGGCAACTCTTCATTGTCCCAGTAGAAAGATTTTTTGGGGGTGAAGGGGACAGTGTGAATGCATAAACATTGAGGCGTGTAGATTAAATAGCTAAATAGCTACTTCTAATATTTGTTAATTTAATTATACACAGTTAAGGTCAAATATTTTACTAAACAATATGAATTTATAAAATGTTCACACACTAGAATTTTATGAAATAATTTTATCAAGCTCCTCACATGATCTCCAACATCAGTGACATCCCCATCACCCAAGTCCCCTTTTGAGCCATCTTCTTCAATCTTCCAGAGCACAGCTTCTGTCAAAGCTGTTTGAGTTCACTTTGAATCCATATATGATGCTGTCACTAGAAATTTTATCTCTAGTTGCAAGTACCCATTCATTTAACATTCTAGCATTTTAAAAAATTTTCCTGAAGGTATATTTTTATTGTCTCCACAAGGTAAAAATTTACTATTTATTTTTAAAGATGATCTTTAGAAGGCTTTTTTATAGTAAGATCCAACACATACAAAATTGTGAGATAATGTGTCCAAGAATAACTAACTGTATTTACTCCCTTTTCTTTGATCAACCGATTCTCTTATGTGATATCTATAAATATTACAGACTAGCATTGATTTAGGTTATCCTAGGTCTATGTTCAAAATAAAATAATTGAGAGGTCACACTTTATACGACAGACTTTGTAAGAATTCAAATATATGACAGTTGCCCTTTTTTAGATATGAATTTTTCAGAGGGAAAAAATGACTTATATTTGGGGGCAGAGGGAAATTAAGTATGAATTTATCTAATGTTTTACAAATTTACATTTCAAGCTAAAGAATGAAACCAAATGTAATAACTGTTTACTTTAACTTCTCTCACTGCCCTTTACTTGGTTCCTCTTTGCTAACTATCCCTTGGTTGTGGAGCAGAGAAAGAAATTATCCTATCTACAGAGGGTTCCTGATATGATAGTTTGACTTAGGATTTTTTTACTTGAAGACAGTGCAAAAGTGATAGACATTCACTGTGCTCCTCGACTTATAATGTGGTGACATCTGGATAAAACCATTGTAAGTTGAAAGTGATATTAAAATGTCTTGTACATGAAAATGTGTTATATGCGGATAACTACCAAGACTTGTTACATAGTTTGTGGGGTCTAGTACGAAGTGAAAATGCAGGAGTTCTTGTTAAAATATTATTAGGAATTTTAAGATGATGACAGCAGAACATTGAACAAAGTGTGGGGCCCTTCCAAGCATGGGACCCTGTTCAACTGCACAAGTCGCAGGCCCGTGAAGCCAATCCTGAAAAGTAATACTGCTTGTCTTGGCTGTGTCTTGAGATGATTGGGTGACAGATGGTAAAGGAAGGAAGGTTCAGTGTCTTGACAACTTTCAAAAATTGCCTATGTGTAAAGGAGCTTTATTACCTCTAACGGATTCAAAAAGCTCCCCTGAAACATGCAGTCTAAATCTGCTGTATTTCTAGATGATTTCTTCTTTCATTTGGGTTTATAAATTATGTCTGGTGAGAGAGAGAGAGAGAGAAAGTAAAATTAGAAAAAAATTAAGAATTTCAAATTTCAAAGTTTATGGGTAACTTAAAGTTGCTGTTTAGACTTTTCTGAGAAGAAAAATCGAGAATTGATATTCTTTATTTGTACAAAGTACAAGTCAAGGGTGCATTTTTTTTTCCTGTGGATGCTAAACAAATCATATCTCCTATGAAAATGGTCAGTATTTGTCAGGAGTTTATTTCTACAAAGTCACATATGTATCCTCATGAGAAACTTTTAATTTGATATGGAAAAAAATTTCTATTAGAAAATCTGGTCATTTAAATTATAGAGGATTTTCACAAATAGAACAAAAGGTATTGCTGTGACTTCAGAAAAAAAGTCTTGTCCAGCTGAGGAAGAACAAACATTTCCTGTTATGAGTAAAAGTAACATTAAGACTTGAATTCAGAGATGAAAGATCAAAATGGGAATTGTGAGTGGGTGTGGCGGACTTAATTCCTCTGATGGATTATCTTTGGGGAGCTATAAATTTATACTGTCTTAAAATTAAAAATAGAGAAAAGGCATTAGAACATGTGAGCCTATTCATTTTATGCAATTATTTGACTAAATGTTTACACTAAAATCTTAACAACACTCCACTGTAAAAATAAAATATATTGAAGGGAACATGTTGTCAAAATACAGTACTCCCCTTATTGTCATAATGGGTTAGCAGTTAGTTCATCATGAGAGACAGGTAACCTTATGGAAAAGAGGTGGATTTAACCATTTGTAACTAAAGAAAGGGTATGTCTGAGCTATCCTCAAAAGTGGGAAATGTGAGATCTTGTGCAACTATGAAGAAATTAATTGTAGGTTGTGTGTACAATATTAATTTAAAAATAGCTAAAAAATTCAATACGTCAAATAGACAATAATTTGGATTAGCAATGTCATAAACTTCCCTTAGAGTAAATGCTCTCTAAAAAGTCGTTTTGCAGGAGCAGCCCCCAAACATGCAAACAATCTGACAGTGCAGAAACAATAATAGCTGAGACAAGCCTCATGCAGGGACAGGCTTCAGAGCCACCTAAATCTAGGCTCTGTGTCCACGGGTGTGTGTCACTTCTTCTCTTTGAGCCTTATTTTCCTCATCTAACAATCAGGCAGGATCATTGTAGGATAACATACTGCATGTCATTAATTCCAATCATGGACTGCTTTCTCATTTTAATAGATCAGGATGTGTCTTACAATTGATGTTGACTTAGATTCAATAAAATGTAGTATATAAAATTTCTGGCACTTGGAAGTACTTACTAGCTGTAACTTACTTTAATCAGCTTTGTGTTATCCCTTTTCATACTTTAGTAATTTCATACATTTTCAATGTGTCACCTACACAATGAAGAATTTCAAATTTATCAACATCAGACTCAACTTCTAACCTGAATTTGAGCATAGAGTATAAGCTTCCCCAGGTAGGTGACCACGGGGAATGTGCTGACTCCCCCTGCATATTGGTTATCTAGCAAGTAAAATGGTGAGAAGACTTTCTCCACAGGATCATTGTGATGGTTACTTGAGAAAAGTTACATGGTATTAATAACAGCCTTTATAATAAATCAGTAAACAAAAATGTTTCCCTGAGTTCTGTGAGCCTCTCTAGCACATTAATAGAGCCCAAAGAGGGGGTATGGAAACCCCAACTTGAAGCTGGTCGGTCAGAAGTTCCAGAGGCCGGCACTTACGACTGGTATCTGAAGGGGGGCAGTCTTTGGGGACTGAACCCTCAACCTATGGGGTCTGACACTATCTCTAGGTAATATTGTCAGAGTAGAACTGAGTTAGAGGACACCTACTAGGTATCTGCTGCAAAATTGCTTGCTTGCTTGGTGTGTAAGGAAAAGAGAAAACTCCCACACATCTGGCCACAGAAATCTTCTGTGTTGATTGTTGTTGAGTTAGAGAATAGAAAAAGCACTTTGAGTTCATTTTTTCCATACAGAGGATGCTAATACAATCAATATAAATCTGTCCATTTATTAAAAAAATATTTTTATATATAAAATATGTATAATATATTACATATATAATGTCATATATATGTATATATATAATGTATAATATATATAAAATGTGTGTATTTTATTGAACACCTGCCGCATACCAGGCACTCTTCTAGGCTCTGAAGATTTAGGCATAACTCATGTCAAGTTCTTGGCTTTATAACCATCCTCTGCCTTGCTCTGCCTCCATTTTCTCATCTGTGAAGTCAAGAGAAAAACACTGCCTATGTTGTAGGATTGCTCTGAGGATTAATTGAGCTAATATTTGTAAGTGCTTGGTAGAGTGGCCAGCAGAGAATAAGGATTAGCTGTTGTCATTATTATCTGTTCTCCTGCTGCATTATGTGGTGTCTTTGGGACAGACTCTGAAACTGGACTGGTTGAGCTAAAATTCTAGTTAACTACCTACCAGCTGTGTGACCTTAGACTACTTACTTGATCTCTCTGGGCTTCTGCTTTACCATCTGTAAAACAGAGATAATAAAACCCATCTCATTGTGTTTATGAGGATTAAATATTGTGATATTTGTATAGCACTAATTGTCTGACACATGGTAAGCTCTATATAAGTATTTGTCAAGTCAAATTAATAAGTAAAATTGTGCTTCCTTTTATATGAAGTCCTAGAACAGGCAAAACTTATTTATAATGATAGTAATTTGATCAGTGATTTCCTGTGGTGAGTAGTGAGGAAGGATTTATTGCAAAGGGACAGAAAGATAATTTTTGGAGCAAAGGCAATGTTCTACATCTTCATTAGAATGGTGGTTACACTAGGGTTTGTCAAAACTCATCACACTGTACACTTAGAAATGAGTATATTTCTATATATGTATATTATGCTTCAATAAAGTTGAAAAAGAGTTATAACAAATGTTTGCTCTAGCAGCACTTAGGCTAAAATTGGAATGATGAGAAAATGATGAATGGAGTCTTGCACAGCATCTACAAGGTGGCCATATTTAGATGTGGTCATCCATTGTGTTTGGTCAGGAGCAAAGATTCTGAATTTTGATGCACCTATGTATGTACTATTAAACTTATTATGTATGTGATGAAAGAATAAACACTGCTCCTAGGTAATAGATGAGACAAATGAAAAATGTGCCCTTGGGCTTGTCACATCTTCTGAACATTAGTTTCTTCCTCCCTGAGTTAAGGGAATTGGGTTATTCCTGTGGCCTTCCACTTCTAAAATTCTTTGGGTCTATGACTTAGAAATACCATAATAATTAGTCAGAGATAGAGCTGGAAACACTTTCTTTTCTTTCTTTCCTTTTCTTCTTTTTTGCAACTTTTAATCCTCAGGATCAGTACTAATAAGGGGCAATTTAAATGAAGACAAGGATGAGTAATTTTTCTTTGAATCATCTCTTGGCAAACCCGTAGCATTAAAAGCTTTATTTGTAAATTGGTATTTTTTTTTAGTTATTTCTTAAAACTACTGTTGCCTGTGAATATGCTGTCTGATTCACTGAAGTTTAATTTGCTTTGGGGATCTTAAAAAAATAAACTGCACAGCAGTACCATTAGATTCCTCAAATTCCATTTGATGTAGCACTCATTATCAAAAGGTTAATGCCAGGAATAAAGCGAGCCTCACATGTCGTTACTATATGTTTGAATGACGGGAGGTGAGCTAGTGCTCCTACTAAAACCAAATTATTTCTGTTTGAAAAATGTTTGGAAAAGCACACTGCTCGAGTTTGTAGAAGCTATTTGTTAGTTTTTGGACTGTCATTCACATTTAGTTTATATTTACACCAAATAGTAAGACTTTCAAAAATCTATGTATGGTATAGTTAATGCAGTTGGGTTTCTTTTTTTTTAATACCTATAGTTGTTTTCCTTCATTTTCGCACAAAAGTTTTATTCATCTTTATTTGCAGATGAGCTTTTTAGAATTATGTAATACAGTTTTTGCACAGATATCTGAGACAATTATAAAAAACGTGTCCCTTGGTATATCATTATAACTATATCTTACTATTGTGCAATATAAATGAGAAGTTTTAGAAGGGTATAGCCTCAAACGTGAGACAATAAATACAAACAAAGCACTTTTTTTCCTTAATAGATCCAATTAACTCATTAATATTTGTTTAGATGCAGCAAGCAGAGAATATACTTTGTAACATCTGTTTGTTGAAGGGGGTTTTCACTGAATCACAATTGGCCACTAATAGCTGCAACAAAGAAAATTATGAGAAGATTGTTTCTAAAGCACAAATGCTTTTTTTGCCTTGTTTTCCAGCAGCAAATATGCTTTTAGGAAAAAAAAGAAAAGAAATAAACATTAAAGAGAGTAGCACAGTAGTCTCCCGGCTGTGTATGTCACATATTCTGTGAATGGGAGCATCGTTGTATTACTGGATAGCTAAACAACTGCTTACGTGATCGATAAAGAACATTATCTTAAATCATAGCATGAATTCCCAATATCATACATAAAATCAATAAAGCACACAAAGAACAGGACTGAAATTTTCCACTAAAAGATTGCCTGCTGCTTTGGAAAATAATATTTAGTAGGTTGGATTTTTTTTTGTTGTTGTTTTACTAATTATGAGCTCAGTGGCAGTTTATTCTGCAGTAAATCTGCTGGTGTGAGATTAAACCTGTTATTGAACAGAGTTTTGAATCTACTGCAAGGCACTCATCACTGCTGGAGAGTGAACATTGCTGTTATCTCATTTAAAAGTTGGCCAGCAAAGCAGCCCATTTGTTTAAAATGCAATTAAGCTGGTGTCTTGAAGAGAAATTAGTAAGGAGTACTTCATTTTGGAGGCATAAGAGGTCTGTTCGTAGACACATTAATCCTGTGATTTGGGACATCGTTGCAATTTGGGACTCTGTTCTGAAAGGCTGTTCAAAATGCACAGGCACAAAAGGGGAAAGCTGGGTGAGAAGAAGGTTCAGCTCTGTTCTTGATCAAAAGGAATCACGTCTACGTGTTCACACCCTAAACCTTCAGCACAGCCTTGCATTTTACCTGCACCAGTTGAAGAAATTAAAAAGCAAGTTTAATGAATGTTGCTGCTGAACTGAATAAAAAAGGTCAGCCATTTTTCACATAAATGTACATATGATACAACTTGTTTTTAGAAGAAAATATATAGTAATTTCACTGCTGGGTAATTGTTTTAAAAATGCTTAGCACTGAGTCTGTTTTAATTTCACGATGCAATGATTACTACAAAAACAATGGATGAATATTTGTCAAGAAATTTCCCAGAGAATCCATTACACGAAGCAGGTAACTTTTTTTTTTAACCAGTACACTTTCAGATTTTTTTATGAATGCTGTTTCTAATTCTAGAAAAAAAATAATGTTTTTTGTGATATCACCAAATATAGTATTTTACAAAAACAAAGATTCTATCTTGCAAAAAGCAAATAAGTCTCACAATGTTTTACCTATTTCTTCAGGTAGTAACAATAAGAAACCATAGGGTGAGATTAAAAAATAAAGCAGAGGTTTGAGGTAATTACTTAGATGAGTCAAGCAAAAAATAATCTAAATTATGTTAATCATGGAAACAACAGATTTTTTTTTTTTTTTTTTGCTGTCTGAAATGTCAGGTGTTTATGCTCACTTCTGTTTAACTTTTCCTAAAGTGGCTGCCATGTAGGATATTTGCGTGCTATAAAAATTCAACGGGTGCCTATTTCTTCCAGGCACCCCTCTTTATTTTGGTCTATACTCCCAAAGGTAGCAGAATAAGCAGCTCATTTTATTATTTCAGTCAATCCTATATGCTCAAGGAGCATATGCAATAAAATCTCAGATTTGCAGAGCTCTCAGTTGACTCAGATATAGTTGCAGATTAACTCTGTAAGAGCCAGAATCATTTTTAAGTCAGTTTTGCTACAAACCTTTCTAAATATACCTTGTACTTCCCTGTCATCTTTATCAAAATGTACTAATTTAATTTCACTGTGTCTAATAAATCAGGATCATCATCATAAACATCAGCTATTAGGATGAGTTGAAACACACACACTCACAGCAGAAACAGCTAGTGTTTCCAAAGGGCTAGGTGGAAATGCTTCAGGCAAATTTAATAAAATCTTATTCAAGATGCTGACATTGTAACCACTTCAACAATATTTTATTCAAATTATTAGCTAACCTGTCTAAGCTCCTTGAAGGCAGGTATAGGCTGCATTCATCTTTGTCAACCTAATGCTAACCAGTGCCTGGATCATTTTGAATACAATAAATAACTGATTTTTTTTCACTGCAAAAACCTGACCTGCTTTTTATTCTCCACTTCTAATTCTAATCAGTGACACCCATGACCTCTGATCTTCTCTTTGCTATTTTATTTCCTCTTTTGTTGTTACTATGACTGTTGTTGACTGTCGTTTTCTTTTGACACAGCCTACAAGGCCACCTTTTCAGGGCTGTCAACAGACCGTCCATCAAGACACCTTTCTTGTTGAACTACTCCCTAGAATGTGGGGGTGGGGACTCTTGCCTTTCTTTTCTATCCTTGGGTTTACATTTTGCTGCAGTAGGAACAGGATTTTTGCTTCTCCATGAGAATTTTTCTTTCTTAATTCAAACTTATATTTGGTTGTAAAGCTAGTGTAGACTCCACACAATATTAAAATGCAATTTTTAAAAAGATTAATTTGTATTCCTTTGATTGTATATGAATTTGGACTTTCTTCTTCCTTACCTAGTTTTTTACTTTTATTTTTTTTAAACAAGTATTAATAACAGCCAGTTGAATGTTATTGTAAATATGCTCCTCTTAATTTTTTGTACATTTTCTCTTGGGTCCTTAATATTTTCCCTAATTGTTTGTGATATTTATATGTTAAGAATATATACTCTGTGTCATATTTCTTGATAACATTTTGTTGCTTTTTACTGTTTAATTCAGTTTTGTTTTAGAAGTTCAAAAGTTTCAAATTGTGATATAATTATATCTATGTATCTTTCCCATTGCTATTTCCTTTCACATAAAGAAATCAGAAAAATATTCACAAATATTATCTTCTATTTCTTCATGGTTGGAAGTTTTATATTTAACTTTTGTTCCACTCGGAACCTATTTTCATAAATGGCTTGAGATCAGAATCTGAATGGATTTTTATCCAAATAACCAGCCAATTGCCGCAGCTCTGTTTATCAAAATAATCTTTTCCTCTCAGATTTGTTATGCCTCCTTTATCATCCATAACCTATTACTGGACTACTTGCCAGTCACCTAGAAACCATATTTAAAAGAAGATCCGACAGTGATTATAAGACACAGAGAGGATGGGGATGTACATGCCTAAGGGTTAGAGTGTTTAGAGTTTACTGTGAGACACTGGCCTGACCCAAATACTGCATATAGCTTTTTGCATGATTTTGTCAGCATCACCTAGGCTGCGTACATAATGCAACAAAGCTCCAATACCTTAGGCAATAATGTTTCATTAAAAAAGAAAGTTAGTGGACAATCAGGAAATGGGAAGTATGTTGAAAAAATCTGTAAGTTACAAGGCAGGCATTTAGTCTATACTTATACTTTGGGAATGTTTGTTATGAAAAATATAACTGCCTCGAATCCCACAAGGTGCGAAAAGGTATTTGCCTTACATTTGTCTGACAAAGACTTGTTTCTAAAAGTCAATGAGATAAAAAGAGACTACTTAATAGAAAAATGAGAAAATATTTGAATGTACACACTTCATAAAGGAGACACACAAACGGCAAATGAGTATATAACAAAACACTCAGTTTCTCTAGTCATTAGAGAAATGCATATTAAAACATCAATGAAATAACAGCCATCCCTCAGAATGGCTAAAAATAAAATGAATACCAAGTATATTTTTGGTGAAGATATCAAGAACCTACAACTCTCATATGCTTCTAGGGAGTATAAATTAGTGCAACCATTTGGAAACTGTATGGGGATATCTACTGTATTGCTGAACAAAATTCTATGACCCAGAAATTATACACGTAGGTATACAATCCCACAAAAAAATACATTTTTATGATCACCAAAAGATACGTACTAGAATACTCATAGCTCTTCGTAATAACCTTACACTAGAAACAGCCCAGATGTCCATCAACAGTAGAATGATACATATATCACAGTATATACAGAGAATGGAATACTATATAACAATGTTTCTAAAAATTAGTATTAAAATCATCTGGAAGGTTTGTGAAAACACAGATTGCTGTGCCCTGTACCAGAATTTCTGATTAGGCAAATCAAGAATTTGCTTAGAAATTTGCATTTCTAAGAAGTTCCAATAGTGCTGATACTGGTGGTCTATCAACACATTTTGAGAATCACTGGACACAGTGATGAGAACAGATGATCCACCACTAATGCACAATGTGTGTAAATTCACAAAACTGATATTGAGCATAAAATTAATATAAAGGTGAAAAACAGGCAAAATAAATTCATAGTGTTAAAAGTCACAGTGTGGTTACATGTAGAGGGTGGTAGTAATAGGAAGGCTAGGTGAATCCTTTGGTGCTGGCTCTGATATGTTTCTTGATCTAAGTGCTTGTTTTACACATATATTATAAATGTATATATTACATATATTGACATATATATTACATATACATTTGTATAGGTCAATAAATACTGAAATTGAAATATAAAAAGCCCAAATACATTACATGTACTTCCCGTATTTAATGAAATGACCATGATATTAATGAATTCTAGTCGAGAGTATGTGTTCATGTAATTAAAAGTCATATTTTAAACCTCAATGAAGGATTTCTAACTATGAATGAAAATGCACTGAGTGCTGCACTGTTTCTGTTCTAGGTCTGATCAGGTCAAAGCTTTTCCAACTGTGCCCACAGAGCCCAGAGGAGAAGGTTCAATCTCT
This sequence comes from Varecia variegata, assembly GCA_028533085.1. Classification (NCBI taxonomy): domain Eukaryota; kingdom Metazoa; phylum Chordata; class Mammalia; order Primates; family Lemuridae; genus Varecia; species Varecia variegata. Next base: position 50,380,404 of record CM052444.1, on the reverse strand, counting down.
GATCTGCAGCCCTCAAAGTAGCTCACCTACAGCTTTCCAAGCCGCTGTCTTGTGAGGACGTGCCAGGTGGCAGTCTCCTACAGCAGCTTTAACAGGAAAAGAGGTATTGAGGGAAGGCAAGAAGGAAGCAAAATCCAAGGGTGAAGAGAAATGCCTTCCCGCTGTGGCAGGACAACAGCAAGGGCCTTCATAATCATAAGGAACAATTGAACACAGCTGAATCTTGAATAGACAAGGGAGCAGGAACCTGCTGTCTTGCTCCTGATGCCTCGCCCTCAGTGGGCATGCCTTAATAGTGCCCCAAACTAGACTCCGAAGAAAGGAAGAAGGCTCATAGAAGTTTATTACCCTTTATACTTGGCTGCTACTATTGTTTCCCTCTCAGGGTCACTCCTCTTCAAAGCCAGGTTAACAAGACAAAAGTAGATTTTTTACAAAATAAATTGCTTTCACAAGGGGAAAAGAAAACCTTCCATAAAGACCCTAAATTCTGTCCATCTACTTTCCCTTGCTGCTCAGTATTTCCACTGGCCCGAAGGTTAATAGCTTCCAGCTCCTACCATAGCTCATTTTACTTCATCCTCAGCCTGTTTGGTGCTTCTGATAGGTTAAGCTATGAATCGAAAAAGTTGCCTATGTGTTTTGAACTTTAGAAACATTGGGATAAAATTAAAAACATAAGCAGAAAATAGAGAAATAAAATTCAATATGGGTGTCTCTCTTATCTACTCATTTTTCTGGCATTTATATGTAAGCTAGGGGTGATGTTCATCAGCATCTTATGTAGGAACATTAGCTCTTTCATTGCCAAAGGACGCTCTTTTCTTAACTCTTACCAGGAAGGGGAGTAGAGGGAAAGCACAAAAAAAAAAAAAAAAAAAAAAAAAAAAAGAATTGCAACTGTCAATTTTATATGCCAAAGCTTGGATATTGAGAGACTAGCCCTACCAACAACAAATGTAAACTATGACAAAGAATAAATACTTTTTGAATGCATAGCTGTAGATTACTTAACAAATAGTCCCTTAGTATCATACTAGATGCTATAGCAGGTAACATAGTTAAAGAAAAATAAATAAATGAAAGGCAGGATCCCTCTCCTCAATGAGTTTACTGCCTAACAGCAAGCGATTAACAAAATAAAAGAATAATAGTCCCAGGATTAAAAGAAACAAAAGAGAAAGATATGAGAGATAAAGTCTATAATGAAAAAGATCTCCGTAGGGTTTGCTAGACTTCCCATTGCTGCTGACTGGTTTAATTCTACTTCATTTAAAAGTGAAATTCTTTTATTTGTGAATTAATCTGTAACAACTCTTCTATGTCTTTTGTATTTTTAAAAGCCATTTCTTCCACACTTTTTCTAATTTTTCAAATACGTGGTAAACATTTTCAGAAATAGGACATATCCTTTTTCATTTTATTTATTATTAGTACCTTTCCTCATTTCTTTCCCAAGCTTCAAAATATATAGATTATAAAGATAGGCACAAAATAAAAATTGCTAAGTAAGAAAAATGTAGCAAAGGGAAATCAAGGGAAGAAGAGATAATATATAGAGTTAGGGATAAAGTTAATAGCTAAAATCAATGCCATCAAGTATTACAGACTTGGAGAAAAGTGGCCTGAAAATTTGATCTGTGCTTCCTAGGAGACTGTTCACAAAGGGAAGCCCAACGTTCCCTTCACATGGTGGTTGTGTGTTCTTTTCAGAACACAGATCTAACCATGTCACACTTTCCCAACCTGCTTAAACCCTTCCATGCTTCCCATCTCCACTTTCACTTCTTCCAGGACCTCAGAGGTAAGTCAAGGCCCTTAATCTGTGACCTAAGACCAAAACAGAACTCTATTTCACAGCACATATTACAGTTCCATTTCAACATTTTTAAATAAGATAAATATTTCCTTACTCTCACCTATTAAACTCTATGTTCCATGAGGTTAGGGACCATGTCTCTTTGTGTTCATCATTGTATGCCTAGTGTCTTTTACAGTAATTAGCACATGGTGAAGATTCGGTTAGAATTTGTTAAAAGAATGAACAAGGGAGAGGTATACCTTCTTATTGAAATGTGATAAAAATATTCCTATTAGATCCTCATAAAAGGAGAACATGTTTTGTGGGAAACATTGCCCTCAACAATCTCATTACAATTAACTACATTATAGTAAATGGGATATTTACTTATAAACATTTTCTTCGATGCCAAACTGCCAAGATACAAAGGCATAGTTTTATAATAGCAGTTCAATAACAATCCAAAGTGATCCAAGAATGAAATTAGGCAAAATAAAGGAAGACTTCATATTTTTCAACTAATCCATCTCACAAATGCTTCTTACAGCCAAGTATCAAATAGAATAAACACTTGGAATGTAATTTTTTTAAACTAATTTATGGTAGAGCCATACCTGTAAAAATAAGTCAAGCAGAGGTGAGCTTGATATTTGCTTACGAAATTTGAGGAGCCAAATCAAAACATAGGCTGAATAAGAGTTTGAACTACAGATATAGCCATTGTCAGTGGTAGATATTTGAAATATAGTCATTGCATGAATGAAACTTTCCTTATTTCCTCTCAAATGACATCTTTTATCAACTTCTGCTTGGGGTAGCCTATAGTTCCATTTCCTGAGTGGACTTACAAGACTTTTTGTTAGTTCTGAGTAAGGTCTTTGCACGTTTATTTCTGAAATATTTCAGTTGAAATTTGTGCTTAAATATTTACTTCCTGAAATTTAAAAGGCATAAACTTTCTTAAGTCTTTTATGGTGACCCAGATCTAAAATTGTTGATAATCAACAAAACTAAGTACAAAAATAAATTTAGATCTGCGAAAAAGGACATTGGTATTTTGATGGGAATTGCGTTGAATCTGTAAATCACTTTGGGCAGTATGGACATTTTATCAATGTTGATTCTTCCAATTCATGAGCATGGGATGTTTTTCCATTTGTGTATGTCATCTAATATTTCTTTCTTCAGTGTTTTGTAGTTCTCTTTGTAGAGATCTTTCACCTCTTTCATTAAATATATTCCTAGATATTTTATTTTCTTTGCAACTATTATAAATGGCATTGACTTTTTGATTTGACTATCAACTTGATTGTTATTAGTTTATAGAAATGCTACTGATTTGTCTACATTGATTTTGTAACCTGAGACTTTACTGAATTTATCAATTCTAGGAGTCTTTTGGTGGAGCCTTGAGAGTTTTCTAGATATAAGATCATGTCTTCAAGAAACAGGGATAATTTGACCGCCTCTTTCCTGATATGGATACCCTTTATTTCATTCTCTTGCCTGATTCCTCTGGCTAGGACTTCCAGTACTATGTTGAATAGAAGTGGTGACAATGGGCACCTTGTCTTGTTCCAATTTTTAGTGGGAATACTTTCAACTTTTCCACATTTGCCATTCAGTATGATGTTGGCTGTGGTTTTGTCATATACAACTTTTGTTATTTTGATGTATCTTCCTTCTATGCCTAGTTTGTTGAGGGTTTTTAATCATGAAGCGGTGCTAGATTTTATCGAATACTTTTTCTGTATCTATTGAGATGATTATATGACCTTTGTTTTTACTTTTGTTAACGTGGTGAATCACATTTATTGATTTGCATATGTTGAACCATCCTTGCATCCCTGGGATGAAACCCACTTGATCATGGTGGATTCTCTTTCAATGTGCTGTCGAATCCAGTTTGCTAGTACTTTGTTGAGGACTTTTTACATCTATGTTCATAAGGGAGATTGGTCTGTAGTTTTTTTTGTTGTTGTTGTTGTGTCCTTTCTTGGCTTTGGTATCAAGGTGATACTGGCTTTGTAGAATGACTTACAGAGTGTTCCCTCCTTCTCAATGTTATGGGACAGTTTCAGGAGAATTGGATAACCACATGCTGAAGAATGAAATAGGATCCCTGTCTCTTACCACATACACAAAATTAACTCAAGATGAATTAAAGACCTAAATGTAAGACCTTAAACCACAAAAATTCTGGAAGAAACCATAGGAAAAACTCTTCTAGACATCAGCCTAGGCAAAGGATGTATGAGTAAGACCCCAAAGGCAAATACAGCAACAACAAAAATAAATAAATGGGACTTAATTAAATTAAAAAGTTTCTGCACAGCAAAGGAAATAATCAACAGACTAAATAGACAACCTATACAATGGGAGAAAATATTCACAATCCATACATCTGACAAAGGGCTAATATTCAGAATCTATAAAGAACTCAAACAAATCAGCAAGAAAAAAAAATGACCCCATTAAAAAGTGGGCAACTGACATGAACAGAGTTTTTTCAAAGAAGATTTACAAATAGCCAACAGACATATGAAAAAATTCTTAACATCACTAATCAGCAGGGAAATGCAAATTAAAACCACAGTGAGATAAAACCTTACCCCTATCAGAATGGCCATTATTAAAAATAAAAAAAAAACAATAGATGTTGGGGTGCGTGTGGTGAAAAAGGAATGCTTATATGTTGTTGGAAGGACTGCAAATTAATACAACCTCTATGGAAAACAGTACGGAGATGCCTCAAAGAACTAAAAATAGACCTAACATTGGATTCAGCAATCCCACTACTAGGTATCTACCCAAAGTAAAAGAAGTCATTATATCAAAACGACAGCTGTACCTGAATGTTTATTGCAGCACAATTCACAATTGCAAAGATGTGGAATCGACCTAAGTGCCCATCCACTGATGAGTGGATAAAGAAAATGTGGTATATATACAATGTAGTACTTCTCAGCCATAAAAAGGAATGAAGTAATGTCATTTGCAGCAACTTGGATGGAACTGGAGAACGTTATCCTAAGAAAGTATCTCAGGAATGAAAAAACAAACACCACATGTTCTCACTAATATAGTGGGAGCTAAATGATGGGTGCACATGATCATAAAGTGGGGTAAAGGACATTGGAGACTAAGAAGTGGGGGAGGATGGGAGGTGAGTAAGGGACTAAAAACTTGCCTCTCTGTACACTGTTCTGGTGACAGGCACACTTAAAGCCTTGACTTCAACATTATACAATTCATCATGTAACAAGAATGCTTATACCTCTAATATTTCTAAATAAAAAATTATTTTTAAAAAATACATTTATGGGATGAGATATTAATCCGATGATTTGATGTTGGAATGAATATAAATAGTTGCCAAAGAAAACTTCCCTCAAATGGAAATGAGAACTCAGAGAGTATTTCACAGACGTGGGATGCCAATGTAGGGACTTAGAAAATGATACCCCAAAATAAGGCCTCAGTAGCAAAGTTTCTCTCTGACCTTCTGCCCTCCTGTCTCTCCTCCTCCATTCTCCCACAAGGCAAGTCATAGAAAATAGAATTCCTCTTCACCAATGTAAGTCATAGAAATTAGAACCCATTTTTCCCAAAGCCAGCCAGCTTTAGCCTAAAAAATTTTAATATTACTCTAACCTCTCCCTGCACCCTGCTTTTCTGGCCATAAAGAATTTAAGACCCTCATTTCAGAGGGATCCTACCTATACCCAGGAGGAAGAAATACTAAAGCAGAGAAGCCAAGAAGAATCTGAACAGATAGGCCTTACTGGGCTTCCCCACTCAGTCTATTAGCATTAGCTCATACTCTTGGTCCAATCACATTTCTACACAGCGATGCCTGATGCTTCGAATCTAAGCATAAAATCCAGATACCTTCCCCTGTATCTAGGGGTCTTCATTCTGAAGGCTCCCATGTCATATAAAACTGATTAAATACATTTGTTGTATTTTTGTCTTGTTAACCTGTCCTTTTGTTGTGGGGTATTGGCCATGTACTTTGTGATGGGTGAGGAAATGTATCACGCCTACTCTCCCCTGCACCAAACAACCTAAAATATTTAGAAACGTATGGGAGGTAAAACATTCTCATTCTTTCAGCTTAGCTGGAAGGGGAGAAGGAAGGGAAGAGATGGCACAGATGAGCAATCATTTTTATCTTCCACTAATGTAAAATGCTGAATTATTGAGATATTTGTGTATTTTTTTTTCTGATTAAGAATACTCCTTCTCCAAGAATGTTAGCAGATTGAGAAAGAGGGGGTATTGCTTTATAGGGGTGAGATATTGGATGAGTGGTAGGCCAGGACTATTCTGTAAGCTTGACTGTTCTGCAAAAAATAGAACACAGAAGTATATTTGCAATGAGAATTTCCTGAATATGGCAGCTGGTAGATGATTGGGTCCTGACATGGCTTCTCTGCCAGCCTAGTGGTAAGAAAGGCAGTTAGCCCAAGTCCTGAGTCCTTGAACCTGGCTGAATCCTCACCTAGTGGGGGCTGCACTGACCACCAGATTTCAGGTAAGCCACTCTGAGCAATTTAGATGTCAATGGAGGGGGTGAGGAATGTTCACTCATATGTAGTCCATATCCTGTCTACAGCTCATTAGCTGATTGAGTAAAAGATTGAAAGGAAAAGTATTTTACACAAATCCATAGTCTTTGAAACTATACCAGATGTTGTGGCCTGTCTAATTCAGGAGCATCTAAATCCATAGGTACTGACGTGACTGTCTAGATTTTTTAGTTGCACCTGGAAGGTTGTTGGTTATCTGGAAATGAAGACTGCAGTTTTCTAGTTTCTAAGGGTAGCCAAGACTGGAAATTCTCTTAATTAAAGCACTGATAAGGTAGCAGGGTCACAGATAAGGGGGCAGCATCGTAGAATACTGAGGACCAAGGCTTTGATTGCCATACTGAAGGGTCCTCATGATGGAGTTTGGCACTGGGCAAGTGTGTCCCACCAGTGGGGTCATCTCTGTTCAAACTGCCCATGTGAGTTCAGGGAAGGAGCCACACCACACATATCCAGGATAGAATGGAAATCTCTTCTTTCTCTGGTAACATCGTGATTCTGGGAATTCTGTACAACTCAGTGGAGAGAGCTGGAAATCCTAGAATTTTAGAATTCTTGCCAATACTGATAAATGGATGCTCAGAGCCAGATTTTTCTTGTACCCTGATGTTGTAGGTACTTGTTACACAAGGTAGCCTTAGGGATCCAAGGTATTTCTTGAAGCTGGAAAAACTCAGTCCAAATGTTTTCTTAGTAGGGTAATTAGAGATAAAATTAGTCCAGTTTATTCTACATTAGAAGAGAGTCGGAAGATGCATCCGGGCCAAATGGCTACAAGTTACAGGAAGCAAAGAAGAAAAGAAAAATCAAAGTGAAGTTTAGCAGTAATTAATTAATATAGTAGTTTAAGATAGGAAAGTACTTAATTTTGCTAAGGTGTTTGTATTTCTAATTACTTGCTAAGCTGAGGCTTACAATTAGAATATGTATTATGGCATTTTAATAAAGTGTAACTCTCTGACTTGAAACTCTTTATTTCCCATTACTTTCAGGATAAAGATAATAGCTTCCTAAGTGGTCTCTTCTCCCCCGCAATCTTACTCAACACAAAAGCCAGAATGAGCTGTTTAAATTGGAATTAAATCATGGCACTCCTCAGCTCAAAACCTGCTAAAAGTTTCTTATTTCACTCAGAGTAAGCCTTACAGTGGCACAGGAAGTTCTACCTGATTGGACTCACAAACACACTCTTTCTCTGATCTCATCTCCTATTGCTCTCCTCTTAATTACTTGGGTCATACTGGCTGCCCTGCTGTCTTTTAGCACTTCAATTATGCACTAACCTCAGGGCCTTTGCACTTGTTTCTCTGTCTGCCTGCTCTTCTCATAGATAATCCCTTGGCTTGCTCTCTCACATTTACTTTGTGTGTCTGCTCAAACACCACCTTATCAGTAAAACAATCGCTTAACACTTTATATAAATAGTAATCAAACTCCAACCCTCATGCTTTCTTGTTTACCTTGCTTATTTTATCATTCTCCACAACACTAACTACATCTGACATACTAGAAATGTGCTTCTTTATAATTTTCCTCTTTCCCGAAGAGATTGTTCCCCGCTGTACAGCCAACACCTGAATAGTTCCTGGTTCATAGTAGGCCCTTGTCTATTTGTGCTGCTATAACAGAATACCACGGAATGGGTAATTTATAACAAACAGAAATATACTTTCTCACTATTCTGGAGGCTGGAGGCAAGCTAGGGCCCAGTTTCTCTGCTTTCAAGATGGCACTTCATTGCTGCATTCTTCTCACATGACTGAAGGCAGAAGGGTTGAGAGAGCAAGAGGGGACAAACTCGCCCTCTCATAATGGCACCAATCCTACCCATGAGGGTGGAGCCCTCATGGTCTAATCTCTTCTTAAAGGACCCACCTCTTTATATAGTTATAATGGCAATGAAATTTCAACATGAGTTTGGAGGAAACAAACATTCAAACCATAGCAGCTCTCAGTGGGTATTTGCTAAAAGAATAAATAAAACCTTATTATGGAAACAGTTATGTTATGCACGCACAGGTTGCTATCTAAATCTCCATTCTCTCATATCAGTTCTCAGTGTCAGCTATTTCCGGCCTCCTTTAAGTTCTTGGAACATATCATTCTCCTCTTGACCTCAAAATTTCTGTACATTTTTTTTTCTCTATGCTTGGATGCTCTTCCCAGATTGGTCCCTAATTATTCTTTAGGGCAAAACTTAAATGTTAATTTGTCAGAGAATCTTTTCCTGTCCAGCTGCACTATATTCAATAAAACATCTTAGTTGTGTTCCTCACTGAACTTAACACATTTTCAATTCCCATCAATGGATTATCTTTGGAATTATCATCTCAAACCTTACCTTTTCTACTAAACCACATGTTCTGTGAGGAATTGCCTTGCTCACTAATGTATCTCTAAAGATCAGCAAATGACTTGTATATACTGGGCATGTGAAAAACATTGAATGGATAACTGAAGGAAGTGTATCTGGATAGAAAATAATTTAAAATAAATAAGTTCCTGCTTTATGTCCTAATCATTCATACTGGGTTAAAGTGGAGTTAGTTGTTTCTCACAGTCTTTAACGGCAAGAATGACCAGGTATCATTATTTCTGGCATCATTGGGAACCAGATTCCTGAAAGAAAATATGCATATCCCAAAGGAAAAGACTCAATTTTTATAAACAACAAATATCGGCTTCATATGTTAAGGAAACATGAAGATTATTTCAATTTCTCGAGATTCTTCACCATACCTATAGAAATACCTAAGAATTATTGAAGTTAAAAAGGAAGAAAACATCCATGTAGGTGGAATATCTAGGAACAATCTCCAGATGCTGGTGGTTGACCCCAGGACTCATGGGTGGCATTATCTTGATAGATTTTCCTTGGCCTTCATCTTATAGGTATGAAAACAGGATTTTATGAATAAACATAGAAATAATTAGATGCTTAGAGACAAACTTACAAAACCAGATTCACTTTAAACTGATAGGTGGCCTGGAAAACCAGATTATTAATTTATAAACAGGGAATATTATTAGTTCTGGCAACTAAGGCACTTATATCTCCTATTGAGGGCCACAGTTTTCCCATATGTAAGTATCTAGTAAGATGAATTACTCAATCAGAGGACTGCTCAGTAATTGCAGGATGAGAAGAGAGTGTGGTTGAATGTCTTGAGTATGATTCACAAGACCTTAGGAGACCTGGTGTCCGGGTTGCTCATCATCTCTGCGTCTCTTTTCTTGTCTGCCCACCTGTGTAGGCAGTCAGGTCCTCTGAAGCTTTGGATAATGTATGCTGACTGTAGATGTGTTAATTTCACTAATTAAGTGATATTCTAGTATGTTCCCATGGAACTAGAAGACATTTGCTAAGTGTAGTTTTCAAGTCATTTAATTCTCACAGGGAAACATTATTTCCCTTTTCTCCAAGTACTTGGAGAGTCATCATTGTTCAACCCTGTGGGCTTGGAACTACATGGAAATAAATTACCCTTACCCCCTCCTAAAGCAATAGAAATGTGTATAACTCACTAGATACTACAGGGATATTTCTAAAAGTTACTGTTATATATTAACATTTTCCTATTCTAATGGGAGAAACTGCTCAAAAGCCTCCCTATTCATTCTAAATGACTAGTACAGAATCCAGAGCATAGCCAGGAGGGCAGAGGTGTGGACTACAGCCAAGAGCACATGTTGAACCTTTGTGTAGACATTCAGCTTCATCCATACAAAAGGGATTTTTCTCATTGTTACTCTGAGATGGGAAATAATGAGTAGGTAAAACACCAGTGTGTGTGTGAGAGAGATCACTTCTCTTCTGACACCTGGATTACAAAGCACCATCTTCTCTTCCCATTGTCCTGCCTCCATCCTGGATGAAAACAAACCCCTAATTCAACTTAAGTATTTTCCTAGCTGAGCCTAACTAGTAGTAAATGTTAAGGCTATCAGAGCGTGGAGAAGGGGGACTCTATGCTCTGATAGTAAATTTGACCAAGGAAATAGCCTTCCCATTCCTCCCAGTTTAGCTCTAGGCTATTCCTCTTTCACAAGAATACTATCACAAATAGGCTGAGAAACACCACACAGAGGCTCTGTCTCTGCCCTTGCAAAGGGACAGTGGCAGACCAGGATGTTTTAAAGTCTTTATGTGGTGCCTTCTGAGTCACACTGAATAGCTCTCAGCTGAAATTGCCAATGGATAAAAGCTCTCTTTATCGATGAAAAGTTTTGGAATTCTTAGGATTATAACCCTTCAGCCAAATCCCATTATGTTCCATTTCTGACTTTGAACTACAGGGAACTACAGAGATAAAGCCCTTCTACAGGGAAGGGTGGGGGGACTTTTCTCTGGAGGGGAGGAGAATGACTTAGTGTCCTATCTTTGCAAAAAAATGTCTATTTTTTTAAACAGAGGTTTCAATGAAATGAAAGCAACTCTGGGGGGAAAGTTCAGACACCGCTGTGATTGGGAACTTGGCTATGATGGCAGCCTCACCGTGATGCAGGTGTGGAAGACCCTGTTGTCACGCACCATGAAAGCTTAGGCCAAGCTATGAGTTATAAGATCAGGCAGTCAGCAATTAGACGGTGTTAGAAGCTGTCTCTCACGGTGCCTCTCAAAGTAACCTTTAATAATTTTTCCAGTTGTGGCTACAGGCCCTTTACTGTCCATTTTCTCCATATTTACCATTATTAAGCATTTCCTTGCATTCTATCTTTAGAGATTTTAATAGTCATTAATCGGCTAATTGTCACATTACTGCAAAGAAATTCACTACCAGTGTCATCAGATGCCAGAAGAAGGAAATGGGGGCATGGAGAGGCTAAGTGAATTGCCCAAATTCACTTAAGCCAGTAACCAGAGCAGAGGGGGGAGCATTCTTCACACATGATTCCTTAGCAGTGGTGAATGGGTGGCCACTTTAATTTAAATTTTTACTTGGAGTGTTTTTGCTGTTGTTGTCATTCACGTTTGTTATCCAGTTTTTCAACATTTTCCAGGTGAGTAAGGATCTTGCAGAAGTTTGTGTAATGATCTCCAGAGCAGGTGCTTTTTAGGTCAGGAAACTGAGGCTTCAAGGCCACACATGGCCCTCCAGATCCCCAAGTGTGGCCCCTCAACCAAATCCAAACTTTACAGAACAAATTCCTTTATTAAAAGGATTTATTCTGTAAAAATTTGGATTCAGTCAAAAGGCCACACTCAAGGATCCAGAAGGCCACATGTGGCTCCAAGGTCGCCGGTTCCCCACCCCTCCTAAACCACCATGACAAGAAAAGTGCACAGACACTTGTGTGCACACACTTCAAAATCTCTCTCTCTCACTCACACACAAACACAACACACACACAAAACACACACACACACACACACACACACACACACACTTCCTTCATCCTAGGCCACTGCTATCTTGACTCTAGTTACACTGAGTTAATGGGATAAGGGGAAGTTTTGAATATTAAGTTGAAACACAAAACCAGAGATTTTACTCCCTAACTCCAGTGTTTTGTAATACTTTCAATAAATAAACTGAAAAAAAAATTCATCTTCCAGATTTTTTTGATTCCCTTTTTCTTCCTTTGGGAAAAAAAGGCATATGAATTTATGGAGTTATAAGAGGCTAATAAATGGCAGTTCCCTAAGAATTATTAAGTATTATTAGCCAATGAAATCTTTTAAAAGAGTAGGATGTTAAGCTTTCCCATGATGCATTGCTCTCTCTGCATTGAAGACCTATTTTTAATTTAGACAGAAAGGATAGAAAGAATTTCAATAGTTTAAAGATAAAGATCTTCTGTAGACCAAAGATGGGTGCCATCTTAAGATCTCTTTAACATCCCAACTCTCCTGCCTTATTGATTCTTAAAATAACTCCTGTAAAGACTGAAATAAAATAGGTTTAAAATAAAATTTGGAATTCAACCTATTCAAGTAGGCAAAAAAATTAAAATTGTTTTCATAAAAATAAGTTTATTATCTTTTATTCAAAGGTAAGTGTGAGTCAAACACATGAACCTAGGCCAGAAGCATGGATAAAACCTAAATTAACCTAAGATACCCTGTGGACCTTGTCTTTAAATCGAGAACTAAAAATTAGTGCTGGTTAACCAGGAGGTGGAAGGGTAGGGTGGGATGGACAGAAAGGGGGAGTATTCTCCAAGGAATAAAGAGCATGTCTGAAGATCAGGAAAGAGACAAAGAGTAACACAGGATGGAAGATGTTCAGTGTTGCTGGAGCACTGAGTGTGAGTGGAAGGGTGAAGAAAGAGATATAAAGCAAGAATGGCAAGGGTGAAGAAAGAGATATAAAGCAAGAATGGCAAAGGTGCCAGGAGCCAGACCAGGAAGGAATTGATAATCACTTGACTTAGGCCTCATTTGGGGAGGCGAAAGAGGCAGAGTGAACTCATCTCTTTCCATCAATATATGAAACTGTACAAGAAATCCACAAGAATATACAATCCATTATTCTCTTAACATTTAAGCAATATGAGCCATCATTTTCAGAGTTAACAAAATGACGGTGATTCAAAAGTGGCTTTCTTGGTCTATTCAATGGGACATAAGTTCATCTTGAGATGTGTCAGAAGCCATCATCCACAAATATAGACCATAGACTTCTTGGGCCATCACTATCATATTCTCTTCCCCTTTTACACAAACTTTCACCCCACCCCCCACCAAGGCTCTCAATCCCAAAGTACTAGGTCTCAAACAAGAGTTATTAGTCATTCTCTGTTTAGCTTGTGGCTTTGCAGGACCTTTTCTCAAAGGGCCCAAGCGTCTCTTTCAATGGTGTGTTCTCAGTCTGAGAACTGGCTCAAGTCTGAAAGGCAGGTGAGGGATTATGGCTTTTCCACCACAGAGGTTAACATAAGCTTTCTTTTCACCTATTCTTGTCATATTATGGGGTACATAAGTCAAATGATATCTTTGTTGATGCCCCATCTATCTCAGTCCTAGAAACACCATGATCTATTATTGCCACGGATCCCTGTATTAGGGTTGGCTTCATGGTGTGTAGCCTGTGCCACTGAACAGAGACCTATGCTCAGAAGTGTTCCATGTTGGGCTTGTCTCTCTGCTATAGCCACCTTAACTTTTTAATAATTTTTTAACAAGATGACTGCATCTTCATTTTGCACTGCCCTGCAAATTATGTATTTAACCTTGCCCTGTGTTTCAGAGCCTGTAGGATGCCGTTACAGCCCTGCTTCCCTTTAACTTGTACCCACCATGGCTCTGATGGTTAAATGCTGTTACCTGGTCCCTGCTGCTCCAGAATCCTATCATCCCCATTGACTGCACGGAGCCAGGTAGCAGTGTCTCTCATAGTCCACTCTGGCTTGTGTAAGACAGCCACCATGGAGCTCCTTGGACATGTGGATGCCCCTTCCCTTGCATAATTCCTACTGCTTTAGTGAAAAGAGTGTACTCTAAATCTGCAGTCCCCAACCCCTGGCTGTGGACCAGTACTGGTCTGTGGCCTGATAGGAACCGGGCCACACTGCAGGAGATGAGTGGTGGGTGAATGAGGGAAGCTCCATCTGTATTTACAGCAGCTCACCATCACTTGCATCAGTGCCTGAGCTCCACTTCCTATCAGATCAATCACTGTCTCCCATCTCTCCCAGATGGGACCATCTAGTTGTAGGAAAATAAGCTTAGGGCTCCCACTGATTCTGCATTATAGTGAGTTGTACAATTATTTCATTATATATTACAAGGTAGTAATAATAGAAGTAAAGTGCACAATAAATGTAATGCACTTGAATCATCCTAAAACCATCTGCACTCCCTGCCCCCGGTCCATGAAGAAAATGTCTTCCATGAAACAAGTTCCTGGTGCCAAAAAGGTTGGGGACTGCTGCTCTAAACCTTCCCAGGGCATATAATTAGCTGGAGGGTCTAATGTAGTAAATCCATTCGTGCATGTTGGATCTCTTGATGCATTTTAACTCCTTCCTCAATACTCTGCCAAGGCAACCAGCCATAACCACCTCTTTTATTGTAGGCCATCATTTTTATCTAAGCTTCAAGGAGCCATCCAAGCAGCATATTAGGACCAGCTCCAGGTGTCCTTGCCAGTATGTTAAATCTTGAGTCACAGAAGAATGTCCTCATATCAATGAGTCCCCCTCATCCAGCCTTATATTCGACCCCCACCCCCAGTCCAGATCCCTCAAGATCCATTGTCAGGCATGTTATTCATTGCCATTGCAACATAGTAGCCAGATCTTTTAACCTTTTTAACGAACAAGGGCTTTCTTCCAATAACACAGATGGTACTTCTCCAGTTGGGCCATCCTGAGAGTTGTCTTTAGGTATTGGTCCAAAGGCCATGAGGGCAGCTGAGCACAGATCTTGAGGATCATCTTGTAAGGCACTCACCTCAAGGGCAGACTAAGACGGCCCCCAAGGGAGGGGAAGCAGCTCTTCTCTAGCAAGTGGGGCACATGAGCCAACATAACGTGTTCATAAAAATCTGCAGCCTCAAGGTTTTTAAGTATATCGACACAGATGTCCCCATCTGAGGTCTCAGGAAGTGTTCTGGGGCTGCAAACTCATGCTTCTTCTTTTTTTCTTTCTTGGTAATTCTACTACTCTCACAATCAAATACTGGCCATGATTTTCAGAACAGTCTCCCCACTAACTATAGGCATGTGGGTCTCTTTATGTAGCCATATGTTTTTGACTTTCATACCATGCCTTAGGCTGATAGTTGGCTTACCTAAACCTGTTGTTTTCTTCCTTTAGAGCTTTGATGGCAAAAACCCACCCCTCAACAGCTTTTATAATGCTCACTTCCACTGTATCTCTGAAATGATTGAAATAGGGCATTCCCTTCTATCTGTATCTCATCTACCACAGGTAAGCATCTTAATAATTCTTAGTGATCACATGTTAGGTATTGTTAGTACTGTACTCATGAAGGCCAATAATGCCCTTGTTCCATATAGCCAGCAAAAGATCCAATTCCAGAATCACATTCTAAGAATTTGCTTCCAAGGACTACTTTCAGTGTCAACTCTCTTACTTTTATTCTTCAGAAGCAGACTCTGAGACGAGGATTGAAGTTCAAGTAGTTTCTTTCGGAGAGAAATACCAGACAACACCATAGGGGTGTGGAGCAGTACTTACAGAGAAGGGAGAGGGGCCAATTAAAGGTATGTCACCACAGTGGCAAGCTGCATCCTACTGAGCAACTCTACGAGATGGTGTGGGAACTGTGTCTTACAGTTTTCTCACCTGAAACTCGAGCAAGCGGAAATATTCATCCACTTCCTCAATGCCCATCAGCCATTGGCTGAGTGCTGCTCCCAGGGAGCTGAGTCCTATTGAAGGCAAAACCAGGAACAGATCGTGCTTGGTAATCCCACAGTACTCCACACAAGCTATTGTAAAGCAAAGGGGGCAGAGATGGAAGGATCAGACTTATCTCTTACAATTACTACTTCTTACTAACTATTCTATTATAGTCTAAATACTTAACTTTTTGAGTCTCGGGTTTCTCCTTCAAAAATAGAAAGACCATTACCTTATTACAGGATTAATAAGAAACATAGGCATCCATTTTTTTGGGCATTGTAAAGTTTTATATCATGAGACTCTCAACATCTAATTGTGAAATGAACATATAAATGGTATTTTCTACTTGGAGAGTTAGTTTACCTTGAAACTACCTTGGACTTTGAGAGATTGATTGAACTGAACTGAACAGCACAAAATACTCCAGTCACTGACAGCTAGTTTACGGGGATTTTATTATGCTTGTTTTAACTCATCAAACTGATTATAAGCATTTAGGTTTTGATTTATAAAAAAATTCCAAATAGTTTAATAAATTATTAATACGTAATTTCATTTGTTCAACAAATATTTGTTGGCTGTGTGCTATGTGCTTGGCACTGATCTAGGCCTGGGAGATAAAGCAGTAAATAAGGCACAAAAGATCTTTGTCTCATGGAGCGTGTGTGTGCACACTCACATGTGCAAACATACATCTGTTTGATGTTGTTTATCCAGACCATGGAACTCTGAAATGTTACATGGCACCGTATTTACTTAGAACCCTACATTGAAATAGAATGACAAAGAATTATCCATCTTCACTGTACTATTTTTAAAAGAAAAATATAAAACTTAAAACAGGGTAACACTACAGTTATAATTATACTCTATCAGCAAGTGATTTGGGGAAAAAAAATGAACAAGATAGACAAAGGAAACTACGCAAACAGAGTGATGAATGAGATGATATTAAAATTTCTGGCCGAGAACATAGGTCATACTAAACACAGAAAGGGGAGATTCATTTGAGTACATAAAAATGTGGCATCTCCATTCAGAGGAACTACTCCCTGCATTTGTTCTATTTCAAAGCTATTAACTTCCATGAAAATAAAATTTAAATTCTCAAGCTGGAAGAAGCTTATGGAATTAATTATGATGATATGTGAAGAGAAGAGAGGAGGTGTTTCCATGGGGCAGTAAGTGCATTAAAGAAAATGAGCAAAATGGAAGAAACATCTCCATTTAGGATTTGAATAAGACTTTCAGATATTTTAGGGATGGTGTAAGGTTGGTTTTTACCTACAAGTTTTACCTGAAGTAATTTCACATAAATTGCAAAAATAAATGTGTTATATTTTCTATACATTCCCAGAATTTTTTGGATGTTTCCAACAGGATGCCCTCCCTATGAGGATTTGTGAGCAGGGTGTGGAAATTTTTCTGATAGAATGATCCCACAGGATCATGTTTCACAATGAAATGAAAATGAACCCTCTAAGTGGCTTTCAATCAAACAAGAAAAAATGAAGCAAAACGTGTGACACAAAGTGTTACAGATAGCTCTCAGAGATTTCTAAATCGAACTCTAAACTCAAGTCATTGAGGGGCCACATCTGAATGCTGATTATGAGAATGTGTCTGCTTTATTCACATTCACACACTCACCAGCTGCCCCTTTACTTTTTCTCTTTGCTTATTTGTTTGCCAGAAAGACAGATCAACTAATCATAAACAATGGGGGAAATGGCAGTTTAAAAGCAATAAAGTAAAGAGAAAAAGCATGAAAAGAGGAATTGAAATCAAAAGATGAATGTTTATAATACAGTGCAGGGCAGGGGGTAATTCAGGCAGACTCAGTCAGACACAGGGCAATGAGAGTAACTTTATTAAAGTCTTCAAAAAGTCTTTGGGGCCTAGGACACAGAAGTCACCAGAGGCCTAAATGTGTTATACGTCATGACTCCAGAATTGAGTCTCACACCAGTAGGCTGTGGCTTATTAAAAACACAGACACTGGCCCAATTGTTATGCTGTTTAGCTGAAGGTGCATAAAACTCCTATGAGATACATAAAAGATGAAAGTGAGACTACAGAGATGTTCAAATCACACCACATATGCTGTAATCTCTAGTTCCAGATAATGTTAATTCTGCAAGTACTTTCTAAAGGTGAATTTTGTTTTCATAATTTAATAAGGTATATAAAACGTTAATAATATATAAGAATGTTCAAGCATTCCATAGTGCAGACTTCAAGTATAAGCAAAAATTACTCAAGGTTTTAGGACGGTCTCCAAACCTTAGAACAAACACCCCATGAGATCTTTAATGTCATTACAAAGCAAAGGAGTCTAAGTTTATAAGTTCTCATCTGAAACACCCTAACACAGTGAAGTACGTGCTGGTTGATTTATCCCTTCTGGAAGAATGAAAGGTTGCGTTGGACCTGGTGAGATTTTAACCTGTGATCCTAGAGAATCTTCCAGAGCTTCAAACCTGAAGTTTGATGTGTAACCTACTGGTTTAAAGGGACCTACATATTAGTACTGGAGAGTCTGACATAGTGGGTGGGTACATCAGACATCAGAAAGAGCAATTTAGTCAGCAAGACACCTATATTCCCTGTTCTAATCATAAAAAAAGATGATCTTTCCAAGAGCTACCACAAGGAGAATTTTGATAGGCACTGAGTGAAAGCAAGTCATGTTGCTGGAATTTTCCTTTATGGAGCTTCAGTCTCAGTTGGGAAAAGGGTCTCAATTATTTCTGAGAATGTAATCCTTTATTTTACCAGTAAAATATTTGAGGTGTATATTATGCTACACTCAAATTTGTAAGACATTATTGTTGAATATGCATCATTTTTGAGTTCAAAGTACAATGATCCTATTTATCTTGATTTAATTAATATTGCTCAGTATCACAGTTCATTATTACATGGATTCAGGTGGACACATTACATTTCCTGAAACACATCTCAGCATACTAATGACCTGCTATAGCACTGGTTCTTATTAAGGGCAGTGTTTTTAAATGGCATTCCCTACACCCTGTTGCCACTACCTATTACCCGCCTCACCAGAGGCCCACATCCCAGCCATTGGATTAGCCTTTTTCCTTTCTTCCTTTCCTGGCTACTGCTTTTGTGCCAAGCCTCCCTGAATATAGCATTTTTCACACTTTACACTTGTGTATTGTTTTCATTTACGAAAGAAGAGGGTGAGGGAGAGAGAAAGACATACAGAGTGTGGGCGAATAGAAATTTTCAGAGGGTAAAAGACAAAATCAATCTTTTTGGACTGTGATATAAATCTCAGTACAACCAAGTTTTTTTCAAATCAGAAGCAGTATCAACTTTTGTGACTATTTACTGGTTAAATTCTATTTTTTTTCAGCTCCTATTACCAATTTCTGCCCAAATGATTGGATTTGTCTTGGGGTTAATCCAATTTGGTTTAAAAATAGCCCAAGTAAGCAGACAGCTTTAAAAATCTAAATATTTTTCTTTTTTCAAAAATATCTTGCCTTTGTTTTTGATTTTTATTTTCTTCCCTACTTATCTTTCTTTTCCCCTTTTTGCCATCCTATTCCTTTCTCAAGAAAATGAGTCAATTATTAAAATAATGGCTTCCGTGTTGCTATTAATATCAAAAATTAAGGTTTTACTAAAATTTAATGTGTATAATGTTATTTCATTTCCCTAACTCTCCCTACAAGAAGGAACTCAGAATGAACCTCAAAAGAAAGTAATCATACAACTACATTTAGCACATCTATACAATTCCTTGAAAGGACATTTTGGTAGAAATTGCCGTTTTACATCTTGACCGATTTAACTGCCTAGTGACAAGTCTTACCGCTGAAAATGGATACTGGGGGAAAAAAATTCTCCTCCTATGCCTGCGGTTGTGAATTATTCATTGTGCTCAGGGTTGCCACATTAAGTACAAGATGCCCAGTTAAATTTGAATTCCAGATAAAGAACAAATAACTTTTTAGTATAAGTAAGTCTTAAATATTGCATGGACCACTCTTACACTAAAAATTAGTATATGTGATCTGAAATTCAAATTTAACTGGTGTCTTGTATTTTTACTTGCTGAATCTGGCAACCCTAATTGTGCTCAAAGATGAAATAAAAGGGCCTGGATGACCTGAAATATGAGCAATACTCTTGATAGTGCCAAAGTCTTTGCAGAGTTTTCATCTGTAATTTGAATAAACTGTTACTTGAGACTATGATTAAGCAAATTGTTTTCTAGCTGTGGATACTTACCTTGACAACTACCCACCTATTGGTGTTTCCTCTGTCAATCCTTCTTTGGTATGAAGGATTATTGTTTTGATGCTGTATGTCCTTTGGCCATTGTGGTAAGATTCAAATTTGCATCTTGGTAGTAGGAGGCGAAATATCTCCTTGACTCTTCTATCACAAGGAAAATGGTAATTTTTTTTAGAAAGGGGAAGGGTATGTCCAAAATCCCAAAGCCATGAATAGACACAAACCTCAGAAAATGTCTAAAACTGGGAGATAGAAGCCTATTCACATTCTCTGTGATTTTCATCTTTACTCTTCCCAGAGTGTTGGTTTCAGTCTTTTTCTTATAGACTTTTCTTGGTTTTTCACTCCACAGATAAAACAGTGACAACTCAAAGTTCTGGCTTTAAACATACATGTATTCACAATTAGGAGGCTTTGTTTCCATTACAATTCCCTAGTAATAAAAATTATCACTGGCCCAACTTGGAACTGATGGGCACCCTTGTGCTAATAAGCTATTGTCAAGGGGTGGTATCATCTATTAAATGCCTGGCTGATGGTGGCTCACTCTTGGGTGGGCAGTAGCATCTATAGAAAAAAGCAGCCATTAGTGTGTGGGCTGGAAAGATACTTCCGTATGTACCCATTACAAGTACTAAGGGAGAAATTTATAAGTATGGGGAGATGTGAGATAAATTCTAAAGCATAGAATGAGGTCAGGCTTGGATAGGTTGCTGAAGCTCATTGAGCACCTAGGGCTGAGGATACAGCAATCATAGGTTAAGAGAAAACCAAGGAAAACAAGGAAATCTCAGAGAGACCAAATATTTCAATGATTAGCAATGGTGATATTTTAAACACCTCTTTTCCATTATTTTATCTTAATGCCAAACTGAAATCTTAATTTAAATGATTATTTTATAATTTTGAGCAATAAAGAATTCCTTAAATATGTAGAAAATAATTATTATGGAAAAAACACTATGCTAAGTGTTCCAAAGTATGTTTTAAAAGGAGTGTAAGAGAGGGTCTTACTTTATAGATTTTGTATTTTTAGATACAGGTATTTGTTCATGGCAGCTTTGGCTGGAAAAGTTTTGTTTGTTCAACACAACATTGATCTAATAATAGTTTCTTTTAATAATTTTTAGAAGAAAAATTAGCTATGACCTCATTAGTTTCTTTAGAAGTAAAACACAGTATTTTTATTTCATTAAACTTTCTTGGAGATTTTTTGGTACTTTCAGATCAGCACTCATGTGAAGTTACAATTTAAAAATCTTACAGAGGCTGCTATCCCCAATGTCTTACTAATTCTTATAGGAGCTTTTAGTAATAATAGCCAAAGGCAACAATAGCTGTTAAAAGAAGGGGATTGAATTGAGATTTTTAAGGTGAGATGAGACTAACTACTCTGGAAACAAATGTTAAGTTAGTGGAAGCAAACCAAATGTATTTAATGATAACCATGTGCCAGGCATTATTCTGGAGACTTCATGAATCTTAACTCATTTAATCCTCAAAGCAATGCTTTCAGGTAACTGCTAATATCATTCAAATTTTTCAAATTAGGAAACTGAGGCAGAGAGAAGTTTGGAGATTTTTCCAAAGATACACATCCTGCAGTGGAGGAGCCAGGGTTTAATTCCAGGCAGTCTAGCTCTCTGGTCCTTGCTCCTTAGACTCTTGCGTGTTCTCACTTAACTAAAACATTAGCACATTGATTAACTCTTAGACACAGTATTTTGAAAAACAAAAGCTAAATATTAATATGGTTATTCACATTCCAAAATAATCATTAGGCTTATTTGTTTTAAATTTTTGATGTATTCGTGTTTATGACACACTTCCCCTTTCATGTTCTTTTACCTTTAAATAAATATTCACTATATTAAAACAAAGTATAGCACCAAAAAATTCTGTAAACATAGAATAATCCTTACCAAACACAGTCAAAATTCATTCTAAAGAAATCATACAAGAAAAAGGTATAAATAATTTGCAAAGTTCTTGTAATCATTTACTTAAAATAAATATCAGAGGTACATTATTATAACAGGCTAATAATACTCTTATAAAAGCTGTTTTCTCAATTTGATTTTTTCTTAATTAAGGGCTGGTGATATTTATTCTAATAAAAGTATCTGATATATGACTTGGAGATTCTTTTTAACATGAAAAATTATACTGTTTGACACTGTTCCAAGAAATAATTGCTTTAATAATGATAGAAAAAAATTCTGGCTATTAAAAATAACATAAAATTAAAATGTTCTTTATTTTGGCAAGTGCCTCAATATCATCAATTATACTTCAAATTCACTCTAAGTTGTAAAACCATCTTGGAATAACTTTATCTGTATTATTACATAATTTCTATAAATGAAAAACCACCTCCCCCCCAAGATTTAATAAAACAGGCAAATATACATCTCAGTGGCAGATTAAGGCTTTTTTGTAGCTAAGCCTAATTAAAATGGCAACATTCCAATGGTTTCTTTACCAGAGAGCAAGGACATCTGTAAGGGATAAAAAAATACCAAGCATTTTGATGCATTTGTTTCCAGTGTTTAAATGTGGCAACAGAAAACAGGGATTGATACTGGCTAAGCTACAAGTAACATTTGAGTTAGATATTTAAAAAGAGTAAAGAAAATCAAAGCAGTTAAATGAATTTTGATTTTAGGTTGTTGTTTTGCCTGCTATTTCTGCCTACTTTCAGTAGCATAGACTTCCCCAAATTGTGTCCCAGCATATTATAGTCCTCTTTTGGAAACTGTTTATATAAACGAAGTTCTACAGAAAAGAAGCTGATTCAACTTTAATTAACCCAACATTTCTCAAACTCACTGACCTTGGAATATCTTTTCTTTTTTCTTTCCTTCTCAGCACCACCTACGTTCACCTTTGAGCAGCATTTGGGAAATATTGCTCTAGCATACTATCTCTTGTGATTTTAGAATATTGTCTCAGTCTGCCTGTGCTGCTGTAACAAAATACCACAGACTGGGTAACTTATAAACAACAGAATTTTTTTTTTCCTCACAGTTCTGGAGGCTAGGAAGTCCAAGATCAAGGCACTGCTGGTAAGAGCCCAGTCTCCACTTCCAAGATGGTGCTTTGTTGCTGTGTCCTCTGGAGGGAAAGAATGTGATGTCCTTACACGGCAGAAGAGCGGAAGAGCAAGAGAGGCAAAGTCTCTCTGAACTCTCTTGTATAAGGGCATTAATTCATTCATGAGGGAGGAGCCCTCATGACTTAATCACCCCCCCCAAAATCTCCCTCTCTTAATACCACCACTATGGGGATTAAATTTCAACATGAATTTTGGGGGACATTCGGACCGTAGCAAATATCACTACTAAGTCTCAAATGTTTTATTTTCTTCTTCATTTCGTGAAATCATTCCACAGTGTCTATACATATTCTTATATTTTAAGGTGCCAATCCAAGCTACGAGACAGGAAGGCAATGAGAGAGGAAATGTAACTTTCCCTGCCACTGTGAGGAAATGTTGTGGCACTTATAAAAGCTGCTAGTTTGTGTTGTACTGATTTGTGTAAAATCCCTGCTCCCACTTCTCCAATAATTTACTGAAAACATTTTGTGGCACCAGACTATGCTGCATTCAGATTTATCCATAACTATCTTAACACCCTAGCAATGTTCCTAGAGCAGAGGAATCTACCAATGAATATTTACTGAATTGAATTAAAGAACATGGATTTCCACAGCCTATTTGTTTTCATTGTATAGTTCCTAAACCCTTGGAATTATTCTGCTGAAAATCGACCCCAATTTTTTAAAAAAATTTACTTTATGTGCATGGTAGGATTTAGCAACAGGTGAAATAATAGTGAATTTCAAATATACAAATGGATAGATGGTATACACGAGTCAAGAATTTTTAAATTCTTAATTTGATTCATCTGCATACTAGAACTGAAAATGCTAACAGTACTTTTTCTGATGCCTTTATTCATTTTCATATTTTATTTCAGAAAGGGTGAGAATTTTTTTTTTCAAGTGACTACATCAACATGATGCATAGATTTTCTTCTGACGTCATCATGTAAAATCCCAAGGATTTTAAAACTATGGGGGAAAGGTGGCCGGGCGCGGTGGCTCACGCCTGTAATCCTAGCACTCTGGGAGGCCGAGGCGGGTGGATCGCTCAAGGTCAGGAGTTCGAGACCAGCCTGAGCAAGAGTGAGACCCCGTCTCTACTAAAAATAGAAAGAAATTATCTGGCCAACTAAAATATATATATAGAAAAAATTAGCCGGGCATGGTGGCGCATGTCTGTAGT